>OZ026612.1:54057076-54269576 GCA_964020975.1 Hermodice carunculata
TGCAGTGAAAGCCAGCTGAAAACGAAGAGGAAGTTTGAACTCTCGTCGAAAAGAGCGTATAGCTACAATTCACTAAAACTGGTCAATTCCGATCAACATGCGTGTTTGAATAACCAATACTCCATTGCCAAGTATCAAGAAAGGTACACGATAAAGAGGCGTTGTCACATACTACCTACGCACGCCGATGGTAAATTGGTGTTTTGTTAATTCCATCATATCTTTAGCAGTAAATGCACGCAAATGCTCAAATATATGGTCAGTTTTGAATGAATGTTAAACACATTCACCTTTACAAGGTACCTTTAAACAAAACATTTTGCATTCTGTCAGGTTAAAACTAGACATGGCTTTTTCGACCCTATGGAACTTTGCACATACGTTTTGGTCTCTTTTGAATAAATACGAACTATAAATTTATGTGGTTGAGCTATACATACCAAGGAACATTGCCTTTGGTCGGAATTGACTTGGATTTGTTTCATTAGGACTACGATTTGGATATGGTAATGACACTGTCTAATTTGGTGCTGTTTTTATTTTCCTTGTGTAGATTTAAACATACTTTTATAACGCTACAAATGATCAAGTACAAATGTATATTTTAGTCAAATATTAAAGGTATACAAGGCGCTGCTAACAGAAATATTTCCTGGTATTCCAGTCTCGAAACGTGTTGTGATAGTAACCCGCTTGCTTGACCTGTTCTTATCTTTCAGGCTTCAATATAAAGGTGGGTACAGCTCGCAAAAATTTGAGCCGACTCAAATTATACATGAGCCGGCTCAAGCCGACAGCTCAGCCAGCTCATGTCTACATTGGATGGCTCAGCCAGCTCGTGTCTTTATATGTACATATATATATATATATATATATATGTATATATATATATATATATATATATATATATATATATATATATATATATATGTATATATATATAAACGTAACGTGCACACGGGTTGATGTAAAGGCTTTCAATAAACTAAATTTATTTTCACCAAATGGTTTCCTATGAAAAGGTAAGTGTATTATACTTTATAACAAATTTCGTGTGTGTTCAATCTGATATTGAAATGTTTGTTACAGCAGAAGAGGCTATATTTCTGTTCCGATCCCACACGCCACAGGAATGTTCGCAGTATCAAGCCATGTATTGTGGTACAACATATGCTGGGAGAAAAGCCCGAGACTGCAGCTCTAGCTATCGACTCTGACGCGGCTGAGCTGTTCTTTAATTGTTGGAGCTGGCTCGCCTAATCTTTTAAACGAACCGGCTGAGTTGTGCCTATCTCTTGTTTCTAGTTTGGTGGCCTCTATAAAAATTTGCTGAACGTGTCTTCATAACATAAAGATAACATATTCTAAATTCTTTAATGCTTCTGTTTTCACATTCTGGAGGTTGGCAGTGATAGAAATGGATACGGACAGTACGGCTAACGAATATTGAGTATCGATATCACGTAATTCTTGCAGAACATTAACATTATAGAGTTATTCTAAATTAAAGTATTTGTACATTAAAATAACGTTAGATCGTTTCGCACTTGACAAATCGTTAATAAAACAAACGGAAACAACCTCTGATTCCCAGTATCTTTAAGCAGTCTACTTCTTGATTTCCAAATTGTCGTAGTGGTGGATATGTGGCTTTATTTGCCACCTCGGTTCAATTGTTCAGTCTCCTGACTATGTTTATGAACTTAATGGCACCATGTATATGTTAGCGCTATGTATATGTGGTAATAAACAAATATGGCCAAATCCATTTCGAACTATTATATTAACCTAAGAGCGTTTAAAAGAAACAGTAAAGAATTGCGTGGTTTTATCCATCTTGAACCCTCTAGGTAAGTGAAGAAAGCATGCACACGAAACATTGGTGGTACCCTTCATTGTTTATCAGCTTACCTGTTTGGGCGGCCACTTGAAAAAAAGTAAAACAAATGCCTGTGAGGCATTACGTCATCAAGGGTTTCATGCCAGCAAAAACCAAGATGAGGCACAGTTTTTAAATATGACGTATAACTTTGCATTTAATTTTAAAAAGTTAAGGTAAACGACAAACAGCAGGATGTTTGATTGTTACCACCCATTCACCGATTGCTTGTAAACTGGGTCGGGAGCCTTCCTCGCCGTAACTTTGGGCTAAGTTTGCCACATGCACAGAACGAAGAAAGGCTGATGACCCGGACCAAGTTTGGGACTTTTGATTTAAGACAATAGTTAGGATACTCGACAGGAATAAAAACCTTCTGTACTGGCAACCTGAATATGGAATCAATATAAATCAGATGAGTAACAGTTTCTTTTGATCAAAAATGGGCATAGGAAGTCTATCTTATTAAAATTCAGGAAAAGAGTTCACGAATGAGGTTTGAATAAAGATAAAAGAAAAGAAAACACTATATAAACTGATGACAGTTTCAAAATGTATACACTAAATTGTCGTACTTTTTTATACCAGAGCTTTAAATCGTCATAGATGTTCCAAAATGGTGTAAAAGGTCGTGATATATTAGCAAGCAAATCACCTTTTTCATTGACTTGATCAGCCAGTCAATAGAAGTCACAACTTTAGTCAATAGATTGTGAATCCTTTCAAAACTTGATCCAGACGGTGAAAAAGTGATAAATGTCTGATTTTTCTTAATATGCATAATAGGTCTAATTTTGATGCCATTTCGTGAAAAAAGGAGCAAAGGGCACATGAAAGGACAATGATCCGCAAGTGAGAGCTGTGGCTGGAATGCTGACGTACATGTCTGGGTGTAACCGTAATTATGGAGATGGATGGAATTTATTGCAGTTTTTTATGTCTGGTCAAGTCGGGATAAACCTGTCCAACTCTGACCGATCTTATGCTCATACCCTGCTCATAGCATGCATATAGCGTCAGATGATGTCTGGTCTCCCAGGTTTGCAATTAGTCGATATCTACAAGGCGACACAATGGCATAGGAAATGCAAATGCATTCATCAACATGGCTTATTTTAGCGTATCTCTGTGGATTTCAATTAGCTCCATATACAGTAAAAGTTTGGCTCAGGTTGAATATGGCATCCTCTTCCATCACACCCATTGAGCATCGGTGGTCGTACGGGCACCAAAGAGTGTTTAGAGCGGTAATGAGATATGTCCTGGCAGTGTGTTTTAAGAGCATTTGCAAATGCAGTTAATCTCAATCTGCTTGCAGTGGAACAAGAATAAGACAAAGGCCTTTAGATGTGGGAAATTTCAACAAAAATTATGCTCTTATTACGCAGTCCTAAGACACTTGCTTTGGTATTTTTTGTCAGCTCATGGACAAGAAAACTTATATTTATTGTTAGAATATAAATTGTTATATCAGAACGCAGAAAATATGGTAAACTGTATTTTCTGTTTATAGCTAATTAGTTGCATTAGTCACAAACGTTGGATGTTGTGTTCATAAATCAGTTGCTCCTGAGTGGTGAAAGTGCTAGAAACTTATTTGGTACCCAAACATGGCGAGATCAAAATTGTTTGAATGAGAGATCAACTGACTTCACTCAGTGCAGGTAGACGCAAATGTGGAACTACCTGTGGAGGTCCATACGCCACTGCAGATGGTCAAGAATGCATAACATACAATATACTGGGAAACGTTGGGTTTCCTTGGGACTACGCCCGTTGAAAACGCATATCACTGACAGATGTACAACTTGAGTTTCCACAGAATGGCGGGACACCCTTTATCCAAAAATGCTTGAGTTAAATGACGGACATCTTGCATTAGATGTGAGGTCAAAATGGTACGACTGGGGCAAGGACTGGGGCAAGAATTGTCGGAGAATCCAATGCTGACCAATCGACTGCTCATATGTCTCATAAACATAATCGTGTTTCAAGGGCCCACATTTATGAAGGCGATTAAGGAAAGTGCCCTACTTTTTCAACAAAAATTCTGTTAAATTACAGCGTGTTGCTCTGTATGGACTACCTAATATATCTAATCATCTAATGAAAAGTAATGTTTGAATCACTGACTATTTGCATTTTCGTTGATAATGCATATTTAGTCAGACAGGGTAAGACGATATTGATAGGACAACGTATTACATGTCGCTTCAACGAGGCTGAACACTGTTCTCCAGTGTACCGAATGTGCAGCTCAGGGTTGCATCGACAATTTTCATATATATATATAGCTAAGCAATGGGGGTCCATATATACATAAAAGACAGACTTAGGCAGACCTCAGGCTCAAGGAGACCAAACACTGGTCCCTCTAATTCTGGTCGTCTTTATAATTATATATATATATATGGTCACCCTAACATTGAAAAATATGCTTAAATATAGCTGATACTCAGATGATGGGACACAAAATATGATAGTTTTTAAGTTGATTTGTTATTTGTAACGATAATAATAGTTATACTGGGTACTTGTGTGGTTCCCTTAATGCTGCAATTTAGGCACTGGTCCACCTGATGCTTATTTTATATGTGTACACATAAATAATATATTTTAAGACATTGAAGTAGCTTGTAAAGGAAAATGTAAAGCTGGGTTCCATGCTGTCCATGCGAAGCGCTGGCCCCATGTTGTAAATCTCTCTCTCTCTCTCTCTCTCTCTCTCTCTCTCTCTCTCTCTCTCTCTCTCTCTCTCTCTCTCTCTCTCTCTCTCTCTCTCTCTCTCTCTCTCTCTCTCTCTCTCTCTCTCTCTCTCTCTCTCTCTCTCTCTCTCTCTCTCTCTCTCTCTCTCTCTCTCTCTCTCTCTCTAGCTTTAAAACAGGCATGATGAATAGAGTGCATATTTCGTAAAAGTTGGAAGCGCTTTCAGTAAGTTGGCTGCAATTTTCTTAAATCACATATCGGCCTATAATGTATGGAGTTTTACTAAAACTAGTATTCTTACCATCGAGAACCACTCTCAAAAATACACGCTGAACAGATGTAAGGATGAGGACTACAAGAAAGACTAATCGTATCACAGCTGGCATATTTAACATGCAATGACCACAGTTGTCTCGCAAAAGCCACACTCTTGCAGTTTATATTTGTTATCACTATTCTATAGCCCCAGCCACTTCTGTATAATCCAGAATGAATAACCAGTTTATCATTCAATGGATAACCAGTCTATCATTTTCTGTGTAAAGTTCTCTCTTTATGATCTTTGCATTTATTAAAGTCAGAGAGTATGTTGGTATTTTCAATGGGGTTTTAGGCAGGTATCGCCAGCAAATCCCACAAATACCTGTCTGGCGAATATACTGGCCTCCCCATGACCCCCAAATGCTGTATTAATACACTGATGGACCCAACACAGGAGGGTTGCGTACAGCTGTATTGCCAATAGCAGCATACTTGGAAGATAAACGAGGACCGTCCCGTATGTCATGGCAAGAGCCTTGTCATTAAAACAATTGTAACCCTGTGATAGGGTGTTGTTCAAGAAACTCAACTATATGGACTTTACCAAATGTTTTATGGGCCAATCCTATCAATCATGAGAGCTTAAGTACCCGTGCCTGGTAGTGCTCCGAGTCAGGCATACCAGTAGCACCTGGTGCATTTGGTGCATCAAGTCTAGACCATCTGCTATTTAAAATTTTTGTCATAGCATAACTGTGCAACATAAATTCATACAAATTTATACAGCATTGAAGTGTCCTTGATATCTTTTAACTGTCTGGTCGCCAAGGCATCTAAGGAACAAGGCGGCATGTTTATCAACATGGCTTGCTCATGCAGACCACAAGAAGCCGTAAAGGTATAATCAATAGTGTGTAGCTTTAATGAAATCGACTTGCGAATATGCTTGGAATATATGTTAGGTAACCTACCCTATGGAAAGGAAGATGAATGGAGCAAGATTATCTTGCAAACCATGACACATGTACAACTTGATTCCCCTAGTTGTTCTCTAAAAAACCGAAATGTCATACGCCTTCATCCAATCCAATGAGTCAAACTAACACACTTGATCTCAGAAGCAAGTCAAAGAGAATTGACTTAAATACAAAGCATATGTAAAAGTTCGTTTTCATCCAATAACAGGGAATCAATTTATCATTATGTGGCCTGCAGGTACATATAATGTAGGCATAGTGTTGTTAAGCCCTTTCAGTTACGGTGTCCTGACTGGTATGTACATGAACTGCACTTTTTATTATATTGTAGTAAACATATATATATATATATATATATATATATATATATATATATATATATATATATATATATATATATATATATATATATACATGATATTGGCTGACAAGATAAAAGGCAGACTAATGTTTAATGGATGGTCAAATTTAAGAAAACGAAGTATTTTCCGATTACAAAAAACTAAGGTGACTTAAATAATAGCAAGTGTTCAATACAGTCTTTAAAGTATTGTGCTTAAATAGGGCCACCTGGTGAACAAATTAAGAACAAGGAGTCCTTTGTTGTCTTCCTGTGTGATATCAAAGCAATTGGGAAAGCGGTTTCGGAGAAGAAGATTTTTTAAGATTTGTCAAAAAAAAAAAACCACAAAAAAAATCATTTAAAATAAAAAATTACTGGAGCATGACCATTTGAAAAAACCTGGTAGAATCCACCCAAGGTACATTGCCACCAAGTTTGCAGTTAATCTGGATGACGGTTTTGGAGAAGAAGTCGAAAATATGAATTAGCATTAGAATGCTCTTTGGCTTCCATAGTAATTAATAGGAAAGCTGCATTGACCGACAAGTACCCGAATTGTAAAAATCGTTAAAAATCAGGAATCCACAGGATTCCAACATAATGTACAAATTTGTTTGACCCTTCAACAAGGATCATATCCCCCACGTTTCAGCTTAATTTGAGTGACGGTTCAGGTGGAGACGTCGAAAAAAGCTATAAAAAAAACAAAAATTCCTGAAAAAAATTGCAGCGCCATCTGGTGAACAAATTAAGAACAAGGAGTCCCTAGTTGTCATCCTGTGTGATAACAAAGCAATTGGCTAAGCGGTTTTGGAGAAGAAGATTTTTTAAGATTTGTCAAAAAAAAAAACGAAACAAAACAAAAATCATTAAAAATAAAAAAATCACTGGAGCATGACCATTTGAACAAACCTGGTAGAATCCACCCAAGGTACATTGCCACCAAGTAAGCAGTTAATCTGGATGAGGGTTTTGGAGAAGAAATCGAAAATATGAATAAGCATTAGGATGCTCATTGACTTCCATGGTAATTTATAGGAAGGCTGCATTGACCGACAAGAACCCGAATTGTAAAAATCGTTAAAAATCATGAATCCACAGCATTCCCACATAGCGAACAGCTTTGTTGAATCCTTCTACAAAGAACATATCCACCATGTTTCAGCTGAATCTGAGTGACGGTTCTGGAGAAGAAGTCGCAAATAGCCAAAACACACAAGAATTCATGAAAAATTAGAAAAAAATTGACGCGCCACCTGGTGAACAAATTAAGAACAAGGGGTCCCAGGGAGTATTCCTGTGTGATATCAAAACAATTGGGTAAGCGGTTTCAGAGAAGAAGATTTTTTCAAGATTTGCCCTCAAAAGAACAAAAAAAAAAAAAAAAAAAAAAAAAATTAAAAATCCAAAAATCACTGGACCGTGACCATTTGAAAAAACTTGGTAGACACTCACCCAAGGCACATGCCGACCAAGTTTGAAGTTGATCTGGCCAACGATTTTTGAGAAGAAGTTGAAAATGTGAATTTTGGACGGACAGACGACGATGTCTCTACTATGATACACTTATGTAGAAAAACATGACCCATATTCATAAATAGCAAACCCAACAATGACAGCAAAGAGATTCCAGAGTTACCAAACCATCAACATTATTTTCCAATACCAATGTGAAGAAACAAATTTCACTCCTGACTTAAGACAGGCAGTCACCCACAAAAGGCAACTGGTGGTTTTAAACCGGTCCTCTCAACCAACGCACGGACGGACGGACGGACGGACGACAGACCCTCACAAAGCTCAGCTGACTGACAAGTCAGCTGAGATAAAAATGACTGTGAAACAAACTTTTCATGTTGTAGTTTGTTACCATGGTCCCTAGAAAACATGCACTTTTCTAGTGATGTATAGGACCTGTCAATTGCATCATGGAGGAATAAATAGTTTATTCCTCCATGATTGTAGATAGATGTCTCTTTGCCTTTGGCAGAACTCGATGAAATGCTTACAATGTACAATCAATATTTGAAGAGCGTCCACTTTAATATCATAGTACATTCTTGGCTTTTGAAACACATTGAGGCCCCTAAAAATAATCCTGTTTCTCGTCATTTTATTTCCATAATTTTGGTTGGTTAGGGTGGGTTTTATTTATTTAAACTTTATACAGTTCAACTCCATAAAAGGTTATGTATTTGAGGCTGAACAGTATCTATCAATGTGCAAACCATGATTTATTTGTAACGCAGCAAACATCACATGTACATGTAATAAGTGGACAGCCCTTGTATAGAATTTGTATGTAGTAATGGTAAGTCACAGTATGCACTGATTTTGATTGTATTCATAGATATTTCACTGAGACGTTACCCAACCGGCACATAGCTATGACGTTATATAGGCAGTTTCCATCCCCAGTTGTTTCTAGCGGTACATACCGGCCGAGGTGTACATCTGGCATGACGCTTTACGAAATAATGTCCATGGCTGGATCTACATCTATACCATCCTCATTACATGCATCTCCATGCGCATTATCGACAAGTCTAACTATTCAATCTTTGTATTCTGTATGAGGTCTTTCACAGTCCTCTGTGTCTTAAGTTTTAGTTAAGCTTCAAGCTGAATGGAATCCAGCCTCATCTTAAACTTTGCTCCCCAAAAAGTCACAATTCACAGGTGGGCCCTGTCAAAATCTTAACCCAGGCCAAAATCTCCAGCCAGTGGTCATAAGTTGCCGGTCAGATGTAGGTCAATGCAGCTTCCAGCATCCTAAGTCGAAGAAACCATGCATACAGTAATATTTCTTTGACCACGGACATGATTATGAATTCAGAATATTTATAGATGAGTCTACATCCAGCTTTCAAGCTTGCAATATTGCTTAGAAGTATACATATTGCAGGTGACTAGTATTTTATTAAAACCAAACTTGCTGAAGGTATTTCTACAGGGTGGTTGTAGAATGGCTCAGATAATTGCAATTGGCCTTGCTGCCCAGGAGGTCAAAAGCAAGCCGCTATAGACATTATGTGCATATCCATATATATTATGTAATCAGGATCGGGTACCAGAGCAGCTGATAATGCCACCCACACCACTCCCATGTTTCATTTGTCTTTTGCTCGGAAAATTGGGCCCATGGCTATAAGCACTCAACAATCTCTCCTTTTATCTCTATCTCTCTCTCTCTCTCTCTCTCTCTCTCTCTCTCTCTCTCTCTCTCTCTCTCTCTCTCTCTTTGCTTTTTTATTTTTTATTTTTTTGTAACGGGGGGGGGGGGGGCAGAAGGTGGGGGGCAGAGGGGGGGGGGGGGCACAAAGCCACCCTTTCTTCTTCAAGTGCTATCCGCATTACATTACTTAATTAGTGTGGCAGCTGCCAAGTATTACAGGATGATCCTGATATTTCTAACGGAGTTGGTCAAAATTTCTCTGAGAAACATTACCAACATAATCTCATGCATTAAAAATTAATTAACCTACTGTATGAAAGACCGCAAAGGTTGCACATAATACTGGACGGTAGGTTGAAAAAATTGTAATGCAACATTTTACTGTATTTTACCGCTACAGCGACCTATTATACGGCGGTATCATGATAATTGAAACTACCCAAATATTATTTCACAATATGGGAAATACTGCTTTTGTCTTACTAATTTTCTTTATTGCATAGTCTTTTATGGTAAAGAGTATATTTTCTAGGTGTATTCGCTCCCAAACATATGGCACTAGTCAGTAATCTTGACACCAAATTACATAAATTGTACACGTGGTTCTGCACTCTTATTTTCTCGTGCGGTCTTTGCAGTATGCACATGAAGCCAGCCATAATTTTTCACTTCATGAAAATGCATCCATAAAGTAGAATTAGGTGCATATCTAAAACAGAAACGTACGTGATTTACAGGTCTTCAAAACATTGTAGAGATGATGATGATGATGATGATGATGATGATGATGATGATGATGATGATGATGATGATGATGATGATGATGATGATGATGATGCATGGATAAAAGATGAAATTTGAATATGATATGAAATAAAGAATATAAACCAAGCGGGCAAACCATCCCCTGTGACGTATCCCAACCAACAACGGTACGTGAAGAAGGCGGAAAAGTACATAACCTGTCCATTTACTCTTTACAAGTAAATCTGATCTGCAAGAATTCCAGATTCCTGACCATGAAACGCAATAAGGAACACTGAGCATCAGGTAACTAACTGCCTCTACTTGACTTCCATATGATGTCCGATGTTCCTGGTACATATACCTGCATACCCCGGTCAAAACAAGACCACATAAGCATCTACATGTTCTAGCATGACCCAGCACCTTTCATGGCGATAACAGGGTGACATAGACGGCTTTGTACAGCAACTGTTGGGTTTCGCACAATATATATCCAACGAGCAAAGCACGTCTGCATTTCTCATCCGAAGCCAAATTGCAAGTGGGGAGTGGGTGGAATTACACATGAAATATTGATCACAAAAAATGTTGATAAATGTTAAATGCAGCATGCTGAGTTGCGAAAAATATATATATTTTTTTCTTGGATCCTTCCAAACTTGCAGTGACGGAGGATTGCTCATTGTTTTGTAAGAATACTTCTCTAGGAATTATGCTACGGCTTGCATAGACTACAGCTTACATCGTTTCTGGTTGTTTCTGTGAACAGGGATGGTTTTTCAGCGACACAGAGAGCCATCAAAGTCCACCAATATGCAAAGTCAGACCCAAAAGTACAATCTTCCATGTTAAGGTCATGATCTTTTTGTTACAGTCTGCTGCTTCATTGATTGCCCTTTCTGCAGACGTATAATCTTTCAAACACTCGCATGCCCTTGGGAAAAGGGCGTGGACGTATCTCATCAGTATAGGTACTGGAAGATTTTGAGCACTTTCTTGTTTTTTCAGGTCCATTAGATATTAGTTAGATTTTGTAAATTTCAACTCGTCTTAGACTGGCATATTGCAAGATCTGTGTTAGGTGTGGCCTTGCAAATAACGACAGTGGGGTAGCGACAGGGTAGAGATACGGTCAGTGATGGGGGACTAGGGGTTGTATTTATGCAGGAGCAAATCAGTTTTCCAATGACTACATGACCACCAGACGGTGGTTTTAATCCGTGAAATTAATTTGTCAGAGTGAAGCTTGCATGATGCTCTTCCTTGCAAAACAGATGAATGACAAAATGTCGTTATGATGGCCAAAATGTTATACAAGACATGCTCAGTGTCCAGGCAGTCAGAGGAGACAAATACGTTATTAGGGACCAATAGGTTGAGGGCGTTAGTTTCAAGGATACCTCATGGATGCCATAAGCTGTGCTCACCGGTTGAAAAGACATCTTGAATAATTCATTTTGCTCTTTACCAGCATTGACCTCTTACCATGGATTTGAAGTTAAATCATGGGTAGATGATTGTGGTTTGATGTACATGTAGTCAATGATGAAAATACATGATAGCGGTTCAGTTGAGATTACTTCAAATCATGGGTAGCTGCTAACATTGGGGGCATCCAAAAAGGGAACTTATACTCTCTGGACATGTCATTCTTCGACATGACCTATCGCAATAACTGTTCTGTGTTAAATACATCAAATCAGCACATAATAAAGAGAACACCAACCTGGATTCAGTTCTTGGTTCAAAGAATGCCATTTTTAGCATGATCATTCAAAAATGGGATAAAATGTCTGAAAAATGTTTCTTTGTTGGAAGGCAGGAAAATGTGTAAGATCTGACATTCACTTAAGATTCTTTCAACTGCTTCGTACTTTTTTTAAATCAGTGCTCGTAATACTCAACGTCGTAACACCCTCCTCCCTTTATTACCTCCCCCTCCCCCGTTCCCAAATTTACCCCCTCCCCTGATGTGTACCCTATGTGCTCCTTTAAAAAAATGAGAAAAACTATGCTTCAGTGATTCTGGAGCTTTTTCTACCATAAAATCACTTAAAGTTGGTCTGTTACGTGAATTACAATGCCATCTAGTGTGCTGGCATAACGTACATTGGTTTACAAATAACGGATGGGTTTTGGGGGCGTTAGCAACGAAGTAATGCCACTGGGAAATGGGTGCCCTAAACGCAACCTAGCATACCCATGCTTGTGTAGTTCTCCAGATGTGAACAGCATTTTTCGCTATTTTCTGTTTGTCTTACTTATCGTACCACTGTCTTCCATTTAGCCATTTGTGACCAGCACACCTGCGCATGCCATAGAGCTAATCAGGCGTACAGATATACTGTTTTAAATCATTGTTGGCCTTTAAAGGTTGACCTCTGTCTCGAGTACATCGATCATCAGATTCCTTCATATCAGCATTACGCACTGAGGAGTCGAATTTGGTATGGTATGTCAATACGAGAATGTTTTACTTATATTTTCGTCTATCTTTGGAGTCTGTACCTGAAAACCGTGATGCCGTTTCTACCCAGTCAGTCTCAAGTTGGTTGTACTCTATGAACATGGGTCATAAAGTTGCTCAAACTGATTTAGTAGGAAACGTTGTAGATAATCTAGGTAATTATGAACAGAACATATCCAAATATAAGAAACGACAATATGGCCACTGGCAATGTTTGAGTTCAATTACGGCGTTGTCTTTTGGAATTCAGTATGGTGCAGCGCCATCTATTGAGAGTTGCCTAAGTGACGTTTCAATTTCGTGAATCTCAGCACCAGGTGGGCCTAAAACTAGGTTGAACATCTTTATGGCCAGAATTTGCATTCATAGAAAATTAGAAATAGCTAATTCCAAATTATTACTACTTCGTTATTATAGTGCACGATACTGCGAGCATGGTGATGTTCGTTGCATGCGAATTCTTTATTGATTTCATCCTACTCTCACTGATACATAGGGACATACCATAAGGAATGTATGTAAAATGAAACTTCATCTGCATTGATATGAACCAGTAAACAATTGCGCCTGAGTATTATACTGTCGTCTCTATTTCACTTCAATAATCATAAGCAATTATAACAGTATGATACTGAACTCAAGATTATATCTGTCGAAACCCTGAAACCATATTTTTCCTTGCATCTATAAATGCAGCTTAAGTGGTTAAATTCGCGCAAGATACTTTCAAGACGATTGCGTGCCAACAATCATAGCAGATCTATGACTAAAAGCGTTGGCAAATCCTAAAATGGTCCAGTCGTATAGCCAAGCTACTACTACAAACTGCTACAAATAGTCAATAGAACTTGCTCCCCTAGTTTTCTCATTCACATAGTAATGGAGGTAATGTGAATGTAGGAATCATAGCTCAAAAGCATTTTATACATTGGAGTTGACCTCTTCAACAAGATCTTTAAATACTTTGATGGGAGGATCACCGAGCTAGTAGGGATCAGAAGGCGTCATTCATATCAGATGGGCTTTTCATGCCAAATGAACTGGATGGTCTTCCTAGACATATTGACCCTTAACCTGAAGTCAGTTTGGGTTCACCAAGCAAATCGTAGGCGTCAAGTACCGCTCTTCGTTTTTATCATATACCTTACTTCTTTGACGGAACCAGCAGCTTTCCTGATAGGTCATTTGTACATTTCTCATTTGAAACGTTTTCTGTCAACAAACGATGTAAGGGAAATATTAAGAAGACGATTTTATATCCTGGCGCTTTTGTGCGATTTCAACAGGAAAAGGTTAAGCTGTCTCCACTTGCAGACCTGGTTAGGATATTCCCATGCAAGACTAAGGATAGCGTATCGACTCGGTGTCCCCTGACTACTTTGAAGTGACCGTATGGATTGCCTTATCCCACAGACATTATTGCGATAGAAACTGAGGTTGCATTCTTTGCATTTATTTTTATCTTTCCTTTGCCTTTCAGTGGCAGGTTCTCTCATCCTGGGGACTTGGAAGGGGTAAAAGGGGTGACCCACGTCCATAATTTGCGTCCCTATAAGTTGGCCCTGCGCTGAACGTTTTCAGTTGAATTCTGCTGTACATGTTAGGACACATTAGGGATACTTTTCATCTATAAGGGTGACTTAATGTTAACTCTGTCATTTCCTGCCCACTTTCAGTGGCACCGAGCTTGCCACATTCATAGCCACGGGTCAGTTGGATATATTAAGCTACCATGTCGGCTTTTGAAAGCACGGTTAGCGGTCCCCAGTGAGTCTTTGCCGTCATGCATGCTGGGATACATGCTTTAAATTTTTAGCCGTTTCAGTTGTCTGCAATTGTGGGGACCACACTCTTTTTGTGCTTCTTTGAATGACGCTACCCTCTCTTCAATTCTCATTGGCTACATTAAAAGACATTCTGAATTGTGCAACTTGGTGCTATCTAGATGGAACACTTGTGTCAAAGGGATGTAATAGAAGAATCCATGGTGTCCTTTTTTGAATATTGCATTGCTTCTGTATATGACGCTAAACACAAGTGCAACTGGTGACCAACAAACAACCAGAAATGTAAAGTAGAAACATTTTGCTCCCAAAGTTGTTGCTTATCCTTTGGGAATTTAACACCATCAAAACATTTGAAATATCTTGGGATAGATGACCATTAGATTGACCTTTATTTAATAACTTGCAATAAAACTATATGAAACACCATGCTAATACAAATATACAGATATTTTAGTCCAACTTAGTAATTTTGGGGTTAAACACTTTACATAACATTTGAAACCTTGACTATGTGAATTTGCCAGTGAAAATTTTGGCAAGCAATAACTGAACAATTAAATTGCTAAAGTTGGATTTCAACTGAGCGATTGCTTTTACAATTGAGAAAGATATAAGAAATTTAATAGGTTTAAGCTGGGCGGTACTCTTCCAAAATCACAATAGCTTGCCTTGGAAACATAAAAGTTATATACTAGTAAAAACTTGAAAGGTGTGTCATTTGCATCGACTTTTTGAGATAGTTGCGGACCAGTCAGGCAAAGTGTCAGTAGGCTTGGTGCCTTCCGCGCCAAAGTCAAATGTAATGTAACTAACAATTTGCTCCAGATTTTTCTCACATACCTAATTGTGGACACAAACTAGTTAAAGACAAATTTTTAGGCAATTTGATTGGAAAGCACTTTAGAATTTCATTGTGACATAATATAGAGACCATCCAATCAAATTGCATTTGATGGACAACTTTCAATAGTAAAACTATAGCAGTCACGTGACTACTGTGGAATCCCATTCATAAAAAAACTGTAAATAGCAGAGACGACATTGTTGACAAACAAACCGAATGACGTGGTGCTGTGGTTAATCTTAATTACCATGGAATGTCCAGTGAGCAAACACAGGAGGTGGCCTGTTAAGTGATTGCACCATCACTAATGCCTACATAAATAATTACAATAACCCTTCTGTTCCTCTGCGGAGAAGTGTTTCCACACCCATCATTGAGTCAGACAGTGACACTGACATCCAGTAGTATTGTAATAAACAGGTGCTTTGTAACTGGACACAGTTCCATATTAATTTCAGTACCACAGCTTGTGTCTCTAATTTCTATCGTTGTATGAATAATTAAACAATGACAAACCGTTCACTTTCGAATTTTTTTCCTGTTTTCTACACCTGCATGAACTATATTTATTAGGCAGAATAACATTACTTGTACAGCGCATCAATGTTGACATAAAATGTCGCCGCGTATTGATATATGTGCATGCTTAGGGTTATTCTGCTGAGCGACATAGGTTGGAAACTTCTCGCTTCAGAATTTTTTTTCTGTTGTAAAATTAGTTTGCAAGGTATGTGAGAAAAAGGATGTTGCATGGCCTGCATTTGGGATCACGTTGGTGACACTCGTTGGTATATTCCTCCGTTTTCGGGAACACCGAAAAATGGCCCAAATCCTATCACCAACGTGATCCCAAATGCTTTGCCATGCAACATTCTATCGATCCCATGCTTTAACAAATATGATATGAAGCTAGTTAACATAAAACATTCTGTCACTTTGAGTATATTCAGAGTCTTCTCCCACATAGGTCCTCAGTAGTCGGTTTTTCTTTGCTGTCATTGTTGGTTTTGGAATTTATGAATTTGGATCATGTTTTACTGTATTATTAAATGAAAAGGGACACAGTACTACCAAGATGCAAGTCAATATGTCAGGTTGACCTCTCCAAGTCACTGAAGGTCAAAATTAACAACACCAGAAGAATCCCCACCGTTACTTTCAATTAATGTTGAATGATAACTATGGGACTTGGGTCAACCATAACTAAAATGTAAGCAAATGTGTCAATTTCAACCAATCCGCCAAGGACAAAATCAACCACACCAAAAGAGGCCTCATACTAACTACCGTATCAGTGTTTGAAATTAATTGTTGGCCAACGTACCGTTACTGATATGTGAGCTAACACGTCAGGTTTGCTACTATCCCTACAGTAGGAATACCAACATCTTCATGTACCCTCATGCATAATTTCTAATTTTTGGAAACATCTATGGACATCACCATGAAGTGGAGGTCGATTCAATGTACATTATTCCAACGGGGGTTCGAGAGACTTTAACTTCCGGTTTCGGAGAAGAAAAAACAGCCAAAAGAACTTACAGAAGTTGATTAAGATCAGAAGGAATACATGACCGCCCGTTAAGCTCAGGGACAGGGCTTTCTAGACGAGTGTTTGTGCAATTTCGAAGCAGTCGGCCACGCATAACTATTTTAACATAATCAGAAGAGACCCACCCAAGGTATAACCCCGTCCACTTTGATGCTAGTCTAGCTGACGGTATGGGGAAACAAGTTGTAAACGTGAAGTACCAATACAATGTCTATTTTCTTACCTTTTAATGAATAAGAACATATGCATTGACCGATAGGTACTAGAAATGAAAAACTTGTTCACATTCGGGGATCCAAGGCATCGTTACCTGGTGACTAATTTTGACCCTTCCACTGTTATATTTCCACGAAGTTTGAACATAACCTGAGTAACGATTTTGTTGGAGAATTCGTAAGCTACGGAAATAGACAGAAATTAAGGATTATTATGATGATGGTTTCTGTAACGATGACGATAAAATCAATAACAACAACAACAACAACAACAATAATAATAATAATAATAATAATGATAATGATAATGATAATGATAATGATAATAATAATAATAATAATAATAATAATAATAATAATAATAATAATAATAATAATGGTAAGTGCCCTTTTGAACACAAATGGTATAAACCCTCGCATAGTGCATTCCCGCCTGTTTTAAAAAGGGTCTGGCTAACGGTCCTAGAGAAGTAGAATTGCGAATTATAGACAGATGGACCACATATTGCAAAACACATAATTCATAAGGGAATAAGAATTAGTACAAGTACAATTTGTTGTTAACGGAATTAGAAATAGTACAATGTGATATCACCTGGCTTTTGTATCTGTGACATAAGAAAAGAAACAACAAAGCTCCTGGGAAATTGACTTTCGATATTGCAATAGATCGTCATATAAACGAAGTACAATGACATATTTCAGGCATTTGCTTGCATGGAAAAAAACACCACAAACATGAAGTGTAGACATATTTCCTCGTATTTCAGTGCAAAGAAAGTAAGGAAAACGGGGGTGGGGCGCGCTCAACATGATAAGCCTTTTTTGTATCATGTGGCTATATCGCAGGCATGATATTACATCAATTTATAAGCCCATAAACCTACATACATGTGTCATTTATTGGATGTAATGATTTAAAGGTTGGTAAGGCCTTTCGGAGATATTAACAGAATCCTATTTTATAGGAGAATTAATAAGTATGTTTGTTTATGCCAATTCGTGTATCATAAATTAAATAAATAAAATATATCATCAGGTCGTGGCCCTAACATGCATGTGCCTGATATCTATGTAGGAGAAACATCGAAAGACGAACGTCTGCTCACCTTTGCGTTGAATGCAAAATGCATATTTATTATTTCTTAAATCGTCCTTTAATTTTAAAGAAACGCTCCAGTTGTCATATAATAGACGCCACCGTAGATTGGAAGGTTGTTGTTACTGCATGGTCCTCTGCCTTACAAGTGTGAAGTCAATTGCTTTTACTGTACATAGCTTTGACTTTTTCCCACGCAAATACAATGAGTTGCCCGTTTTATATCAAATTTAAATCAAAACCATACCTTTCGTCCAATTAAGACAAATCTCCTAATTTCTTGTTGCTCAATCACAAGAATTACATAATAATCAACCGATTCAATATGTAAACATAATCATTGGTTGGAATAAAGTAGATCTGCAGCGGATGTCATACATTAAAACTAAACAATGAAATATCCGGCTTTCTGATTCAGAGTGACTTAAATTTCTGTCCGTATCAACAGCCAAAGTATTGTTTACGTGGCACGGGCCATATTTTGTTTTTCAAAAAGAATGGGGGACGGGGTTTCCAAATGATTGAACTGCCGATAGCATGTCGGGAAACAAGTAAGTTCTGTCTTAATTTTCAAGACGAGACGGTGAGGGTTCACTACAAATTGACATTATTTGCACAGTATGGTAAGCAAAAAATTACTGGGCACGTTACATATTTATCCATTGATCCAAGACCCAATTGATGGTGAAAAATAATATAGTACACCGTTCTTGGGGTCATTTTGAATTCATTCCGTAATGTGATCATATATATATATATATATACATATATATATATATATATATATATATATATATATATATATATATATATATATATATATATATATATATATATATATATATAAATATATATATATATATAGCCCTGTTCACACTGCTTAAAATTACGGCATTTAATTCGAAAGTCATCCGAAAGTGCAGTTCACACTACATATTATTTTTCCCAGATCCGTACAGAATGCGAAATCTACTTCCGAAAGGAAAACCTGCTAGGGGAGGTGGTTTTTTACCGAATGCTTACCGGTAGCATCCACATTCGGAAGTTTCTGAGCGTGTCTGAACGCGACATCCGCAAGTAATCCCAAATGTAGAACTCGACGCATGCGCACATATGCCGACCCAGATCCAGTCACTTCCTCTCGGTTTGTAAACAAGCAACACACAAGTTGTACTATAGACGCCCTTGTAAATAATGGGATTTACGCACGAGCAAACCCTTGCTTTAATTGAATTGTGGGGAGATGAAAGAGTCCAGGCTGAGCGATAATGCCAGAAATAAAAACTTTCGCCTTCGATGGGAAGCAGATCTGGCGTACAATTGCTGTCTTCGTCGGTGTCTTGCTGCCAGGCATGCACGTCGTCTAGCATAGATGTCATCCTGTTGTTTGTTATATATTTGCCATATGTAATTGAACATAAGACTTAGAACAACTGCTCGAAAAACATCTTTGTGAAGGACCATAACTATTCGTCCGCTTTGGTTACAGTGACAACGAAAGATCTGCGCATGTGCGAACCCGCCAATTCAGTATCAATTCCGAAAGCACACATGACAGTGTGGACGATCAAACCGCATTTTAATCGGTAGTCAGGTAACAGTCTGAACGGAACTTTCGCATGTCTTTCGGAAGTGCTTAAGTCCGAATGCTAATTCCGAAAGGAAAAATACCGCAGTGTGAACACAGCATATGACCTCCTATAGAGGATGCCATATATAGCCTGAATTGGCACTACTTTCATTCCCTATAGTTTTATCTTTCCATACGCGAAAAAAAACCCCACATTTCTTGCTCGGAAGTGATTAGTCAGATGAAAAGTAAATCTATATGGAAGAAACTTAACATGAAACAGACGTACCTGGGTTTCGTTTATGTTTGAGACAAGGACCAGCACTCACCACAGGGAAGAAATTTGGAAACTAAGTAGAAATATAGCCGCTGACTGTGACGCAGTGCACGACTGCAGCCAATGAAGCCATACTTTATCCTCACAAACATCCCACATTTGCTGGCTATTACCGGTAGGTCGGCTATTATATATTGTTCGTCAGAGGCCAATATTCCTGAAATCCATTATTTCCATGAATCACACCATATCTGTTTTGGTGAAATTGAATTACCTTGACATCACCGTCCCCTGTTCAAAGTGTTCGTGCATCTTGTAGCATAGCCACAGGATTTTTGCATGTTCAGATTTCAACAATGTCAGACTTAAATGTTAAACCATATCGTGTTTTAATGTTCAATGTAACAGTTAAAATACGAAACAAATGATTCATTTCACTAGGTTTAAGTATGATTATATTGTTATTGCTATTTGTTTGTGAAATTCTCACGTTCTTGCTATCTTTTTTAAAGTTTTAAAACTACCACAAATGACCGAAACATTCAATTAAATCTAAACGCTTATTTGGATTTGTCCATTCCAAATTTTCAGTATGAGTAGGTTGCTCGTCGAAATGTGCAGCCTATGTAGACAAGGTGGAGAACGCATGTAAATCTGGAGGCAATAAATACTAACCCCCCCCCTTTTTTTTTTTGAAAATCTTCAAAAATCTTTAAAACCGCATAGCAAAACGACACTGCACAGAAACACTTATAGGAGGCCAAATACAAGCTGTATTCTCCTCAATTCAATAGGAATGTAGCTAAACTCAGTCTCCATCATAGTTGTTCACTAAGTGGAGTAATTGTCATTTCTTACTTTTCGACGAATTTACAAAATTAGGCAATGATTAGAAAAGTACATCGTACTATGGTTTATATGGGAATACAAATATAAATGAAAAACATTTTCACACAACCACTTCATACTTACTGTAGTTATATGCTGGGTGAGTCTCTACCAACTTGTTGGATCTATGAATTTTTTTACCTCAGCTGACTTATCAATCAGTTGAGCTCACATGATGCTCAGGTTTCCGTCGTCCGTCGGTCCACAAGTCACGTTTGGACCTTTCCCCAAAACTGTAAGCCAGATACATTTGAAACTTGGTGGGGGAACCACCTTGGCTAGGTCTCTACCAACTCTTTTGAAACGGTCACGATCCATTACATGTAGTTTTTAGCTTTTTATATTTTTTCTCTTTTCGGTGGGCTAAACCTTTATAATCTTCTCCAAAATCGCTGGACCAATGGTTGCGAAATTGCATAACACCACTTCCAGGAACCCCTAAACCTTTATTTGGCCAAAAGGTGGTGCTACAATTTTTTTCTGTTTTTCTAGGTATGTGTGTGTGTGTGTGTGTTTGTGTGTGTGTGTTTGTGTGTGTGTGCATGTTTTAGCAAAATCTTCTCCTTAAAGGCTACAAGATCAATTGCTTCGAAATTACACAAGCACACTAGTCTTCTGGAGACCCCTGGACCTTAGTATGTTGAACAGGTAACGCTGCGAGTTTCCCGATTTGGGGAATAATTTTTGTTTGATGTCGGTATTTTCAGATTCTCACAATCTGCATTTTTTTATTTTGTTAAACGTGGTAAGAAGTAGTCTTTCTTAGTTAATTCGTTTTAAAACAAAGTAGCTAATGAATATTATAAAAAAATAAAGGGGGGGGGGGGGGGGGGGGTCACAGCGTCTAGCCAGAACAAGGCAGGCCGCGTAGCGGTCCTGGAAAGGAGTATAGAAAGGTTCTCTTCAGGACCGCTTCATTTAGGGTAAGAATGTACAAAATTCATTCATTAGTGATGCTCTCATTTTCTGAATTGAAACGAATTGTCAAAATTTGTAGAAATTGGTAACGACATATGTACATATTAGCATTGTGACGATCGATATAGCACCACATTTGACATATTGGTTTCTATCTCGGTAATGGTAGTTCATGAAGCCATGTTTAATATTTAACACTGATTGGAAAGTACCTATGGGTTACTTTTGGTGTTGTTATTTGTGAACTTGGGTGAGCTTGCAAGGTCAAACTGACATATTGCCACACATAAGCACAAATCTGGAACTTAAGCCGATGTTAACTATTAAAGAATAACGGATAATACCTATGCACTTGCGGTTAATGTTATTAATGTGACATTGGATGGCATCGAAAGGTCCAATTTACAAACAAGTTTATATTTTGATAACAGTAGATCCTGACACTTTCCATTTGAATAACGACTTGTGCACAGTGTGAGTGAATATTTCGATATTGCAACCAGTGTTGATGGTCTCAAAGAAGGGTGACATTGGTATCATTCCAAAGGAAACAGTAACACTAGCGTCCATGAACGCAAGGTCAGCGGCGCACAAGACTATTACAATCCTCTGGTAAAATGTTGTTGTGTTGTGTGTGGGAGGGGGAGCAGAAAGATTATCTGATGCCACTAGATCAACTTCTTTAAATAACATGAAGACTCCATTCGGGACTCCCAATTTTTAATTTGTTCAAAAGGTGGCGTTGTAGTATTCATTATTTGTATGTGCACTTTATTGCACCTTTGCCTTTTTTTACTTCTCCAAAATCACTAGCTAGATTTACTGTAGCAATGCACGTCGTGCAAGCTGAAGTTTTTCACCAGAAGGGGCTACTGTCATTTCCTAATATTTAATGTATTTAAATTTGCGTCATCTTCAGTACGTGTACGCAGTGCCGTTGCTCAGTACTCATTAACATGTCACTGGGTTAGGCAATGTTTATATACACAAATACATGGAGCAACTTCTTTGCATAAGTAGAAGTAGCACGTTGCAATTATACTTGAACTGTACAATGGGGGCAAGGGAGTTCGAGTTTAACTGGATGGTGAATTGGAATAGGATCCACCAAAGCGCTTAGGAAAATTTCTGATTTGACGGACGTCTGGTCATTTTCACAGAAGACGCCAGTTAGAGAATGCAACATCACTGGAACATGATCGTAAATTTACTGATGAGTCAATTTGTGCAACTTTTCAGAAAACCGATCATGGGCAGAGCTTTCAATTGTTTGTCTATGCACCAAAAGGATAGTGAACCAGAGTGCTTTCAGGCCTGCATGCTTCAATATTGTAAAATTGTCAATCTACAGAACCTTATCTTTCATTGTTTAGAATGAAATCTGAATTCATCTTTTAAACCCATGGACACAAGAACCTCGCTACAAACCATTAAAAGCAGATTGGGCCCTTCTGTTTAATGGTGTGAATATATATATATATATATATATATATATATATATATATATATATATATATATATATATATATATATATATATATATATATATATATATATATATAGGTAGTAGTCACCGCGAAACAGTTAATACCAGTACAAATCAGTCCCGACGATAAGAGATGCAAACAGACCCTACATAAACATATCTGTGGTCCAGTCTAAACTGGCAGTCTGTCTGGATTGGTAAGACTCCTGTCTTAACATAGAAAGGTCAGTCGTGTCTCTGTGACACGCCAATGATCGCTTATTTGTTTGCAGTTTGCCGTTAAAACACACATAACGCCTGATTCATTCCTATTTGAGAGTGTCGATATTACTCATTAGTCCACCCAAGGCAAAGTAAAGAAGGTAATGACGTCCTTGAGCTTAAATAGTATGGGTTGTAGATTCACCACCAGAAACTACCGCTCCTTTAAATAATGGCGATGTTTAACATTATAACTGACTGTTGCCCTTTGCCGGTTGGAATTACTCACTTAAGGAAGGGCGCTGACCTTAGGCCGTGCTCCTTTTATAAGCCTTATTGCAACATTCATTCAAACTGCTTTCGTTTAACGAGTCATTTGTGTGAAAATATTTAAGCAGAATACGTTTGAAATGCGGGCTCTTTTGAGCAATGCTAGTGGGAAATGGTTAATGCGCATCATAAATTGTTCGATCGGCTGTTGGATCGATTTGGTTTGCTGACTCTCTTCCCAGCCAACAAGCCAATGAGTGCAAACCAAATTAGGCCATGTACAATTCCGTTATGGTGGCAGAACCAGATAGTTACCCTGAGATGAGGACATAGCATTATGGTTATGGATGGAAGTCGCACGGGTAAAAAATTCTTTTAGAATATGAGGAGTCCGATCGTTAGCAGTTTTCCATTAGAGTACACGATAGTTTTAATGAGGACATCCAGCATATCCGTGATGTGTGTTCTTGGCCGACATTCTACATGTTCTAAAATAATTAGCATGGTGCGACTTTCGATCCTCTGGAGACGAATCAAATCCTGTTTTCTGAGAGGGGTAGACCAGAGAGTACTACAATAATCAAAGTGAGGGAGGGTAAGGGTATTGTAGAGGTCGATATTAATTGTAAAGGAAGAAATTTTGCAACTCCTGAGAAAATGCCTAAAGCTCTATTCAATTTAGCCACCAAAACATCTAAGTAATCTGCAAATTTCATTTCAGAGTCCAAGGTCACGCTAAGGTATTTAAAATTTTGAACCTGTTTAATCTCAGTACCACCATGGGACAGATTGAGATTTACCTGGTTCTTCTTAGAAGTGATCAACATGCAATTTGTCTGGCTAATGTTGGAGTTCAAATTGTTTCCTCAAGACCAAGTGGAAATATGTTGAAAATCTTCAACTATGGCTTTAGATATAAGATTATGGTCACGGCCAGCATAATAGAAAACAGTATCATCAGTGTACATGCTTACTGAGCTGTGTACTAGGCTGATACATATACCATTTATAAATGGAATAAAGAGGAGATGACCGAAGATAAAGCACAGAGAGACCCCAAAAGAAATAAAGATATGCACATTACGGAAACTTGGAGCCTTTTGGAATTCAAGTACGTACATGACTGTATATTACAGCAGTTTCGAGGAGTTTTTCCTTTCGCACGTTTCGGGCTAAGTGTAGTTGGGTTTCAGTACAAATGTGTATGGTCATCTTTCGTTGAAAGAAACCATTTTGAATTAGACGTGTAGATCAGACTAATGAAGGTAATATATTCTATTCTAAGCGGTACTGTAATGTAAATAAAATAAAATGAGTCCTTGCAGAAGGTAATGGCGACAGACCTCTTGAGGAGGTTAGGCACACAAGTAAACAAACACACGTGGACTGTGAGCTAAGGTGAGCGGCTCCGCGCTGCCAGTTGCGCTCAATTAGATCAAGAAGCCTCCCAGAAGATTCTTGATTAGACAGCTCTTTGTGGCGCCAATAATACTAATAGCCCATTGCTACTCTCGCCTCGTGATAAACAGAATATTGCTATGATATGCAAACGGTCAACAGTTTCCTTCAGTCACAACCTTAATCACTGTATGTAATCTCTTATAATTGCCTGACGAAGAGAAGTTCGTTATGTGATGTGCAGGCTCCGTAATATGTGGCATCATTTATTTGAACGCTGCTCTGTCTTGTGGCAATAAATATACACGGAGCAATGTCGTTCAATATATTCACTTAAATTGCATTATTGCTTTATCAGTATCATCATATACATCATCATTCTGATAATCAATTATCATATCCAGATACAACGACTACTAGAAAATTATTTAAACGTAAGCACTGAACTGTGAGATGCCCACGTAAGTTTTCATTAACACGCAATTCATATAAACCATTCGATTTCATTTTGCACAGTACCACTTTAAGGATAAATTATAATTTTCGCAAAAACTGACTATATATGTATATATATATATATATATATATATATATATATATATATATATATATATATATATATATATATATATATAAATATACATATATATATATATATATATATATATATATATATATATATATATATATATATACATATATATATATATATCCGCTTGTATTTTCCATGTTATAGTATCGGACATGGGGAAGCATAATAGCGGAAAGATATGTCCACAGGAACAGATTGGAACGACAACAACACTGGGTCTTCATGATGGGAGAATGTCGGTGCAGTTACCTCTGGAGTGAGTAAGCATTTGAGCAGCCTTTGAGCTGCTGTAACGGTATACCCAAGACCAGTCATAACAAGTTAAGCTCAATGGATAACATCCTCAGTTTGACACTGCATCGAATAAATCGTTTGGGTTCGGATTGTGCTATGGACCCAGAAATCGAACTGGCCAAGTGCGGTGGAATTCTTGCCATATTTGATTAAAGTCAATTATGAGGAGTTATGAAATTCTGAAGTTTCTATGAAACGATGGTAGGGCCATATGATAACACGAATTGAACAATTTAATTTGTCAGGCGATTGGATTCTGAGATTTATTGCCAAGGGTGTCACGCTGTTACGGGGACGAGCAAGATTGTTTTACAGCCAATTTCTGATTGATGCTTTGTTGATATTGATGGACATTTGACTTTGTGAGGCATATAAATATTGACGATCGCGTGACAAATTGATAAATAAGTGCTCATATCTGCTTCTTTACTATACTGAATACCTGAGTAGTACTAGAAATGAATTCATATGGAACTACTCTGAAAAAATTACAAGAATTTAATTGCTTGTAAAGTCAATCTATCCTGAAGATGTTGCAGACAACCCTTTCGAAGATAACATTCAAACCCGGAATCCCGAACATTTTTCCACTTATATATGCTATGTATTTTTTCTCTCTTTTATTTTGGGAGGGGGCAGTCGTAATATAAGGGTATAACATTTGGGACCCTTGACCCCTCTATGTGTATCGTTGCCGGTCGGTTGATAGGTACTCAGGACCCCGAGTTAACAGGCCATAGTATGATTATTATCGATCATGTATGCATACATATTTATCCTCACTCCCCCAATTTTGGTGCAAACAAACTACCAAATGTTTCTTTTTAACGTTAGGGTACTGTTTAATTTGTCATTCATTCATCCATTCATTCATTCATTCATTCATTCATTCATTCACATTTACATTCATTCTTTGACACTCATCTATTCATTCACTTTTTTTTCGGCTCACCGTTTGCCTCTGCAATGTAACCAATCAGCAAGCGCTTTTGTTTCGTAGGCCCTGGTACACACAGTTATGCACAATTTGGGAATTTTTATGACTACGCCTAAGGTAATAATCATAGCTGCGGTTTTTTGTGTACTTATCTACGACTTTGTGCTTCGAACCTTTGTGCTTCGTAAAGAAAAACAAATGAAATGCACATGTAGTGTGAGAGAGAGCGAAAGAGGAAAAACAAATGTGAGATGTACTTGTAGTGTGTGTCTGTGAAATGAAATGAAACTTTATTGACTGCACTACATCAAACAAAAAAACAAACAAACAAACAAAACAAACAAAAAACAACAACAACAACAAAAAGAAAAAAAACCAGTAGCGTTTTGTCAAGTACACGTACAACGCGCAAAGCGCCAACAAGATATGGAAAGAACAAGAAGAAAAAAGTCTGTATACAGCTCAGCAATGCCTCTAAATTCCTTACTATAGTGGTTTCCCTCTTATGGCTAGACAATTTGTTATATATTTTACCACAATTTTGATTAATTCAATGTCTCGTAATTCCATTATGAAATTAAATGATTGTCTCGTATTTTCTTGTTTCACATCTACAAATATATCTTCTAGTTGTTTCAACTTAACAGTTCGGGGTATTCTAAATTGGCTACAATTTAATGCAAAATAAATTTCATTCTGGGTGTAACCCAAAGTGAATTTTATCCTGGATGAGGTTACATGTATTACATGTCCTGCGACTTACTGGTGTTTTGTGGGGACGCTTATGTCTACCTGTTTCAATGTGTAGATTATGGGCACTGATACGGTGCCTAGTAATATTTTTGCGAATATAAAAATTATTCATAACGTCTAGATATATTTCTAAATTTAAGTGTTTTTTTTTGCGCTGGACATAAGTTCTTAATTTACATTCACTGTCATTTTGTTGTGACATACCACTTTCCCACTGTCTTTCTCCTGTAGTTTGCTCATAAATAACATGGATGGAAATATGCCAGATCTGTTGCCTTGATTATACCAAAGTTCCTGGAAACCAGTCGCAAACAATATATCTTTGATGCTTTTCACCCACAATGACTGGTTTTGATTTTCATATGACATTTCAATATTGCACAAATAAGAATCTGATAATAGGGAACTTTTTCACTGTTCGCAATTCAAAACTAATTTTTACACACCATATTCATTATCTCCAGGGAAATGGGGGTACGTCCAAGGTCACCAAGGACAGCTATATTACATGCTTTCCGATTCACTCCAAGGCAAAACTTCAGAAAACCAATATAAAACCTTTCGATATCAAATTTGAAATATCCTGAAATACTTTCAGGTATTATTGACATGGATGGGCTAATCGCATAAGCTCCCCAAATTTCGGACGCATATAACAACATTGGGGAAATAACTTTATCAAACATGAAAAAACATTTTGAGACGCACATTACCATTTCTAAACACACGCTTAAGCCTCGCTAGGGCCTTACTTGCTTTATCACGTAATAATTTGATTGTGCCATCGAAGGAGCCTGAAGCCGAAATTCCAATGCCAAGATATGTATATTTAGAAACTATATCTAGTTCAACGTCGTCTTACATAAATCATCGATTTAGTTTTTTGCTTTTTTTTTTTTTTTTTTAAATCATAATTTTGGAATTTTCAATATTGATAAGAAAATTCCAATCTTTGCAATAAGCACTTAAAATATCCAAACATGTTTGTAATCCTCGTTCACTTTCAGATAATAATATCAGATCATCAGCGTAAAGCAAGCAATTAATCTGTGTTGGTGTGTGTGTGTGTGTGTGTGTGTGTGTGCGTGCGTGCGTGTGTTTGTGTGTGTGTGTGTGTGTGTGTGTGTGAGAGAGAGAGAGAGAGAGAGAGAGAGAGAGAGACAGAGAGAGAGAGAGAGAGAGAGAGAGGGAGAATAGCAAAATTCCCCAATTTGATATTACCTTACGGTGCTATATTCTCGCAGACATACGAAACTCTGATATACAATAATATCGGGGAAGAAACCCAAATCTAACGACACAAGCAAAACTACTGCCTTTTAGAGGACGCGTGAAATCACCTGCACTGAAAAGGAAAGAGATAATGAATCCTACAACAGATAAATTCCGATGGCATGAGAATTTCATGCGCTAATGGGCCAATGACCGGGCAACGCCATGAGCACAATATATCACACTTGGCTTTGCAATTGAGCTACAATACTGTTATGTATGTCTACGGTAACTTATTAGGAATTACTTCTTTTTGTACATTCCCATCAGACAGGGAACAGCAGACAACATTGGAGATAAGTGTATTCCAAGTTAAGCATACAATCTGGACCATGTTCAGAGCATGAGCACATGTTTGAAAACCGGGGCCGTGTCGCCTTTGGCAAAACACTACTTAACCCTTCATCTTTAAAACCACCAAACACCCCGGAATGTAAATGGTCACTTAAAACTAACACAGTTTCGCTTAAATTCACCGTGAGTAGAAAAAATTTTGTATAACCATCAGAATTGTTCATAATTCCTACCAGGATAGCACATTCTAGGTCAAAAGCTTTCCTTGTCGCGGGCCGCTGCACCAAGGATAGCTGTTGAGTTGGCATCTATTTTTTTTTCTTACAGGTAGAAAAATAACGTGTGGCTGGGAAAGGATTGTCTGTGGATAACACTTTAGCTTTAAACAGGATTTGTCTTTACCATAGCGGTAGTATGCCAAAGTATCATAGTATTTTCTGAAGATAACTCACATCTGAGGTAATGCAATTTACTAAGGTAAAGATTTATTACAAAAATAACTCGAAAAATGAAATAAAAACAAGGGTGCCTTCATTAGATTGCTTTTACAAATTGATACATTTGTCAAATTGAGCTATAAGTACAGATAGATATGAACATTAGGAGGGTTAAATCAGTTGATGGAATGGAGCCCACATGGGGCCCATTTGCGAGAAAGAGACCGATGTCTGCGGTACCCTATTTGCCTCCATAGCAGCCTCCCAGACTTGCTAAAGTTACTGATGTGGGCGCTCAGTCACGGCTACAATGGAGACAAGTACCCTGTGTACATAATTTGAAACCTGCAAAACTAAGTTGATATCGTTTCATTATAGTCTGGGACATCATACAGATGCACGTTCCTTTTATCATAAAGTGCGACTCATTGCCTGACACACTAGTTAAATACCATCAATTTGAAAATTGTGCTTTTAGTTTTATGTAAACAGCCCTACATCTCAAGAGTTAGCTGGAAAGTGGACAGGAATCTTGGTTTTGAAAAACGTTCAGTTCACATTTCAGGTGAAATCAACTTAGTCTGATAATATAATCACTTTACAGATTGGTATTATGAGTTGGCAATGATAATTCTTTCCTAGAGGGGCATACACGTGCATCATGCAAAGTGAAGCACAATTCACAAGATGCTGATGTCGTCATACAAACATGTCAAGGCTGGTGCAAGGGCATATATCAGTGACGCAATGTGCTCTACCTTGCATGCTAGGCTGGATCACATTGATCTTGCGCCTCGCCGAGGGCCTTGTACGACCACGAGCCTGCATGATTTTAAGCAGATTAGGTTAATCCATTGCAGAAAGCAGACTGAATTCACTTTCCTAGTGTGATCCAGATGTAATTTGCTGCAAGTTGTGAATATATTACTAAGTGTAAAACAAGTTTAATACCTAAAATATTCAACCAACTTAAACATGTCGCATCGGCATGTAAATTATTTTACAGAAGTAAAGATAGCGTCATGGATGATGTCTGAATCGAAGGTCCGATTTATAAGGCGCAACCTGTTAGGGACGTACCTGCTCGGTTTTTATGATGTAATCACGTAAGCACATTTCGTTTCATTTTAGCTGACCACAATTTGATCTTGGTCAGCAACTGTTGTATTTCTATTTATTTGACGATGACATGTGGCCTTCGTACTCGCGTGAACCCCGATGGCGTGAGACCAGCAGTGAAACACTCAATATGCAAGCCAATCACTCACAAGCACTGTCATGTACAGTGTCTTGTCTGCCAGTTTCTGGACATATAGATAGGCTGAACAGGATAAACGGAGGTTACCAAGTGCTCCGACCAACAATTTATCTTTAACTGGAGCCTACGCAATGGCCAGTGGCTTTCATTGTGCATGTTATGAGATGAGATTGGTCCAGCAAAAAAACAAAAACAAAAACCAAAAAAAAAAAAAAAAAAAAAAAAAAAACTGTTATCAGCGCACAAGACCTATTTGATTTGTAAGCTAGCCTTGTCCTGGAGTCATTTTGCTGGACACCATAGGTTCAGCCAGTGCTTCCTTTCATATATGTAATACAAGGTTGGCATTTTTCTACATCTAAACGACATTTGTTACAGTAAATCCACAATTGCTTTCCCTGAACTGTGGCAAGATTTCATCGAGGAGACTTGTTTCTTTGGACCCAATGACACATGCCAATCTGAAAAAAGGGCCATGCTGATGATATTGATGGAGACAACATCTACCATGTTATTAACTTTTGCAAACGTGACTAACAAATCTCTCCATGAGAACCCAAGTACGTTTCGATTATGTTCATCGGCGGGTGATTCCAACTTGTGGGTATGTATTTTCCATGTCGTGTTAGAGACTTCATGAAGCATCCTTTCAAGAATAAGAAATCAAATGCTGATGATTACAAGGGGAACTACAGTGTTATATTTACATGAATCTAAAAGTTTGCCGAGTTTCTGAAAGGTAAAAATAATGGAACTGTGACAGCCTTTGCTCAATTCGTTACTGCTGGCATGGTTTGTTGGCAGATAGAATGGATGCGACAAGCCTTTAGAAGCAGCTTGGCAACTGCCAACTTCTGAATTTCTCAGATGGTGGCATGGCACAACGGCACCGCGCGTTTCGGCGTATCATAGTGGCGGAAGTTGCCCCCACAAACACAACTTTGATAAACGCATGGTTAAATAACAAAATATATATATATATAAGAAAACCTTTTGATTTGAGGTATGTTAGCCTGGTGGTTCTCATCTATTTATATATTACAATGATGTTTTTTATTAGCACTGTTAGGCCTAAGCGACTAAGGACTAGCTTGATACATGAACGGAAATGATGAAGAATACCGTACAATCTGTCGGGAGATTTGGGCTAAATCTGCTGACTATTAATGAGATTTTTAAGCAAAAAGATGAAAGCACCGGGCAATTTACATCTGGGTGCTTTTTGGTGGTTCAGAGCGGGAAAGGACTTAGCTCCTCAACATCCTCAAGGCGGTTGACTGTGTGGCATGCTGGCTTTTCCTGCTAAGATCAATAGATCTGGATTATTTTGGTACAGGTTCCACCGTAGGAAACTACAGTAAATTTAACAGGACTTACTGGAGCACCCCTCTAGAATATTGCCCGCAGCTACATGTAGCTTCGGTTTCCCTCACTACAGACAAGGTAGGAAGTGTACGCCAACACCTGTGCCATGGAGAGGGACTCGATAAGTTAATGCTTGGCATCCTTCAAAATCCACGTGAAACAAATGTGTCTGTACTATACTAATATTAAAGGGCGGAGCAAAACTGAATGTGCAAATAAGAGCGTGACAACATAAAATAAAAGCTAGGGCATGCAGGGAAATTATTTTTGTTTGTTTCCTTGTCTGCAAAATTCTGTGCTTCAAACAAAATTTACCTTTAATTCAGAACTTAGTAATGTTATTTGTGTCTTATATGCCTTAAGTCATATGTACTTATTAACATTTATAGTTTGATTTTGTCAAATAAGCGCTGCCTTATAGTAGTGTGTGTATTAACATTGGAACTTCAAAGTGGTTCAGTATGTGGCGTCGCGTCAAGGGAAATTGTGCCCCTCAGCTACATGTAGCAATGTTCTGACAAGGTCTAACAAGTGATTGCCTATTCTTGCTTTCATGAGCCAATCTAGTTACCGAGATAACGAAAAGATAGTCTCGTGCCAAAACATGGTTTTGTTACGATTTCGTGACACGGGCCAAGGTTAGGCACAAATAGAAAGCTCAAAATAAACCTCCATACATGTTGACAAGAAGACAAATGAACCGACGCTTGTGGTGATAAATGAAAAGGAAGTTACAATTACACCATCAACAACAGCATGAAAAAGAAAAGAAAACAAAAATAAAAGACAGTAGTATCGCTGAATATTGCCCTTCGTCAGCGTGTCTGTCTATGTGCAGATGTATGTTAAAATCTCATTAAGAAGAAAAATTATTAAAAAAAATTAGAAAGTAAACTGCGTCAAAGTCACGTTAAATTGAGAAAAATAGGGTTAGAATTTATTCTTTGGCAAAACATGCATGTGCAATTTTTTTTATACCAAAATCATCAGAAAGCTATAGATGTTATGTGCATTTGCCAGCAATGAAATAGTTTGCAAGCTATCCAATTAGACGGACTCAGGCCAGGCCTGGCCCGAAGTCTCAAGGGAAATGATACGTGAGGCTCAAATTTTTTATGTCGCACATTAGTGTTATTAAAAATGACATACAGCTTTTGTTCAATTTCACTAGATATTCAATGGCGAATGACACACGGAGAGAAGACACGTTAAATTTCTCCATCTATGAATTTTGAAAATACAGAAGACATGGAATTTAAAATCCCATAGAACAGTACTACATTCTTCTTGACTATTCGTCAGATGTGCAATTCTGCACAACCACACACAAACACAAGTGCGCCTGTGTGTATTTGTCTTTCACACTTTTAAAGTTATGAAGATTTAAAATTTGAAATATCTCTAATTAGCAGCATTTGAAATGTACAACACTGTGCGACATTCATAAGATGCGCGTTTGTCAATGACATCTCTATTGATCATAGTTTTGAAGATATTCAAGATTGAAAAATCAAACGGAACTATTTTTATAACCTTTAACATACTCATTTTATCTTTTGACTCTCCGTCCGACGTCATTCGTCCCTCCATCTACTATTTTCACTTTCTTGTTTCATTTTTTTTCAGTTCGGGTACACGTCAGTTAACGCATACATTCCTGTTGATTATAATTTAAATTACTGGAGATTGCAACGCTAATTCACATTTTTAACCTCTCCAAAGCCCTCAACGAGACCCACTTTAAACTAGGTGGCGATGTACCTTGGAACAATCTTTATACGAAGTCTGTTCATGCTTCATCGACTTTCGTATTTTATATGATTTTTTATAATCTTTTTTGCCAACTATGAAAAAATAATCTGAAACTTCAGGTAAATTGCTTCAACATTGGATACACGCACTTCAGAGGACCCCATAACCTCAATTTGTTCGACAGGTGGCGCTGCTTTTTTTTTTTTTCTTTTTAGCAATTGTGTGGTTTTGCAATTTTCAATTTCGTCTCCACAGCCGCCTTTTAGATTGTGCTATACTTGTTACTTAATGGATACTTTCACATCGTTTACTATGAAAGTAAATGGGGATTACAATGGTTTCTCATGCCATCAAGGCTTTAAAATCTAATGTGGTCCCGAAGTGACCCAGATGGATAATGTGACAGAATGGGAAATTTAGCGAACTTACCTGGAAGTAAAGCTTGACGCAACTCTGTGGAGTTATCAATCGGGAACGTAGGGATCACATGCCCACCCATCGTAACCTTTTTAGCCACCCTGTGTTGTAACTTGAACTCCAGAAGAAAATTTAAAGTATGACACGCAGCCAGCTTTGGCTATCTCATGCGATCTCCATGTTTATTATATTTGTTATATTTATTTATTATCAGCAAAACTTCCCCTTTACAGCGGGGGCACCGATGGAACGGGGTAATTCCATGATGCGTCCAATATATATGTATAAGTAATTCATCATCCTCATTGACACAGATAATATGTATACGTTAAAAATAAAGCATCTATACTTGATAATTCGTGATTTGTGTCCTCCGCACAAAAAATGGAGATAAACCACTCATTGGGACAAAACTTAAGGACAAGTACATTATACACATTACATAAACACAATGTAGAACAGAAAGCTTCCAATGGTATAATCATTGAAAAAGAGGCAGTAATACTGTGTGTGTGTGTGTGTGTGTGTGTGTGTGTATGTGTGTGTGTGTGTGTGTGTGTGTGTGTTTGTGTGCAAATCTCCCTACATTCCCAATTGATAGCTCTACAGAATTCCGTCAAGCTTCACTTCCAGGCAAGGTCGCTTACCTTTCCACTTTAGACTTTTCTGAAACTGTCGGCCAAATTTTCTTCACGCGTTAAAGAAGAATAGAATATATTATCATAATGCAGGTTCTTTTGGCCAAGTTACACCCGTCAGTGCCACCTGGTGGATCAAAATGAATTAAGTGTAAGAAAATATCAGCACAGTTTACCCGGTGTGACCCTTTTAAGTACACGCTTTTTTCTGCATAGATCTGTTTGTTTAAAGTATCAGGTTTACATCTGGCATTGGAAGGTCACAATGAGCAGGGAAAAGATGGGGCAACACAAATACAGTTTTTCTGCATCCGGACGGCATCAAAAGTCAGCGTACCTGGCTTCCAGACGTTGTTCCTTGTCAAAATTATCCGTGTTACGATATGCATGTAAAATTGATATGCCTATAGATAGCTATAAAACTATTCCGGTGTGCTTTTCTGTAACACAGGCCGTCAGTTATGCGCAACTTGCATTCGATTTGCAGTTCTAAGAGTTAAAACTGAGCAAGTAAGTCGATTATCTATTATAAGAAGGTTCAGGATATTTTTACCTCATCGAATTAACCAACCGATTATTGCCTAGTTACTCACACTTTCCAGCATGTTGCTACATATTTCATGACATTAATTTTTGAATGACGCAACAATCTTTTCCTGAGGTCACAGTGGGTAATCTATGTAGACCGTTGTATGCGAATGGATTCCAAAGATGGGATATCACCAATGGAAACAAAAACCAAATCAAATCAAACAAACAAACATACAAAAAAAGCAAACAAAAATCAAACAAACAAACAAAGAAAAATTATCACATTTACTTGCTTTATAGGCACTATCATATACTACTTCGCCTCCTTTTTTGGCAAGCAAAATGCAAACACAAAAAATATTATCCAGGAAAATTGAAATTAGATTATAATACAGACACGTTAACGTACAAAAAAAATCAAATTAAAAAGCTTCTGGAAAATTGAAAATGTTCAAAGAGACAACGTAAGGTAGAGAAATCCCTAATAGCACATGTGGGTACCCCATAAACACAAATTTTGAGATGTTAAATTTTGAAAGGCCACCACAAACGTTGTCTAAACAATCGGGAATATGAATGAATCTGAAATAAGATCGCCGAGGCTGAAGTGACATAAACGAGAACGATTTGTCCATTACCAAATAAAGGGTATAGCAGCATGCCATAAAAGCCACCATTGCATGCTGAAATGAAATTTGCTTTCACCTGGAACTTTTCTGCAATGCAATTCATTTCTAATGGCAGGCAGGGTAGCTGTTTCCAGTTATCGGAAATGAAATTGAGAAGTGCACTTTGATTGGTATGAAAGTTCATGCCCGGGTCGAGCGATTGGTGGTCTTTAGTGGTTCCCATGTTCGGATGTCATTTTTGTGCCAGCCCCACTCACTGAAGCCATGACTATCTTGCTGCACTAAGGTAGTCTGACTGCAGTAGAAACATGCCTGTAGAAATGCTTGTTTTACATATTGGAACAGTACAGCTTTGGTATGTGAGGTGTTTTCTAGAGATCCGCTTCCAGTGGCGAAGAAGCGATGCCTGGCCTCATTGACACCAGCTGCACCCACCCCTTGCTGTAAATGAGCATGATGAAACGTTTGATATACTCCATATGCAAAGACTCGAGAATGAGCAGATCAGGATCATGTGTGAGAGTCACTGGTGTGCCGATTGAGGCCTGGTATGCTGGTTCAGGCTGTCCAGGCAGTCGCTTTGCCACATCCAAGAGAATATGAGGTCGTGTCACACCCATGAGGCTGTGGGAGAGTGGTAAGACCAGAGTAGATAGTATGGACTGGAATGTCACTCTACTTTTTTGCACTACAAAAGCCCATCCAGAACCACAACGATGACACTGCTGTCCACTGTGCAAACATACACTGTTGTATGACCCTGCTTTGCAACATGTGCCAGATGCAGGATGATCCTGTAGTCTGCCGCTGATTGGTTTTTGGCTGAAGTGTTGAGAGGTCACCAAGCCTGTTGGAGAGAACAGTCATAAAGTGGTCATTCAGGAGGGGCTTTCCATCCGTGTCTTTCTTCGAAATCTGTGTCCTGATGAATGAAAAAAGCTCATTTTTATTATCCTCATTTCTTTGGAAGCCACTGTTCCATTCATGCTTTGGAATCGGAGTGCTGACATCAATGACTCTTGTCCATGAGCCATTCCTGCGTCATTGCTGTGTGAGAGCTTTGAGGTTATTTTCCTTGGGGTTATTATAGCATGTGACATGGATGAGTTGGGTGCAACTTGTCATTTGGGCCGCCCGAAATGGTATAATGTAGAGTGTCAAATACTCGCTGAATATTATTGCTGTCATGGGGCACACCATGTGGATCCCTGCCACCATATCCAACACCACCACTGAGGCTTGTTAACCAGCAGCTGCATGGCCAATGGGTCCTTTAAAGTAATGGTGAATATCAGATTTTCCCCCGATTGTTGTGACCCTGGATCTGCTAGGCTGGGTGGCTCTTTCCGATTTTCAAACCTAAAGAAGGCCATCACGTTGGCATTTGGACGGACTGGAGTGAGGGAAAAGTTGAGTCGGTAAAGTCATGTTCTGCCTCTGTATACCACTGTCCTTCCTGCCTTTTTTCTTGGGGTTAGGTCGGTTGGCGAAGGTTGGCATGTTGTTCCACGTAATGGTACCAGATACTGGTACTGAAGCCTTTTCTGGCCTTATTTTGACAAATGCTCCGTGAAGGGTATGGCCAGCTTCACAGAATCGAGATCGAGAAGTAGTGACGGCCTGCTCCATGGCACTTTATGTATCAAGTGCTACAAGCTCCTAACTTGAAAGTTAGTACACCCTTTCAAAAATTGACTTGCAAGCTGTGCCCTTTTTTATGATGAGTGGTGGATGATGATAATGGGTGATGCACGACGTCAAACTCCTGAAATAACTGTGTGCACTAAGGTCCACCAGCATGAAGAGTGAAAGGGTCTCAGGGTTCTTGTAGAGTCCAGCTGCCCGACCATGTGTCTGGAGGTTTTTGTTGGACTGTTCGTGAGCTGGGTCTTTGGCCATGAGGTTGATCTTTCTTGCTGATGTTTGTACCACGAATTGCCTTTAATGAATTCAGCATCCACTTCAAGGTGTATCTTGGCAAACATGACCGTACGCGTATCACGTACGCCATGCAGCCAACATGCATAGTTCGTGTGGTCAATGGTGAGAAACCAGGTACAGAGTTTGTCACATGATTGCACATTCAGTGTGAAGTTGCCCTCCTGCAGGGACCACACGAAGCAAGCCATCAACAGCTGTATCTCCATTATGGCTGACCAGATCATGAACTGGGGTACAGTTTGGAAACGTTGATTTCATACATTAAATGACTCAGGTGGGCCCATTACATTATTGCAATACTGGGAGTAGGTGGTTTGCTTGAGCAGGTGCAGTTACATGAGTGAGACTTGACTGGCATACCTAGTGTGTTTGATGCTATGCTCATTGAGTGCAGATTGTGCATAACCAGATGTGAGGACCTCTGCCTGAGAAAGGATGTTAGCCCATCCTGTGTCACACAGCAGCTTTTCTATCATAAGATGCATCTTGTCTTTGATGAGCAGCACACTCATCATTGTTTGTGTATTTGGAGCTTTATGTTTAAATTAGTCCAGTGACCCGCTATGATCAGGGTGAACCGCTTTGCCCAGGTTTCCCCCAGGCCCTGGTTTGATTGTTATAAGGTCTAAGACGTTGAATTTTTGTATTATGCATAATAATGTAGCTCTTTAGATTGAAAGTCAAGCTGACATGAATATATACACATAATGTCAATACCAGGTTTGCCGTTCCATCAGCGGAGCATAAAGCAACCAAGTAGGATAGCCAAAGCCCGTAGGTCTATCGACACCGACAGCATGATGGAAATGTACAAAATTGAATCATTTTGTTGATTTATAAATCCGCGTATTCGCCACAAATGAAATGTGCTTGGTTGAACAGGAAGGCTGCCTTTACGTGACACCAAGGTGGAAACACCACTGACGAAAGGTTGACGTGAAATATTTAACAAACTGTCATGAGCAGTGTTTCTGAAATGATTCATGCGCAGAATCTTTGAGTCCCAACCAGAAACACACCAAATGATGGTTGTCTTTATGCCATAATGTTTCTATAGAACATTCTGTTTAAGTACACAAAACCAGAAAGTTGATAAGCAACTAGAAAAGAAGATTTGTTTCAAAGCAAATCTGTCTGCGTGCCTTCAAAAGTTGTAAATATTAAATGCTACAAATTTTGTCCTTTGGTACTTCACATTCCATTAAGATTATGGCTGGATGAAATTTTCAAATTTCACTATCGAAAGTGGCCCTTGACCTTGAAATGACCTTTAACCTTGAGATGGCCTCTATCTGAAGTGAACCTTGACCTTTAAAATGACATTTTCACCTAAAATTGACCTTGACATGACCTTGACATTTGAGATGACCTTTGCTTTGCTATGATCGAACTGCCATATACTTTGGACCACATGTACAATAGTACATAAGATATTGAAGATTTTAAACTTTAATTAGCCCTCATTTGCATAATTGTGAAAAGCATGACATTGTGCTATCATTACAAAAAGGCCAGACTTCATCTATACAAGTATAATTGTGCCAAGTTTGGCGTTTCTACATGTAATACTTTTCAAATGAAATGTCGGACAATTTGCCTGGAAAGAAAGAAAGAGAGAAAGAAAGACAGAAAGAAAGAAAGAGAGAGGGAAAAAAAGACAGAAAGAAAGAAAGAGAGAGAGAAAGAAAGAAAGAAAGAAAGAAAGAAAGAAAGAAAGAAAGAAAGAAAGAAAGAAAGAAAGAAAGAGAAAAAAGAATTCCTAGAAAAACAATATGTTTGTGTTGGCACACAGACATAAAAAGGGGCCAGATATATGACGAAAAGCATGACCACCCAACGCTGCCATGCGCGGATAAATCGGTCTGTGTTTGTAGAAATGTAATACGATACTATATAATGCGGAAAGTAGGCGTGATAGCCGTAACACATACCTTTATTACCTTCCCAAAGGCAAGGGGTACTTGTATTTGAGGTAACCAAGCTTATAATGTCACGTTACGTCAAGATTTGAAACTTACCGTTCCTTATTTTTTCTTTCCAAAGTTATCCTTCTTATAACTATGGCATACACATGTATATGTAGGAATCCATTTTAGAAATATGTTGTATACTTTCTGGAGCTCATCCCTAACGAACGTAAAATGCGTAAACAAGCAGGTTCAAGATATATAACTAATGCAGTCGAATGTGCGTTTACTGCAATCGGGTTTCTATTTTTTGATAGCCCATGTAGGCCCTATTATGGCTTGGGAGTGACGTTTTCGCTCTCTATTTTGGAGCATTTGATTAATAATTAATCATAATAATTGATCATATTTATCCCAGAGGAGCTCTAACACAGCTGTTCTTCCTAAGGCCCCAACCAGCATGATGTTAGCACATTAACCCAACATGTAGGTGGAAGACCAGAGAAAACGGAGAAAAAAAGAGCTACCAGAGCTCAGCAGATGTCGGGTAGAGCGTATACAACGGAACAATGATTGGAAGCTTCCCAGAATGGAATGGTTGAATGGTAGAATCGAAACTGCAGCGCAAAGTGACTGTTCAGTGCGTTGCTGCCTGAAACACCAAGCCTCCTGATTAGGATAAACTATTAGAAATGAGAAATGTTTCAGGTATAGGCCTAATCTACAAATTCATACCGTAAGGTTTACTTCGGGCTGTCTCAGCAGTACATGGTCTTCACAGTTGAAAACACAAGTGCTTCGTCCGCCTTTACAGTTTTACCTGTCTCACATGTTATAAGCCTGAAGATGAATTCACGAATCAACATTTATTGGGCCTAAGTAAACTTATATTTCAGTCCTGGGGATTTTAGTAATAGGTCAAGACTATTCACACTTCATATAAAACTAGACTTGAGAACTAGAAAAGATGGTTTGCTGCATAGCAAATCTGTGTGTGTGTGTGTGTGTGTGTGTGTGTGTGTGTGTGTGTGTGTGTGTGTGTGTGTGTGTGTTCAAAGCATATTGGTATGGCAATGTACAACTATTCCATAACATAGGAGTAGAAGTTGGAATGGCATCTCTATCTATTATAGTTTTGAAGATATTCAAGATTGAAAATTTCAAATGCTGCTAGTTAGCATAATTTAAATTGCTGCAACTCTTGCTTTAGATTCATTATATGCGCAATGGTCAATAACCATGTGTGTGTGTGTGTGTGTGTGTGTGTGTGTGTGTGTGTGTGTGTGTGTGTGTGTGTGTGTGTGGCACAAAAGGACATTATACAGTTAAAATAATTACAAATAAAATTTACATATGCACAGATAAAAGAAGGGGATGCACCAGCACTTAACAGTCGAGGGCATTATAAATAGTAAGACCCTATTAAAATGACTCCGGTTAACATATTGTGTCCCAAGGTCAAGGAGGCTAAACCCAGGAATCAACGGTGTCCACACAGGAAACGCGGAATGCGCGAGTCCGTCTTCTGCATTCTGTATTAAAGAATACAAAGGGTCTTCGTACGGGCCTGTTGACCATTTTTTTCCACTGAAATATATTTAAGGTGTAATTAAGGCCACTCACACGAAGTTTGAAGTGGATGCCGTGTAACGGTTTAGATAAAAAACGTAAATGTGCATGCGTAATTGTCTTCCTATATTAACCATGCAAAGTAATGCCATTCAATGAAAACTTTTGATGAAGATCGAATACAATAACATAGTCTTGTCAAATTTAAAGAGAATCCTGAGGGTGGTTTCAGGTGATATAACCAAAAAAAAATAATAAAAAAAAAACAAAACAAAAACACGCCAACGGTGGTATAGATAGATAGATGGATGGATGAATGAATGGATGAACGAATGAATTAACAAATAGATAAATGAAGGAATAAATAAATAATTAAATAAATAAATAAATAAATTAATTAATTAATTAATTAATATAGCCAACATGTAATATATGTATGGGAAATTAAGGTGTATCACTTCTCACAAAATGACCATATATAATTTCAAAGCAGTTACCGAATCAGCTTTACAATAATCCTCCCTCTTTCCGGTCATATTTAAGTTATCAGAAACCTTTTACAGTGCATACACCATCACTCGTCCTCGTTCAAGGAGTAGGAGTATATATATATATATATATATATATATATATATATATATATATATATATATATATATATATATATATATATATATTTATATATATATATATGAATTAAGTGTACGGCACAAGAGTAGTTCTCATAGCATAGCAGACTATCATGCCCAATTTCGAAAAACCTAACTCAGGTGCACACTAAGATATTAGTCCCAAAACGTATTATTATATTCATTAAAATGAATTTGATCTGCTCATCTTGATAATTTGGGCAACGTAATCTGTATGAATACATCAAGAACCACGAGCCAGAAGTGGTGTGAATGTGTCTTAATGGAACATTTGGCGGCCCTAGTACTTCAAACACAATACTGTTTTTAAAAAAAAATCCCATTTCGTAATAAGCAGTGATAATTTCTTTAAACCAGTATTTTTTAAGGTCTTCTGCTTTCTTTAAATATACGTTAGTTCTTTCAAGAGCAACTGAAGAAGATACATTCCGCAAAGCTGAACAGGCGAACAGACAAAAACCATAAACTGAAGAATGACTGAACCGCGGTCTGTTGGAAAATGTGGTATAGACCTTCAAGACGACACACAACTGTCAGCATGCAGTAGCTTCAACCTTTCCATACTACCAAGGGGATCCCCTGGATTTCATGCTGAACAGACTTGAATTTTCTAAAATTCCGCACAAATTTTGACCACTTTCAAAATTCCATCGATTATTGTCCCATATATTCCATATTTATACATTAATGTCCCTGAATTATACTTTTCATCTCTGCGGATTTCCAGTCGGGTGGGTTGGAAAAATTGTGTCTGCATAGTCTTTCTCCTGTAAATGAATTCACAGAATAACAGCAAATAGTTACAAAAAGAAAGAAAATAACTAGAAAAGAAGATTTGCTTAAAAGCAAATCTGTCCGTGTGCCTACAAAAGTTGTAAATATTAAATGCTACAACTTTTATCCTATGGTACATCATATCACTTTAAGCTTATGCCTGGATGCAAATTTCAAAGTCCAAATGACCTTGACCTTTGACCTTTACAGGTCACATGTAAATTGCATAGTGTTACAATGCCCACAATTTTAAGCCCAACATGAGCCAAATCGGATGAAAATTGACCAAGTTTTGACAAGATGAAACTTTCAAAGGACCAAATGACCTTGACCTTTGCCCTTTTGAGGTTACATGTTCTTATGAAAACGTACAGTGTTGCAATACCTAAAATTTGAGTATAACATGATTAGAATTGGATGGAAATTGGCCAAGTTATGGCTGGACGAAACATTGAAAGGTCGAAGTGACCTTGACCTTTGACCTTTAGAGGTCACATGTAAGTTTCAAAAATGTGCAGTGTACAATAGCTACAGTTTGAGCCCAACATGATCAAAATTGGATAAAAATTGACCAAGTTATGGCAAGAAGAAAGCAACCATCGAAAGTGGCCTCTGACCTTGAAATGACCTTTTACCTTGCGATGACCTCTACCTGAAGTGAACCTGGACCTGAAAAATGACATTTTGGCTTAAAATTGACCTTTGACCTTGACATGACCTTTGACCTTGACATGACTTTGACCTTTGAGATGACCTTTGCCTGGCTTTGATCGAATTCCTATACACTTGGAACCACATCTACTACAGTACATAAGATATTGAATATTTAAAACGTTAATTAGCCCTCATTTGCATAATTTTGAAAAGCATGATCTCTCATTATAAAAAGGCCAGACTTCATCCATAGACGTATAATTGTGCCAAGTTTGGAGTTTCTTCGTGTAATACTTTTCAAATGAAATGTCGGACAAATTTGCCTGTAAAGAAAGAAAGAAAGAAAGAAGAAAGGAAAGAAAGAAAGAAAGAATTCCAAGAAAAACAGTATGTCTCTGTTGGCACACAGACATAACTATAACCCTGTTTTTCTTAAAGAAATATTGACTTGAAAAGGATATAGTACAGATGGTACACAATACGAAAGGGGGATGGAGTGCAAGCAGTCAAATAGATCTAAAAGTGTGGTAAATAGACATTTATTAAATTTGCTGAACTTTATGGGTTATTGGGCAGTACATCTGGGCTACTTCAGGTACAAGAACGCATGCACATAGGTCTGCCTATCCGACCTCGATCAGTCATACTTATAGTGATAGAGTTCTTGTGTTGAATGTGGCCGGTCTGTGGAACTGATCGGGTAACGTTACTGTCGACATTGTTTTTAATGTGGCGCCCTCTGATCCTCACTATGCAACATTCGAGGGATAGACATGGTTTTGTTTTTGCTGTGTTTTACCTACTTTACTTGGCAAGGCTCTACAACGAACACAGCCGTCCTCTTGTCTCACTTCATAAGGTTCCACACCGACAAGAAGCCGAATTTATTCAAATTATTGAACTTATGGAAAGAAAAAAAACTTGTGCTGCAAGGTTCACGTTTACTGGACTCTTATATCTATGACATTAATCCTAACTCAGGACCTCCGCGGTTCCCATCTGTTACATGCAACAGGGTAATGAGGTCTAACAGCAAGGGGATTTTGCTTGATAGTTCTTTAACCCTTAAAGTGCTAATCACGGCTATAGTCGTTTTCTTACTACCGTTAAACATATAACGGTTAAAAGATTCAAATTGCTCATGAAGAGACCTTTCATTTAAATACCAGCAAGCTCAGTCTAAAGCAAAAAGTAGTCTTAGTCAATAGCTTTCCTTGGAGCACTTTGCGCGCATTGCGCGCAAAGTGCCCCAAGGAAAGCTGTTGACTCAATCTTAAATTAGCGCTTTAAGAGTTAAATTGGACTCGCTTGTAATGTACTTCTGAGATATGCCATATCATATGACAGTAGCACAGAAATTCTTTTTATATGTACATGTGGTAACGTACAGCAAAGGAACTCCCTTTTGTCTCTGAGGAGTCTATCACAGATGTATCACAAGGGAGTTTTGCTATAAATATGGGTGATTTTTCAAGTAGTACCAGCAATGGACACGACATCGTTGATGTCCATAGTCAATAAGATGAGCATTCTCGTGATACATATGACTGTTTTAAAGCGAAAATTTAACACTTTAGTCACATCAATGCTTGGATCTTGCTGTTGGATTGTAAACATGTTTATTTCGCAAAACTAGAATACATAATAGTCAGTAGCTAATCCAGGGGTTCTACTCAGTAGCTAATCCGGGTGTTCTTTAGGACAAACAGACGTACATACTTGCTATTCACAAGACACATAGGACAAATATACGACAAAACTGTCTGCAACAGGTAACATATCTGTAAGGGTACTGTAGCAGATATGAGAAAAAAATCAGACAAAGCGTCTTGTGTGAACCATATAAACAACTGAACTGCTACTTGTTACTCGAAGAATTACGCTTTATGCATAAGAAATGTAAACGAGCTGTACTGGATATTACTCAGACCTGACACGATGCACCTATGAACGATAATGAGCTTTATAAAGAAGCCTATATTTCTAAGAGGAACGACCGAAATTGACGTTGAGGTGGAGTATATATGTTCATAAGAGATGATCCAGCATTCAGCAGACGTTAGGACATTTTCAAAGAGGATACAGAATTCCTGGCAATTGACGTAATATTACCGAAGACGATGCCAGTTTTGATTGGTGTGGGATATCGGGCACCCTCAAAACTTCAGTTCCTTTAAGCATGTTTAGAGACTGGAAAACGTTTTTAGATTCCACTTAAGGTAGTATCCAACTGGACAAGGCGATTTCACGTCTGCGCCAAATATCATAGCAATATGCATTCTTCTGAAATAAACCTATATACTTAATTGCCAACATGGCTTTCTAGAATCTATCTGCACTAAACATGGAACTCTACATTCAAAGTTGTTGTATAAACACAAGCGTTTCGGGTAAAAATGGGTTTTTGTGAAATTAGGATTCTTGAAAAACATTTTTGATAAAATCGTCAAAGTTGTGCTGTTATACTTGCTGTTGTAATTACAAATACGTGTCAGGGATTTTTCATTACTACATTTTTTTCTTTTTACAATGGCGATACAAAAACTACAAAATGGCTAATTTGGTCACAATTCATAAAGTTGCTGGACTATTCATTTTTGACACACATTAAAAAAACAGTTCATTTCTTAGGAAATTCCTGATTCTGTTTTGCTTTTAGACATATTTAGAGTAAATCAGGTCTGATTTGATTAAAATTAGATAATTAGTTTTACACAAGTAACCACATGAATTGGGCTTTTTTATGCAAATACCTATTGTCGGTAAGCAAGATCAAAGGTACAAACAGTCCATTGACTACCATGTTAGCAGTCAAAGCATGTTCTTCGTTTCTTCAAATTGTACTGGGACTGGAACTACAAAATTTGGACAACTGATAGACAATGTATATGTCCACCCAAATGTCCTAAAATTTTAAAAACGAACACAATTATTACAGATGTGCCGTAGTGCTTGGGGGGGGGGCGGTTAAAAGGATTAAAACGCGGCAGTGCTGCAACTGAGTATTTGGAAACAGGGTCTTTTTAATTCCTTTTTGGGAAACAATTTGAACCATTTAGGAATGAAAATTACAGGATTAAGTTGGTCAATTTGTGAATTCTGCCTAATTTAACTAATATCAATTGGGACTAGAACGTGCCACATTTGGCGCTAAATAAGGCCTGGAAAGGTCCCTCCCTTAGTGCAAGGATGATGGTGCAGTGAGCTGTGAAAGTAGCACAGTGCAATCTGAAAATATATGGAATAAAAATCACATCAGATGTTTAAAAGATAAGAGGGGTTAAGGGTATTATGGTACAGCGTATAGATAAATTTTTATCTTTTCTTTCTGTGTACAAAGCAAAATTAATCAACCATATATCGTACTGAATCTTAAATTTGCAGCATGCTCCTGGGTTAAGCTGAAATGATAATAGCCCTAAGGGGCTATTTCCTGACGATTTTCTTCATAATCTAAAAACCCTAAAACTGACAGACGCGAGTTAAGTGATGTACACAAAATTAAGTCACCGGCAAATCCTTTTCTCTAGCTAAACATTTCAGTTTTGATACAATGAATCCTGCCTGCAATCTTGTATGTACGCATGCTATGGTTCTGTAAAGATCACAGCCACCATACACACCGCTTTGCCGTCAAAAGACGCTACTGACACAAGTCTAATATTCATGTACAGCATGGACGTAGCATACGAGAAGGAAGAGTGACTTCGTAATAACGTAGTGAGATACATTTGCTTATTCTGTTAATGATTAACATTGATTATCAGCTGCTGATGAGCTTTTGTCTCTTAACGTATTTGTCCATGCGTACAGAAAAATTTTGTTCCATACCTCTAGCTATTTACAAACGGTCTCAAAAGATCTTTTTCCAACTCAATCTGAAACATATTTTAACTGCGCTTTGAAATTGCATAGAAATGACCGGTCAGCGGTTTTAACACTTTAGCCAAGCTCATTTATTATGCCGATTGAGTTAGTCCATGGCACTTTTCAGGCCGGGCGAAATTGGAACGGGCGATCTATTTATATCCTGGGTTGGATGTGACTGAAGATGCTTCTTTCTCTGAATAGTTTGCCGTGAATCACCCTTTGTAATTTACCTTGTTTACATTTAATCTCATGCATGCAGACATAAAGATAAACGTACAATAGTATATAAATACGGGCTCGACGCTCTGAAAGAAAAAAAGAAACCTGCAAGCAATCATTTTCACTAACTGCTGTTGGTCAAAAATGATCGCTGGCTGAAGTTTGAATTGGGCTATATGTTTGATTTTCCCCACTGATGGTTGTAACCGGTAAAACCATGGTAACGTTACGTTTGTCGGATTTTCATCTGAAGTAACGCTTTCTGAATGATTGGGTGGGTGGGCGGACGGAAATGAAGACATGTGCACTAGGGATAATTTGTAGCCAAAATGGCTACTTTTATAACGGCGTATGGATTCAAATGTTGTCGGTCGTAACCGACCACAAAAACAAACAAAAAAAACAAATAACAAAACAAAACAAAAATGAAAAAAAAAAAACAAAAAAAAAAAAAAACAAAAACAAAAAAAAAAAAAAAAAAAACAGAAAGGCAAAAAAAAAAAAAAAAAAAACCCAAAAAACAATAAGAAAAAAAAAACAAAAAGAAAAAACAAACAAATAAACAAACAAAGGGCAAATGCTTATTAAAGCCCATAACAAAGACGTTTTTCTAACACAAAAAAAAATCAATAATTTTCACCGGTTAACATTATCATCGTGGCTGATGTCAGCTAAATGGCCGAATTTTACACATATGTTGAAACAGATTATTGGCGAGGTTACTCAAAAGTATCCGTCCTAAACAAAGATACTATCACTGGTTTTCTGGAGACATTCTTGACCAATTACATAAAAACCCTCCGATACATTCGGACCTGTATCCACTATCGGGGCACACTTCTCCACTAAGCTCCAACTTTGATTCAGTGGGGGCTCTTGGCTCCTGGGGCGTCTTTGGTGTCTGATACAGTATTGGTATTCTGGGGCCCACACCCGCCAACAACTGGTAATCATTTGAAGGCGTTGTATTTACATTTTTAGGAAATGCTCACTGGATAAGTCCTATTATATATAACATTCATTCGACAAATCAACCTTCCATTAACACTAAACACACAAATATTTTGGATGCTACCTCTTCAAAATATCCTATCGCGACTAACTCATGGACTTGGCTGCCATTTTGAAATTTGTGCATTCTGCACCAATGGTTTGGGAATGATGATATCAGTATTCAGACGATCTTGGGGGGTTATAATATATAAAACCAAAGTTTACATTTTACAAATATTTCAGAGTATCAGTAATGATATGATATATGATGTGGCCGCAATTCACTTTGATATCCAAATCAAACGTATCTCTGTGCTACTGTCCCGCAATGCATTGCACTATGTTGTGCATGATTTGGCCGTCGAGGTATTGTGTCTCAATTGGATTTGTAACTGACGATGATAACTGCCTCAGACAAAACAGAGCGGGCAGATTAAAGTTAAGATAGTAAGACATGTTTTAAAAGTACTTTAACGACCGTCTGCCCTGGTAGCTAGAACAACGGATACCTTGAACCTATCCAAATATTACGATAATGATCACCGAACAAGCGTGACTATGCCTTTTTGAACTTTGTGTTGCCATGCTGTTTCCCCGACCCAACTTAACCCACAAGGCAAGCTTAAATAAAATGCTGTGTTTGAGTTGACTTTATTTCAAAATAATGCCACTCGATTGCCACTTTCTAGATAAAATCTTCCACCTGGGGTTGATCTATTTTTATTAGATAAGGGTGGGTTGAAACTTTTTTTTTTATGTTCCATAAAATTTATTCAGGTTGGGGACTCGGGCTTTTTCAGTGGGGTCAAATTACTGAAACCACACATATATTTTTGTTAGGCTTTAGGTAACTTGAAGATTTGTTGAAACATGTATGAAATGGATGTTCTTTCCCCTTTTTCACATTACCACATTGGACATCAGTTTAATTTGTTACCTGGGCACATTTGTGACGTCAGTTAAATTTGTTACCTGGGCACAGTCGGAGGCACTTGTTATCATATAAGATCACGTGGTGAAGCATGGCTGAATTTTCGGAAAACTAAATCTGACGATTCTTTAAAAGATTGCAAGAGGCTGGGAAATAAAACACAAAGGTTTGCTGCCAAGGCAAAGAAAGGATTTATCAGGAACTCCATGGAAGAAAATACAAGGAACATCACGAAATTGTGAAAAACCATAAAATATCTTACAGCCCCTACAAAATTGAAAGGGGCAAATTCAAATTGAGGTTAAAAAGATAAAAGAGAAATAAACTTTGAGGGTGATTTTGTCACAAGGAAGTTCAACATTTGTTTTCTGTAGCATACCCTTCAAACTTGTTAAACAGCTTCTAAGTACTCAGTTGATGTTGATCACTTGCATATGTACTATAAAACTAAAGGAGTGACTGCTAATGCTTTTAAATTTTCCACTGTGTAGGAAGAGCGAATTTTACAAACCCTTCGGAGGACGAAGTCATTGTTCTACGACAACATTTGTAAAATATATAATGCGACATGAATTTCGATTTTGTTCCTCTGTTGGATGTACACACTTCAGTACCATACCTGCCAGCGCAGTTCATAGGCTTTCGACTACGTTGCCTGGCCGTATATCGCAACACGTATTATTAAAGTTCGCCTGAGTGTTTCGGTCAGTCGTTGCCCGGTGGGTTTTTTTTCACCACCACCGCAGCGCCGCCAAATGGATGCGACCAGAACCAGGTTAAAGCTAAAAGACCCTTTCTTCACTGCTCGCAAGACCGCTTCACGGCCTGGCCTGTTCTAGTTCCACCCTATGACTGGCCCGTCATTTATTTCTATAGTTTTATTTTCATTAGCTACTTTGTTTTATAGCGAATTAACCAAGGATGGGTTTAAAGCAAGACTGCCAGTTTATCTTTGCAATAAGAACCGGATTAAATAAATGAATATATGAATATATATATATATATATATATATATATATATATATATATATATATATATATATATATATATATATATATATATATATTTATGGTTTTAGGTCTTTCTTTAACCGAAAGAGCTGTCACTTTTTCAACTGAGCCAGGCGAAATATGGGTGATGGCATATATGCAGGACCGGTCCTAATAGACCTGCAAAAAGTTTTTTGATACGGTGAAAATCAAAATGTTATCATCTAAGTTGAAAGCAATTGGTGCAGATGAGACTGTTTTTAAATAGTTTTGTTTTTAAATAGTTTTCAGTTTACCTGGCCAATTGTGAACGATATGTTGTTTAAAATAGCTCAACACCAAGCAAATAGTAATGAGGCCATCACGTGGTAACATCACAGTCGAAAATCAGCCAAAGTTGCAAACTGTCCAAATCTTGACAAGCCTATCAACAGGAATATCATCAGGTATAAAAGACTTGATTGCCAGCAATAAGTTATTACTCATTGAATATGTAAAGATGATAAGATGTCATATTGACAACAATGCAACAGACGCTGCACCGAAAATCTGAGCAACCAAGTGCCACCCATGATGAAAACCCGTCAGTCATCAAACAAGCAAATTCAAAATCCAGAATTTCAAGTCACACATACCAACGACTATATGATACTTTTATATGTCAGCGAATGAATATGAGCAACAGTATGAAGGAAAACATCCCTCTCCTGACTTAAGACAGGTAACAAGAAAAGCCAGTGGCAGTTAAAATCAAATTACATAAAATTCATTACATTTTGGGTACGTCAAGGGTCGATATTGGGCCCGCTACTTTTCGTAATACATATTCAACGACATAGTAAGCAGTGTAAATTGTCACCTTGTTCTCTACGTTGATGACTCTGCTCTTTTAGTAACTGGGAAATATATTGTCCAAATTGAAAAACCTTTGTGATAATATGAACACACTCAGATAGTGGTTGAATAACACGGAACTGTCACTTTACTTAAGAAAAACTGAGACCCTCCTTTTTTAACTAAAAATAAACTATAAAATACAACACAAATGTATATCCATTGCAATAACACTCCTAGTCTGGCCAAATCAAAGGTAAAGTAATCGCTCTAACTTCTACCCTTTAGGAAATAATGTTGGCCAAAGGATTAAGAGTGGTCTGAAATTTTCTTATATAAAAGGTTATTTTTCAAGACAAAGGAGACGAGGATGACATGTTTAACATTTTTACTATTACATTTTGACCAGGCCTGTGTCTCTTAGTACTCACATCCACTCAGGTATCTAAGACACATACTTCACACAACACAAAACAAATTGGCTAGATATACTCTGTCACTTCAACCAAGGGCACGTGCAGAAGCTGATCAAGTTCAGCAGTTGAACTGGCTTGATGTATAATAAAGAGTTCGATTTTTTCCCTGAATCTCATTTATAAAATAAACAAATTTTAGACTCCTTTTTATTTTTATAATAAACAACTAAGAGAAAATATATGTGTCATCATACAAAGTAAACTCAATGTACCTATGTTCTCCCACACGTGAAAACCCATGGCAAACAGTCTTTTATATTTAATGAATTTAAATCATGGAAGAAGCTATATTATGGGATACAGTCTGTTGAAATCAAATATAGTTTTAAAAAGAAGTGTTAACAATGTATCATCCATAAAATGTAAAGACAAGAGAGACTTGAGTTTGTTGCTTTCATATGATCTTGTCCTGAGACGGACGGTTACTTTTGCTTGCTGCCCTTTGTTTGTGCAAGGCACAATCATTGCTGAAATCATGAATAGTTCCATATTTCAATGCAAGTTCCCCAATGCTTGTAAGCTTGCTGAAGTTGTACCTTTGAAAAAGCATGGAAATTCCTTGGATAAGAGCAAATAGAGACCTGTCAGCGTTCTCATATGCATGTTTAAAGTTACAGAAGAGTGTTATTACACAAAACTTGTAGATTCCAGTAACCAAATTTTATCATCTGTCATAACTGCTTTTTGAAAGCGTCAAAGCTGTCAGCATACATTTTTTATGGTTACGGAGCTTTGGCGAAGTATTTTGGACAAAGGTAAGGCTGTTGGAGTTTTAGCGATGGATCTGTCTAAAACTTTCGACTGCCTACCCCTTGATCACATTGTGGTCCAACCCTTAGTATATGGCATGTCAGAACGATCAGTCACTCTATGTTGCAGTTACCGGCCATGTAGGTTCCAAAGACTCAAAATAGGCAATGCCAAAAGTACATGGAGGAAGGTATTGAAGGGCGTTCCGCAGGGTTCTGTCCTTGGGCCGGCGCTCTTCTATATCTTCCTTAATGATATTGTTAACTTCTTTTAGCAGTCGATTCTTGCAAATTTCTCAGATAATAACACCCTTATTGTACAAGGTGAAAATCTACAAACAGTTGTAAACACACATGGACTGGAAGGCTCTGTAGCTGCCGACTGGTTTGCATGCAATCTTACAAAAGCAAACCCTGACAGTTTCATTTTATGTCAGCAGCCAAAAAGGCAGTGCTGCACTAAATTCCATTGACATCGAGTCCAACTCAATAAAAGCCAAAGACTCAATTAAATTCAAAGGTTTCCACATTCACAGTCCTTTGAACTTTAATAAACAGATCTCTGAGGTACGCAAAAAAGCTGGTTGGCAAATTAATGCCCTAAAACGGCTATTATCGTATTTGAATCACAATGCTAGACTCACAGCTTTTGGATGCTTCATTTTTTCCTACCCGAACTACTCTCCGCTTGTTTGGATGAATAGCTGTAAGTTTCAGATGGACAATATTGAAAAGTTGCAAGAGCGGGCCTTGTGTATTGTACTTGGGGATGTAGGGATAAGAAACAGCTTATGCCAAACTTTTGACCATGGCTGGTGTACCATCTACGAGGGACCGACATTAATCCTGATTATTGAAAAAAGTTTATTAATCTGTCAGTCACACAAATCCCAGTCATGTCAATAATATATTTAAAGAGCGCGAAACAAAATACAGTATAAAAGAGGAACCTAGATGCTAAACCTACCAAAAGCTGATACGACAAAACATGGCCTCAATTCATTCACTTATAGAGGGGCAAAATCATGGAATTCACTCGACAACACCCAAAGGTCTGCTGAATCATTTCAGAAATTCGTGAAACTGATCTAACTTTTTGGTACTGATTGGCGTACAGCGTCTTGGTGTCGTCTAGTGAAGACCTACACATTCTAAGTATCCCCCCATGAGTGGGACATTGGCCATAGTCAAGCGGAATTATACTGATCAATGTGTATTGGGTATATTTTAGTCCTATGTGTCAAGTTTTACTTTTTATACATTTATTTGACCTCTTATTCCCCTTCGACTATACTAGTTCTTGGTGGACTAATGCTCTTTGTTTGTAATGTTCGACGAATCTATCTATCTATCTATCTGTCTATCTATCTATCTATCTATCTATCTATCTATCTATCTATCTATCTATCTATCTGTCTGTCTGTCTGTCTGTCTGTCTGTCTATCTATCTGTCTATCTGTCTGTCTGTCTGTCATTCCGTCCGTCCGTCTGTCTGCCTGTCTGTCTATCTATCAGTCTGTCTGTCTGACTGTCTACCCATCCATCTATCTATCTATCTATCTATCTATCTATCTATCTATCTATCTATCTATCTATCTATCCATCCATCCACCCATCTAACCATCTATTGATCTATCTGTCTATCTATCTATCTATCTCTATTTATCTATCATCCAATGTAGTGGACTGATTATAAATAATCCATGTTTTGTATACATTAGGTACACTGTCTTCACTTGTTAATTTACACGTCTAAGTTATTTGGTTTCTAATTTGGTTTATAAGCCTAAGTAATTTTGGTCGATTATAAGTCTGAAGTTATTTGGGCTTGATTAATCTATAAGTGTATGTTATTTGGTTTATGTATAGGTACTTTTCCCCATGACCTGAAGGACCACTACGAAAATGAGTAAAGCCATAATACTTGGTGCTTAGTGGTATCCTTTTATACGGAGAGGGGTTATAACTGAGGTCCTGCGACATGATCGATTTATAAGTTTGTGTTGTTTAACTTTTTTCGCCTTACTAAAACCTACGCCTTTGATATATCGTATGGAACAGTTCAATCTTTTGTTCTTCGACAGTATAATGAAGATTATCAACCAATCAATCAATCAATCAATCAATCAATCAATCAATCAAAAGGTATAAATATATTTATTGAAAGTCAAAGATGGCGCTAACGATCGATTTCCCACTATGCTCATATATCAATATGTCATGGTGATGTAATATGTAAGGTGCTGGGTACTGACGACGGGTGCAGCCAATTTCCAAGGAGCAGCACATGCGCGTCTTGAAAACAATATTGGCAACAGGAAACACAAATGTAGCATTTTGATCCCTAGTTAGATATACTAGGAGTCAACAGAGACGGGCACGTAAGCAATAAATGCAAGACATAAAATATACATGCACGCTTCAGTCATTTTGTTTCCTTACTATAGTGGAGAACGGTCAATGGTCATGCCTCGAGAGCCTATCTGGCGACAAGCTCGTGCGTTCAAGCACCATCTGTTGGTGGCAAATGGATGCAGTGACTTGGTTACAACAGGGCACTGTACTTCTTTGAAACAGATACAGATACCGGTGATAATGGTTGACAGATACCCATGGCCGTGATTGACATATATCGATGATAATGATTTGAGAAGCCGTGTACCACCTTTCTCCATTATGACGATCATACATGAATGGTAACTGAAGCGCTCAATCCATCACGTGGTTACTCTGCACAGGGTGTGCTCAAACGCGCAAGTGGCTCCAGCACTGTCTCAGAAGCCAAACTTTTCGCCACATTAAAAAAGCGGTCTTGCCAAACGCTCACTTGAGACTGATACCAAATTCAAGCATATGGATGCTGCACAGATGGCCCCATGGCACTGGAATATTTCCCTTTACATGGGTGAAAACACGTGGACATAAAGACCTATAAACAAGCCATTGGACCCCTGCCTAGAGGGATCACATCGATAGTGACCGTGGAGTGTGGTACTGGTATACCTGTGTTGTTGTACCATTTTGGAACATACATATTACAATCTAACATCATTTGGCCCCATGGGACACATTTATTAACCAAGGTATCGAATTTACGTATTAAAATTAATGAGATGTCCAGGCTACTTCCATTTGTCAATAGTTTCCCTCGACTGTGCACACATCACAGAGATTATTTCTTCTGTCCACGCATGTGATCAACGTGGAAAAACAATGCAATAAAAAACGGAAGTACCTCCATCCATACTGCTCTCGGACTTCAGCTGCACGCAAAGGAAAAGTTTGCTTGAAACTTGGTTGCTTTTTTCCATACACGCAGTATCCTGTTTCTTTTGTGTATTACATTGTGGTAACGGTCTTTTAGGCAAAAAAGTAAAGTATCACATGCAACCACCGGCCATGTGGGTGTGGTTTAACGGTATGTTTATTTTTTCGCATTCGGATATCATAGCGCAGGATTTCCTAAAGGTGATTTTCGTCCTCATTGGGCTTTTTATGCTTAACTTCGGAACTGGCACTTGGGTTGATTTAGGGTCTACTGCCTATGTATGTATGTATGTATGTATGTATGTATGTATGTATGTATGTATGTATGTATGTATGTACATTGCATTCAAAAGAGTAGCGCATTCGACCCTTTGGCTTACTCCAAGCATTACATACGAGATGGAAGGTAGCAGCGCACAATGTATTTTAAATTTGTTCACATAAAATACGCTTAACCCAAAAGTGGTGGTGAAATGAGCAGGTGACGGACCCATTTGCTTTTTCGTGAAGATCGTTTTCAAACGTCAGTGAACTTCGGGAGACTTGAAGTAGACCAAGACAATGTCCTATACTGGTTACCTTAATGACGACTATATTACACCGACTGGTGTATTTACAGCCATCTTTTTGCGTAGACTCCCGGGCACGGACTGCTCTCCAAAGCGACATTATGGCCTCTAAAACATTTCTTTCATATTTAGCAGATGACAATGACAGTCATGTGCTCAGGTGACCTTGCATGGACACACTGGTAATAGTCAGCATCGAAATAATTTTGTATGTATTTCTGTGTGTGGTGAAAAACATTGGTACATTAATCTTATCTTCACATTTTTTGCTTCAACATCATCACAATAAACAGAAATCTGATGGGTTGACAATGTGGTGGGACGGTAAATGTTGACCCCGAATTCGTTTTACTTACCTTGTGACCTTGAGAACACGGACAAGGTCACGTATATATAATAATAAACTTGCCTTTATACAGAAGCAGCATCAATTCAAAACCCCAAGTTCTAGCCGATATATTGTTTGAGCTAAAATACAACTAAGAAATTCAGTAGTTGCTTTGTGACTTTAAGCTTGAACAAAGTCACCAAATGCAATCAAAATTGCGCACGGGGGAACTTCATCAACTGAAATTTCAAAGTTCCCGCTAAGGTAGTTCTAGCATTATCAAATGATCAGTAAAGCGTACAAAAGTAACCCTTTCACCTTGGCTACTAGGTAAAATGAGCGCATGTCAAGTCTTATCCTAGCCCTTTATTAAGGGCCATTAGGTTCAATATCAAAGTTTAGCTTAAACAGTTCTTAAGTTATCGTGTGAGAGTAAATTTCATTTGAGTGGTCCTGTGAGTCTGACAGCCTAGTCAATGTCACTTACGTACAAGTGTTGTCTTCCCCTGAATTTCACATGAAATGTCAATGTAGCTCTTAAACAGGACGATCGTCATGCTAAATTTCTAAATCTCAAGTCAAAGAGTTCTTGAACTTTCACCCAAAAGCTAAGCTTATTAAAATGATCCTATGACCAGTGAGACCAATTACATTTCTATAAACAAATTATTGGTGTCCCCAGATTTGTTCGTAAGTCGTTTTAAAGCAATTTCCGAGAAAAAGGATCTTTAACACTGATTCCAATAATAATAATAATAATAATAATAATAATAATAATAATAATAATAATAATAATAATAATAATAATAATAATAATAATAATAATAATAAAATACAAACTAAACAAGAGGACAGTGACAGTTCTGTGCTGAGCTCACCTTGGTTGCACAGACGGATTGTGCCTGTGACCTTAATAATATCAAGATTACTTTTCTTTAAGACTACCATCGCTGTTTACAATATCAAAGTCTGAACTTGCACAGCTATGGAGTCATCATATTTTGAATGAAATGTGATAAGATTCATTATTGCTAAAATACAAGACTAATAGTTTGACTTTCCAAGGTAACTCAGGGTCAAAATTAACATAAAGAGCCAGGGACTTTCTATTTAGTGTTTTATTGTAACAACGGGCGCAGGATCTTCCATTACCGAGATGTTAGCCAATATATTGTGCTGCTATCCCGTTAGTAACAATGTGAACATCTACGTGCACCCTTACCGATAAAACCTAATTTCGATAATGCGGTAATATTCAGGGAATACTAAAAGCACCGTGTAGAGTCCGAACTTAGCCGAGTTTGAGTCCATGTACATATTCAATAAGTTTGAAAAAAAATCCAATATGCGGTTGGATAGAAGACAGATATCCCCACTACGTTTCAGATGAATGTGGCCAACTGTTGTTAGAACTCGAACTTGTCAATATTGTGTGCTTATCTGATATTCTATTAATTCAAAGCGGCTTGTCCCGTAAAAATCGTGGCGTTCTTTATGTCCTCAGCAATTTTCCTTTTTGCGACAGGAATTTGTATAGCCTAAGGCTCAGCCATTTTTGTATAACCGATGATGAACTGAAGGGCATAGGTCTACCAAAAGAATGAAGCCCCCCCCCCCTTTTGCACCTGACAATAAAAAAATTACGGACCCAGACCCATCCTATTACCACAGCTGACTGATAAAAAAGTGTTCACGCCGGTATTGCTGCACTGCCCATACTTTTACCCTGAACAATCATTACCAATTTTGTTATGTTTACCGACAATCAGTGTATGATGGAGGAGAAATCTACTAAACACTTTATCAAAGGGCATATCAAGGGCACAAATATATTCCTTTACGATTTATAAGCAATTGGCCATGTGGTTTCACAGAAGCATTTTGAGGTCCTCCCTTCCACCTGCTAAAAAAGCGTAGCAATTTTTTTCAAACTAAACAGACATCTACCCCAGTTGAATGGCTATATATATATATATATATATTTATATATTTGCTTCTCTCTGTGCACCATCAACATATTGTAAATTGGCTTAACAAGTACAAGAAGTAATTTCCCAAGGGTTCGGCTACATTGTAGCAAGAAAAGTGACGTCAGCTGTGATCAGTGGTCCAACAGTCTCCAGTGCACTAAAGAGTGCCAACAATACGCTAAAACGCTGAATGTGGTTAATCCCAAAGAGGTATAATTAAAGCCTGATCACCTAAGACAGAAGTCTGACTTATCGCAGACAAAAGCTTGATCCTAATTCAACAACATCAAAAAGGATTATGTTTAGTCTCTGCGATATGTTGTAAAAGCATGAGAACGGCTGCCTGCTACCAGCTTCAGAAACATTTTGGTGGCGATATACACTGCAAATGTCAAATGTGTCAGATTCGTGTTTTCAAAAAAATAATTTTTGGACCCCAAAATAACGCAAACTTTCCCATTCTATAGTAATATATATATAGACAATATGTCACACGTGAAACAAGAGCCAGCAGATGATTCCTGTCCCCAGTCAAATGGCGATTAACTGAGCCAAATTATAGAGTTCAGTTTAAAAAAAAAATCTGCTTTGGCCTGCTCTATGTGCTAAACGTTGAAGTCTGGAAGTTGGTTCGGGGAAGAGCTATCTCGCTATATGTCAGAGCCGGCAATGCGTAGTTATCAAAAACCTCTGACGTCACGGCATCAACTCATTGAGCATAATCAGCCAATGGCAAAACATAAATTTTATAATTTCAGCGACCAGTGCTCCATGCCAACGTATGTTTTCAAATGCATAATACGCTATCGAAAAAGAGAGCCTCCATGTCGCCAGACATGGCACAACTGTTTATTTTCCTACTTCATAACAAGCAAAAGTCACATGAATTGAGGAGTCTATGTCAGTGACTTGTATTGCTCGGTGGATTGATAAGTGAGGCACGCAGTGACGTTCAACCCTTGGTCCAAAAATGAGTGCTATATTTCTCTGGAGAAGTCCAGCCTGAATAGGGCTGATGACTCTTCGTCTACTGTGCACTGAGTTATGGAAGGCTACACATATAATGGATATGTAGTTTTATTTTGTTTTTGTTATTGTTTCAGTTTTGTAACAAATAATGGTAGTTCAAATATAGCATAATAATTTTACACTTTATTTTTTTATTTCATATGTTGAATAAAGACATTTCTGAATTTGCATCTCGGTTATTGCGTAGTTGAGGGAATGGAAGGTTACTTAAATGAATGACAATAATATCATTGGAGCTGGTTTCATCATCTAAACTCGCTACGTACCCGGGTATCGGTTATTTACGACCAAAATGATCCAATGTGAACAAAAGGCAAATTAAAAGCTCATCATCTACATCACAGGGTGTATTTTAGCATCATGCTCGTGAGTTTTGCAATGCTCTGATATCTGAATTTTGTGAATATGACATCACTCCTTGCCACCCGCTTGTACCTTGGCTGTTTACATAATTGTTAGATTGATGGAAAGTCAAGAAAGTATAAAACTTAAAGATATTTACCTGACCAAGAGTCGACTTTAATTTCAATATTTTCATTTTTCTGTGCGTGTATGACCTCTCTAAATTATACGGATCGTACTTTCTTGTGTCTCTTAATTCGGCTGGAGTACCGGACAACCGGGAGGCCCCGAACACATGCGTTTCTGCCAGATCATTTGTCTTGTAAACTCGTATCTCCGATGAATTAAAACGGCGGATGGAATTCTTACTTGCTTTGAGCTTTGTTTCACAGTACAATTACAAAATACATGTAATGGTTTTTTGACATTTTTTGCGAAAAAAGATCGCTAACTTAACACATTAGAACCTGGAGATTGTAGCAAATGTTTAACTTAAATTATTGCACTTTGTCGTTTGTGACATATCTCTGATATCTCCCAGAAGGTTGAAGGTAGCTGTCAATAGATGAAATATCTCCCCATTAATTCTGACACACAAAGGCGCCCAATCTGACAATTCGAGATACCCTGTTATGGTTTACTTGCGGTCTTGGCGAACGCCACACCTCTGACGTCATTATGTCCACAATCTAATTGAATTGATAATAATATGTCTTACATTACGATAATCGCTTGGCAATTGCTTTGGGCCAGTTCCCATTCAGTAACACTGTAAAAATACATACATTGAGAAAAATTATACAGCAAGTTTCTGAGCCCTCAGAAAATGTACATACTTCAAATCTGTTTGGGGTTAAAAGTCGCACCTTAAAATAAAACGGGTCACCGAAATAAATAAACCTAAGAAACTCTTCGGTTCAAATGAAGAAGCACTATATTGTTTGCATTGAAATCAGGCGATATAACACAATCACTTGCTTCAAGTACATAATAACCAGCTGTGATACGTGGCACAAAGGGGTCTCCATATCTGTTCTGTCTCTTACAATTGTTATGGAACCGTTGGGCTACCTGGTTGCAGGGTTCTTCATGCAGCAATGAAGCTACATGCATACGTGTCGTTCTCCTGCCCCCAACCCGTCAAAGGTTTTGAATTTCAAACACCACTTGTTTGGCCTTTCTGATCTTTGCTTTTTTTTCAATTGGTCTGCAACAAATATTCTTACAAGAATTTTTGAACCAGAGCTTCATTTTATCACAATATGCCTTGTTCAGAAATTTCGTTAGGGGCACTTTGAAGCGATTTGAATTATAAGGAATATTATAGTATAAGATCAATAAAAGGTCGGTGATTGGCTGTTAAATGAATGGAACCTGAAAAGGTTAATTTCGTAAGGGACCATTTGTTGTGTGGTAATTATATATATAAGGAACTGGTTGGTAAAATGTTTCTTCCGATGTGTGAATAGAATATTTGGAAGTAAATAAATACAATGCAAATGGGGAAGATAAGTTGATCATGAATGAAGTTATTCTGAGAAAGATCCAAATTGAAGGTCAGATATACAAATTAGCTCTCGCTTTTCAGAACACGGACACATCAACAGGGACTACGGTATACCGTGACCCTGATACCAGTGACCCCGTGAATCATCCCTATTTATCAACATCAGTGTGCGGAAAATCCGTTTTCACAGTTGACACGAATAGGTACATATGGGCCGGCATGTATCGAAATGTTATGCAAGAGTTACCAACTGTTAAACAAGATCTTGCGTGGAGTTAGTTTCCCTGAGTTATCTTTTAACATTTGAAACTCCCCTTAATTTGTACCGGATTACAAACTTCGCATACAAATGTTCAAAGACTTTGTATAAAATGCTCAATTTGATGCTTATTTCATTTCACCTTGATAAAACAGTCGCGTTTCTGGAAATAGCAGTGTTACATACATGTAAAAGATAAAGAAACTCTTAGCCTTTCCTCGCCGTGCATTCTCCCGTCGACTAAAAACGCTTGAATCTCACACGCCAGCTTTAACTGCACTGATGCCTCATTCTGGCTTTTTTTTTCATTCTTGATGTCATATGCAATGAAGTACGCACCAAAAGTGGCCGGGAAAAGATTAAGAATTAAAAGACTTAAATAGTTTTTTTGAAATCGCGAATTCTGCCAGAAATGTTAACTCCTTGCTTGATCAGCAAAATGAGTTAAACAGGAATTACGTCCTTGCGATATCTTACTGCTGGCGATCCGTCCATTCCTGTAGCGGTCACTTGCCGAAATATAAAGTGGATGTGTCCGAGAAGTTTATTAGTGTCTTCATTCAACTAATTTATGTTCTATTTTTCAAAGTTTTTTTTTTAACACTTGATTCTTATTTTACGTTCAAACATTTGCATGCTGCACAAAGAGAGAATTTGAAGAAGGCAAACAATAGACAAAATGAAGGAAGTACTCACCTTCAGAGAAAGAGATGATTTCTGAAATCCATGCATAATAGTCATCTCTGTTCGGAGGCTGCGTTGCGCCCTTGGGTTCTGGCCTCCAGCCTACTCGAATGGCCATTTTTAGAGCTCCTTTAGGGATCTCCGAAGTTACATTTGGTGTTTTTGACATACCCAGTTTGTCTAAAATTTGTTTTTGAATGGTGCGGATTCGGACAACTTTCATTCTATCTCGATTATTCAAGCGAGGAAGACACCTTGTTCCATTGCAGTTAGCCACTGGAAAGAGGGTAAAGCGAGACATATTTTGTCCGGAGATGGGAACACCTTTGCTGGCGCCAAGCCACGTACTGAGAGGCATGACCGTCAGGACCAGACAGTGGTACCATACCGCTCCCATGTTGATAGTTACAGGGATACTCCCGCTCTATGATTTTCCCTCGGCGGCCGTGGTCGCACAGTGTGTGATTAAAATGGAAGTGAATGTGAAAAATACACCCCGGCAGGTTCCCCTACCCCGGCCAGAGTCCGAGCCCAAACTCGCAAGATGTTGGTACCAAGTCGGCCGTGGATTACACTGGCGTATGCCTATATACGCCAACACACACACGCCACTCTATGAAATTAAAGCCCACTCAAAAGGAACGACTCGGCAGTTGTATCGGTAATGCTCTGCTATTATGTCAATTTCATTCATCTATCGACTTACTTATTCTCACTGTACATCAGTCTTATTATAAATATGAAAAAATACAATGTCTTGCCTCACTTTCAATTTTTGGTCTGATTAATGCCGTTTGTGATATCAGTAGGAGCAAAGCTCTGTTAATAAAATTAAACTTGCACCTATTTGATGACTATTGCATTTTCCATATTTTTTCAGCTTTAGTGCTCTCATCAGACTTTACAACAGGCGACAAATACACGCAAGGTGGAAAGGCTTGTTTTGTCACAAGTTCGCCAGCTTCACTTTTAACAGCGTTTTTCTTTTTTCCCCTTTATTTCGCTTCCCTTTTTATGTCTATGTTACTTTGTCACCTAAAAGTGACAGTTGTTGGTATCTTTGAACTTTCGACGAACAAGGTAGTGGAAGTCCCTGCAACATGGGATTTTCCTTCGAGAACTTCGTCAGCACTGTCATTCAGATGAATTATCGTCCTCAACCAAAATGCTTATCGCTGCTTAAATCCTCGCTACGCTGAAGTTCTGTTCACCTGTATACTGATGCAGTTTGCGGTCCTCACTCTTGGAAAACGCGGCAACCACTGACTCCACACGTATGGTCCATGCAGGTCGACACGAATACAAAAATAGTCGACGATGTATCAAGGACTAGAACACTCCAATGGAAGTGAACTATGACGTACCGAAAACAAATGGAATCTTGGTATATTCGGAAATATCCTTGATGGACAATGCTATGTAATGGCCAGACTGTTTGCTGAGAATTCCACTTACTGCCACGTACTATCAAGAGCGGCTGATAATCGCATTCATGCACCAGTAAGAAATTATACAGACATGTCAATCGTATATAAGGTATCAAAATATCGCTGCTTACATGTCACCACTGGACTTCATAGATTTTTCTAGGGGAGATTAAGGGAGTCCCAAATTTGACCCGTGTTGTACTGATCCAACTGAATCCATGTGATACATCGGCTTTCTTGTTGCAGTCCGCCGATTTCGACAGCAGAGATCAATATTTGCTGCGGAGAAACTCCTGAGGGCAATTACAGCTGGTGTGTCCAGTTGTAGCGGTCTGGAACAGAATAGTTAGATGATGGTTTCAGAGAACAGCAAGCAAGAGAATATTTGTCTTGATTTTGAACCCATGGTGCTCGTCACGTACTAAAAGAATACCATAGGTCAATCAATACATAAGTCTACAACATTAGGGTAATTTTTTTACACCCAAGATTTCTCAATTTGAAGTGAATAAACCTTATTAACAGGTGTCGTTACACAAACAAACTCTACATGTTTCTTTCCTTATTAGATATTTTTCACAAGATCCCAATAGAGACCTTTCACTTTGCTTCATTTTTACTCCTTAACATATCGCATCAGCAATCAAAATATACTCCTTGGAGTGAGCAGGCAAGTATCTCCACAACAACGTAGTTATCGTGTGTACGATTCAATAACCATAATGAACTGCCAGGGACTGCTGGACCTTCTTTGTATCAGCAACATGGAAGAATAAGCACTGGAGGGTATTCTAAGTTGATATGCTGGATTTCAGAGTTCTTCATGTCGTAAACCTGGGACTCTCCCAGTCTAGATGATGATTTCAACAAACGAGTAAGCTAATTCCCCGAAGCTTCACAGTTTCCACCACAACACCCCCATAAGTGATAGTATGGTCTGTGCGACAATGTTACGACAGTGTACAATGGGTACTTCACTATAAATTCCAGTTAAATTACTCAAAGCTACACTGCATCTTCCACCATACCCTTACCATATGGTTCCACTCTCATCAGCATTCCCGGTCTGTTGCTAGGCATCCGGCCTTGCCCCAATCTGAGACTAGGAATTCCTAGTCTCCTTATTTATATCCAATGCACGCACACATACACACACACACACACACACACATACACACATACACACACATACACACACACACATACACACACACACAGATAGAGAGAGAGAGAGAGAGAGAGAGAGAGAGAAATCAATTTTGCTTCATTTCATTTTATTTATCTAGATCAATCATAGCAGATATAAATGGAAGTTAATGGTAGGTCTAACAAAAATATTTCTTATGACAGAGCCACCTTCCACACTCTACTGCATTTTAAATTTCTCTAACCAGGTGTTTACACCTATCAAAAAGCTGAAAAATCTGTCTGTGTGCATAATTTTTGAAGATATTCAAGATTAGAAATTTCAAATGTCCTTAATTTCAAGCTACAAAAATTATATCCAATATGACACATGTAATCATGTTTGAACTTATGCTTGCCATGAAATAAAGTACGCAAAACATTTGGTCTGTAAATTTATTCCAGTTATTAAAACTTCATTCACGATTGTTTGTAAAGACAATCACCAACAAAAGCCTTCGATCGATGGTGGCAGCCATGTTTGTTTGCGGCTTTTGGTCATCGCATCGGAAAGGCTCAAGGGAATTAAAATGTTTTCTGTGGTGACTTGCGGGCATACCTTCATAAAACCCACACACTACATGTTAACTGTTCTTCTTATTCACTAAGTGCTGAAAGAGTAATCGTTTGGTTTTTAAATTATATTTGTGACGCATGAAATTAAAAACTTTTAAAACAAATCTTAACTATTTCCTGGGAAATGCTGTTTGTCTGTTTATTCCATCTGGTGACTGTTTGCAGTGTTAAATAGATCTCCGAAAAACGAGAAAGTAAAAGTCAGTTCTTTATGTTTTAGCGCGAAACAAAAAGGGAAATAAAAACATAAATCATTAACTGCATTTACACTGCATTAATGACCTAATGGCCCGCAGGTTTTGACAGGCATTTGTATCAAGAAGCAATAATGTCCCACATGGCAAATGTCTGTCACCCCGGAAGGCTATAAGCTCATAAACGTAATGCAAATGAAGTTGTTTTTAAGGAGTCACAGAGCTCATTGCAGGTGAATTTCTGTCATCTGTAATCAAAAGGTTCCATGTAGTGTGCGATGAGTAAATTGTATATTGGCATTATTTACAACAATTTTATCTTTTTTTTTTCTGGAGAAAAACTTTATGGGCACTCTAACGAAATGACACTTTTTCATTGTCGTTCAAGATTTCCCTGACACAAAGTTAATAGATGCAGCAAACCACAGAACTTTCCTGGTATACTAGGAAGCTATTCAAAAAGAGCTTCTGTTGAGTCAAACTGCGGAAGATCAGCATCCCTGCTGAATACTGATGAACGACAAAAGATAACAAACATAAGCTGTTTGTAATTTTTGCAACGAGTAGGTTATGTTAGCCTTCAACATTCAAGGGCAAAATCGTAACACAATCAGCATTATCTAAGCATAACGCACACCTGACATTAAGGCCAGGCAAAACACCAGAAAACATAATCTCAGAACTACAAGATCATAAAAGAAAAGAACGTCACCACCCATCATTAGAATGGGACTGCTGAACAGTGAAGATACGAGGTGAGCAAAAGGCTTTCATAATTTACAGAGTTGCTCGCCATTGTACATGAAAGACAGTTGAAACGCAGTATTTTAAACTGACAAAACTATATATATATATATATATATATATATATATATATATATATATATATATATATATATATATATATATTTGTGTGTGTGTCTGTGATATAATCATAATATGATATTTTAACGATTATAATAATAGTAAAGGCAAACTAAGACTGAATATAATCTTTTAAATATTTCAGTAGAGCCAATCTTCTCTACAAAAACGTGGACTTATGCGGCAAACCACAGATCTGATAGTCCTGGTCTCAGCGTGTCTTGCATGGAAGAACTGAAGGGGTCCTTGAACTTTAGAAATTATGTTAAACCCTACATGATCAGTCCCACTGCATCCCGTATAAAGAACTATGTTTGATCTCCCAGTCCTTGCAGATTTAACTCTTGAATCACCAAATACAGAGTAAAATTTTAAAAAATAGGCATGTGATCAAAGGAATAAGTTCCCTAGTTGTATGAAGTCTTGTCCTAGGAATACGCACCCAGTATATCACAATAATCCCTGTTGCAGAGACAGATTGTAGATTCTTGTGGCACTGAATGAGAGAACTGCAGTGTCAGAATAGTTGTCATTCAAAAACAATATCTATAGTAATCCAGTCCGATGCAAGTGATATTCGGTGTGCCACTTATCTTGGTTTACTATAGATTATAAACTAATAGGTCAACCTGAAATGATTTTACATGTTAAAATGACTACATTTATACCACTCTCATTTCAAAACCACTCCAAATAGAAACCTTGTGTTTTCCTACTTCCATTACTCAACGCATACTGAAACGTTTCACATATAAATTAGGAGAGCGTGTGTTGACTTATAAAAAATATATTCCGGACCTCCCCCACCCCATCCCCACCCCCAGTGATTTTGCAGGCTGCAAGAAATGTCAAATCGGTGATATTGTGCATTATATACGGTACTTGCCGTGCCAGAAATTTGATGAGCTCAGGACATCATTAAAAAGTGACAACCAAGCAATCATGGCAGAGTTCCAAACATTGAGGATGAAAGTTGAATTGAGAACAGAAATAATTTTGTGGCGTTAGAGCTATGGTAACTTGTAAATCAGGTCAATGTCTGTCATATGCATTCTCCGCTCGGTCCTTTAGATGAGATCACTAGAGTTGGATTAAGAAGATTTCAAATTATCATCCTGAGGTGACATTCCCAAAAATTACAATGTGACATTCAGGATTTTGTCAAGGTCACCTAAATGCACTCCCCACCTACGGTGTATTGAGTACTATCGTCATGCCCAATTTCAAAGTCCAAGCTCTGACAGCCCTATTTCGTGATTACCAGCTAAAAAGATATGCAGCCTTCCAACAGAAATGAAGGTTGTTGCAAATGTATATTATCTGTGTATTGGCTATAAAACTTAAGTAGCCAAGTGTCTTTAACTTTGACCCACTAATACCATTTGTGGATGATGGATTGTTGTGTGAAACGATTACCTGTCAAACAAAAGGAAAAGGAAACATAAAATTAATAGGATTTATAGCTAAAATGTGAGTTGGCTTCTTTACCCAGCTACTTCAAGGGCGTATTCAGCAAAAATCATGTGTGGAAAAATTCCAATAAATGTGCAGAGATTTTGTATAAATTAAAAAAAAAAAAAAAAAAAAAAACGTGTAGAAGTTATTTCCCACTTTTTTTCACAGACACCGCAAACATGCAATGAATCTTCCAGCTGCTGTTTGCATGTGACCTCGTGAAATCACATGCTGATAAGAAAAGGTGATGTAGGAAAGGGGATAATCTTTGTCATAAAAAATTTAACCTACAAAAAATTAATACAGATATGGGTAACGTAGGTTGGGAATTCTGGTGGCAAATGACCTTGACCATGACCCAATATGCGGTAACTAGTCACAGGTACCTAGAAAAAGTTTCTTTAAGAAAGGTAAAAAGATGTTGTCATTTCTGCGGCAAGGAAATGAAGTCACGGGAAAATATGTTTTGAGCTACGTAGGTTGCCTGTTGACATAAATCGAAATCACATATATAAGACCACATCACTTTTCTCGATATTTCGTTTGACGTTACTTTTCTACGGTTTCATGAACACCTATTGTAATTCAAAGCAGCCAATTGTGAGATACAGAGCTACAGCGTTCAGGAAAAAACACCAAACTAGACTATTTCAAGTCTTCCTCGGCAAGATTTAATTGTGTAAAATTCCTCTTCAATCTGTTTCATTCCTTCCACGTACAATAATAATAGAGGATGCTGGATAATTTCTTGAATTTTGCTTTAGTTGGAGCAGCGCTAACGGCGTTTTTATATAAATATCAGAAGGAGAACGGTCGACGTTATGTCAGGATTATTGACATTGATTGCTCTGTTGTATTGACATAAGACTCGTCTTGTCAGCAGGATTTAACGATAGTCAGTTGATAACTGCCGCGCTTGTGATGACATGTTTTCCTTTTCACGAAAGAAATTCAGCAAAGCAACGCAGAACTGCTGAAATGGGGACATGATAAGATCAGGGTTATTGGTTTCTTGCTGTCCTGCGTTTCCCATACCTCCGTGTCATGCTTCAAACAGCATGTAGGTATGCGAAACATTATCCGGGTTCTACGCGATGCCACTCTAATGTGGTGAAAAGTGAGTTCAAGCACAAATGCAGACAAAAACCATTGCAGCTAAATTGCATATGCAAAAACAAAATGAACCATTGCTAGCGCGTCCCGATGTAGGTATGGTAGATAGTAAAACAACCTGAAACCATGGCGACAGAATATATTCTGGTGCAAGATGGAACTGCACCTCGGCAACCGATGTCAGAAACCTCGATTATTAACGGTGTAAGTTACTTGCTCAACGTGTGTTTTACATACTGATAACAATGAAATATTGAGAAACGTGATAATTCCACCGATCAAATGAGGTGTTTCGACCTTATATGTTTCAATATGTCATATATATAATATACATGTAGACTTCCTGATACAAGCTTTTTGCAACAGTATCTAGTACAAAGAAATTCCCAAAGCGAACTCAAGTGAAATTCCGCATGGAGACTAAAACTGTCCACTTTTCTTTATATCTATGCTGGGAACATTCAGCCTACTCCAACCAGAGGGCTTCGGAAACAGCCTGTGCTCAGCTGACCTCCCCATCCTTACCAAAAGTAAGTTCTAATGGAGCTAACCAGTGCGACGCTTAACCTGTAGATGTAATTTTTCAGATGGAAAAGTATGTAAATTAGGAAGGTATGCAAAATTTTTAAAGTCATGTGCTCAAAATGAACAATGGGTGAAAAATAGGTTTGTACAGCTACATCATCGCTGACTGGAAACACTTCTACCAAGTTTCAGCTCAATCTGGGTCAAAGTTTTGCAGAAGAAAAAGTATTGAAATACAACTGGCCCTGTGACCTTCAAAATCAGGTTAGGGTTGTCAATCTTAAACACGTTTTGTGCAGGTCAACCTAAAGGACATCCCTACCAAGTTTAAATTAGATGGGGTAGATAGGTTTGAGATAAAAATAAAAATGTTGACTTTCACAGTCATTAACGTAATCTGACCTTTCAATGTCACACAAGATCAAAAAGTTATAAGAACCCAAGAAAATCTTCTGGTATGTTTATTAGAGGTTCTAAAGTAGTTATACATGTAGGAAGCACCATTACCAGGATTGAAGGCAATGTTACTTATGTACATTTATGCAATAGTTGGTATCGTTGTGCGTAGTCACAAAAGTCCACGATGAATTAAAATTTTCAGATATGTACCTCTTGAATTTCGATGCAATTGGCAAAACAGTTTTGGTGAAGAAGACTTTTTCGCTGTTGCCCCCCCCCCCCCCAAAAAAAGACAAATAAATTGATAAAAATTCCAAAATCACTTAAGTGAGACCATTTGAAAGAAATCCGTAGACACTCACTCAAGGTAGATCCTCCACCAAGTTTGAAGTGAATCTCGCTGACGGTTTTGGGGAAGTCGAAAAGATGAATTACCCTCGCCATCCCCATTAACTTACATTGCATTCAATACTCAATATATACATTATAACCAGTAAGTCCAAAATTGAAAAGAAAAAAAATGTTAAAATTTTCGGGTTTCGAGTATCACCACCTAGCGAAGAACTTTGTTTGATTCTTCGAGAAGGTAAATTTCCATCAATATCAGTAAAATCTAAATGGCGGTTGGAAAGAAGAAATCGCTAATAGCTTTAACACACACACAAAACAAAAACTAGAAATAAATTGCAGCGCCATCTGTTAAACAAATTAAGGTACCCAGTAGTGGATTTATGCAATTTCCATGTAATTGGCCAAGCAGTTTCTTCGGAAAAGATTTTATTATCAATTTGCCCAAAAATAAACAAAAACAAATTCATGAAATCATCTAAAGAATCACTGGGGCTTGACCATTTGAATAGAGTTGGTAGAGACCCACATAATGTAGATATCCACCCAGTTTTGACGATATGGCCAACGGTTTTAAAGAAGTTGCAAATGTGAATGTGAGGAGAGGAATCTTAATTCGTGTCATCGTATCCTGCATGGTTATGCTCGAACGCTGCCCATGGGGCTTAACCTACCGGAAATATGCAAATGTTGCATGTCAGTCTTCAGCTAAAACACAACTAACGCCCTCAAAGTGTATTAAACTGCTGATGGATTAAAACAAACAAACGATAGGGTACTCACTTGATAATTTTACCATTGGACAATATATTAATATTATTTTAGGGCATGAGAAATTGAATAAATGCACAACAAGAAGTTATACTTTAGTACAAACATTCTCGAGAAGCGTTCAGACAACCTTTGCCCTTTTGCACATATAACCGTTGACTTCAAGAATGGCTCACATATGCAACCTAATTTCGTGGTCTGCTTTGCCGTCTGTATTGATCCTCAAAGTTGTTAATATCCAATCTTAAGCGCTGTTACTGCAGATCGGTTCAGATACTGTTAAATCTTTCGTCAAAATCATTATAAATCCGGCAGGGCCATATGACTTCAGCAAACGACTCTGCCTAATCAGCTTTTTAATATCCGAATGTCAAAAGGAAATAATCTTAAACAAAAATATCGGATCTGTTCCCAAGTTTTTAAGTCAAAGTCAGAGAAAATCCGACCAAAGGAAGTTTTGCATAAGTACTCACTTGATAATTTTACCATTGGACAAAAATACGGATTGCTGACAAGCAACGACGGACGGACAATCAAAAGATAAGCTCAGCTTAAAGACAAGTCAGCTGAGCTAAAAGAAAAAAAAAAGAAAAAAAGAAAGAAAGGACCGACATGAGAATAGTCAATGTTTTTGCAGCGTTCTGGACGTACCGAACTAATGTTGTTGCGTCCAAAACATTTGGTGTTAGACCCGCCAAAGAAAAGGTAATAATGAAACACACAATACTGAATTACCGATCTACCGATCTGCTAGTGTCTGGATACTTCAGCGCACACGTATCACGTGGTCTGCACCTAGACGTCTTACTTTGTCATAATAAAATCTTGTGAACCCAAAGAGGCACGTAGTTCGGTGGAGCATTCTATAAATAAGCAAACGACCAGAAATACCAACGCCCGTATCTGTGGCTTTCGAACTTGGATGCCGAAAAAACAGCCAGTCATTCTCACACTTCAAATGATGTGTTTTAACGTTTTCTTCCCACAGCCCATTTTGTTGCTAACGTATACTTTCGACCCGATCCTTTAATTGATTGAACGGAACATTAACGGGAAATATATATATTTATATGCCAGTGTCGTCCTAAACCAACGAGTTTCTAGAAGTACATTTCCGTCTGAAAATGGTGCCCTAGCTACAAATGGCTCTAAAAGAAATCACAAAACATTTGGCGAAACTTTAGCTGTTTTTCTACACAAAAAGCTCCTCAACAACTCACTTTTTCGCATCGTTTGGAAATAATTGAGATAATTCAGGAGGATCAACCTGCTATAAAAAGCCATTTTTTGACTATTTTTGACGAGAAATTGTGTTTTTGCCATGACATGGATTATTTTTATTTGAAAATAATCTGTGGGTTTACATCAGAAACAAATAAATCATGCAAAATTGGATTTTTTTGTCTAATTTTTTAGACTTTAAGAGACTTAACAATAAAACGACGACGCAAATTCATATAACTTTATCACGCTGATCTTGAGGTCCAAACAGCCGTTTTGATTTAAGGGGGGAGGGGAAGGGGTGCAGTGGGTGGGCGCCGCACAATGGCTATAACACACTTAGATATCTCAGAAAGTTGCTCGATAGTTGTATTTTATAACAGTTTACTTGTAGCAATAAATTTTACTGTGTTGCAAACGGAAAATGAACGTTTTTTTATGCAGCTCGCTCAGTAAAAGCCCAACCAAGGGCAACTCTTTGTGCTTGTGACAGAGCGGAGGCAACGTTCACCTTGTTCTATTTTTGAAGAAAGGGTTAGGCATTCGGGCATTTCCGACGTCATATCTACGACTGCCATGGTAGCATTTTCCACTGACAATCGTTAGTAGCTTCAATTAATGATTGCGAGTGACATACAGCTCATGTATCTCAAAAAGGTTAATTTCAATATGATGATTCAAGGGAAGATCTATGGACCTCGTCTCTTGAAGTTACTCTCATGTGACAGTATATTATTATTTACGATAGCTAGTGATATAACATAGAATGCATTAATTGGCGAAAAAAAGTGTCACGACATACTTTGCTCTGCACAGGACTCTATCAATAATATAACATTAGTCAAGTGGAAAATATTGAAGGCTTCTCGGAGGACGCAACAATCAAATCTGCCTCACTTGTGACGACAATAAGTTACCTGAACGACTTACTTTTAGGTCACTGTGATTCATCATTTTAATAACCGATCCCCCTGCAATTAGTAGTAGTTCCGAGATTGATACACTTGCCGACGATATTGAGAATAAATGTCTGTAGAAGCACTCAATTTTCAATGATGAGATGGCTGCCTCATGCGATTTCGATTGGCAAATCAAATTACGAAAAGGTTGAAAATGTGACAAAATATAAATATTCTGTGATGACCTACCACTAATTTGTATTTACACGGAGACATGTGCATAATGTTTATTTGTGCTTACAAGTGTAGAGTTTAATTCATTCCATACGGTGGTAATTACCTTGATCATTACCATTTTGCATTGCTTGGCAAGTCATGCGCAATCTTGCCTTATGCTAGTCGCATCATGCTTTGGTGCCCAATGTCACAAAAACAGTTAAAAGACAAGCAAACTTACAAAAAAACAAAACAAAACAAAACAAATAATAGAAATTTATTAAATAGGCATACGGATGAAGTTAAAAGTGCTGTACTGAGCCAACGTTTGATCACTGTCATCCTATGACTAGTTGTGATTTGCAAGAGTAAACTCAAAATTTAGAAAATGCACTTACCGGAAATTGTTCACAATGACAAATTTTCCCCATGCCCCAACTCATAATCATGTAAAAATAATAATAATAATAATAATAATAATAATAATAATAATAATAATAATAATAATAATAATAATAATAATAATAATAATAATAATAATAATAATAATAATAATAATAATAATAATAACAATAATAATATAAAGGTATTTTGGTATTTTTAGAGTAACTTTGTAACAAGAATTTTGCAGTCGACAGACATAAATGGCTTCCTGGCAGCAACTGATAATTTGCATATAAAGTAACTTGGTGACACATACACATTAAACAACGATATCTGGTTCACCACGATTTACTAGCTTTAATCTCATTTTTAATATTGCGGGTCACTGTTGATCTAAATGTTTTGGCACCAATCAAGTTGAGACAGCCTCATGTGCATTTTATCAGGAAGTATAATCTCAAGGCGAATGCAAGATAAAACTTCATTTTGTGAGTCATACCTCACTGTGTATTCCAAGATAGATCTTGCAAACAACAGATAAAATTTCCTTTCGGCCTTTCAAAAAGTGTCAACTGTTTATGTCATGATATATTTCATGAAAACAAGCAGAACATTACAAAAATTAAATAAAGAAAAGAGCTGCATATTATGACAATGCAAGAAAAAAGGCTCATACACAATTCTCTCTGACAACAACGCATGTACATGATACTAGCATGAAAAAGCGTTTGTGTGAAAATGGCGGGACTGATTGTTATAATATTTAAAAGAAAATCCAAACAACTGCGTGGGAGTAGGCATCGTTATTCAGTATTTGAATTAAGGCCTGACCAGATGCGTTCTGGTGCTATGTACACGGGAAGATGTTCAGCAGCTCCTTTGATCCGGGGTTTGGTGGCAAATATTGGCAGAAGACTGCGTCATATTAAATAGAACAAAACAGGAAATATCTAGTGCGCAGCGTGGAATGTGCCCATTGATCCTGCATGCCTCCAATGGAGCCAGCCAACGGAAAGCTATTGTGATAACTATCATATCAGGATTAAATAGTTATGTCCCCGTCGTGATTGAAAACTCCTAGGCGAGTGTGCAAAGGCACGCTTCCCCTCCCCAAAGTGTTTAAATGCTTAACTGGCCAAGTTCTATCAGAGTGAATCGGGAATAATTGCTTGTGGTATTTTCATATAAATGTGGCCAAGTTACCACTAGTTATCACAATCTGACTCTGGGCTGCTGAATCAGGTGTTTTGAATGCGTATATATGAAAGGCAGCGTGGGTGGTTTGTCTTGACCCAGCCAAGCACAACTGGTCTACGCAAGGATACCCCCCCCCCCTCAATAATAATAATAATAATAATAATAATAATAATAATAATAATAATAATAATAATAATAATAATAATAATAATAATAATAATAATAATAATAATAATAATAATAATAATAATAATGACAACAGTTATTGAAATGAATGCGAACAATAAAATAGTAAATATAAAAAAATAATAAGCAATACTATTCCCAATGTCTGATTACTAAAAAACAGAAGTGTTCACATAACGCTAATGACCATGCATGTAATAACTTTACCTTTATTCAATAATACTCTGACATATGGCCTTGAAATATCCCCATGTGGTTTGGGCTGGTACTAACTTGATTCCAATCCCGCCATAAATTGCAACTGGGGACTAGAAATGGTCATTTGTGTTATACATGAATAAATCACCGTCTTGTCAATGTAATGGACTTTGCGTCGAAATGAAATTGAGACAGCGCAGATTTTAGTTGTACTTTCCCAATTAGTTATGGCGACAGTGCAAAGGCACACGGAACCGAGTAAGAAAGTGTTTTTTTAATCAATAAAAACAGAGAAACGTAAATCGAAAGAATCATTAAATGGATCGATATCCAGTAGAGCATGTCAGATACACTATTCTAAAAGCATGATGGCAGCACTTGCTTTATGTATCACATAACATTTTAAACCAATGAATGAAGCAGAACTTGTTTATCCCGCAAGTGTCTGCACTTGAAACAGGTGGCTGTCAGGGTAAAGTTACACGCAGTGTCACCTGTATAGGCGACATGCTCCATTAATACCTGGTTAGCTGAGACAGGCAAGATAGGTCTGTTTGTTTGATTTTTATCCAGTGCACTAGAAGTACGTTGAAGACCAGACTTTCACACTCCTCTTGTTTCGGGGGGGGGGGGGCAGGGGGGCACCTCCCACTCGTTTGATTTTCGTCAAACTTCGTGGGTATCTTCTTTTACACTTTATCAAGAAAATCTCTTCACTAGATGGTATTGCCTTTCTTTCGTGATGCATAATGATTTTTGATCACGTCTTGATCGATAACAGGACCTGTTAACACAAGAAGTAAAAGGATGGTTGTGTAAGCTCGTAAATGTGTACTTTTCTCAAAAAATCGATAACCAGATAATCTTTATATTGTGTAGGCCTATGTACCTTGGAAGGTTGCAACTAAAGTTCATTATTAGATCATGCTTGAGTCATATTTTATTTTGGATTTAAAATATTCGGGGAAAATCGTTAGAACGCATTTTATTTCAGCCTTTAATTCCCTTTTGGAGTCATTTGCGTATTATTTTGGCAAAAGCATATGGAAAAGCAGACACGCGCAACAGCTATCCAACAGTAGGTAGGGGAATAGCTTTTGTGCCGTCATAGGGGTGAAATATCTGTGTCACATTGACCACCTTTCCTGTTTAAAACAGTCATATTTTTCATGCTGGGTAATCAAATACCATCACAGTTAAAAATAATTACTAACAATTCATCTGTAATGAAGTATCAGGGTTTTTTTAATTTTTCTTTTTTTTTTACATTTATCATCAAGACTAGCCGATCTGTAATATAAGGCCATTTTTATAAGAAATACATGACTTGTTCAGAGGTCGCCATACAAATGTAAAAGGTGTTCTGAATCTCATTAACTTGGAATATCGTTCATGAAACTTGCCACATGTCTCGCATGATTCAGCGAAGTACAAGATGCAACAAGGTCATTGAGCCCGCCATGGCCAACGTTGCCGATCTTTATGCGTATACATCATGGCAGAAAAGGATCTGGTATAGGGTTTGTTAATGGCTTTAAAAGTTGATACTCTAGTCAAAGCTTTTGTAGATATTACTTTGCGTTATCAGCATTCTCAACATTTTCTTTAATTAAATTGGACGCAAACACATTTTCCTGTATCTCAACCTATGATTTGTGAATGTTATCATACTTGGTTGATGTTTTAGGATAAGTTGGGTTGTTCGTGGAATCAGTACCCAGGGTACCGTACAGTCGCATGTTTCGCGTCCTCACGTAGTGGTTTTATAAAGTACCTTGCTCTCTGACAGACGAATTTTCGTCATATTTGACCAAATTGGTTAGATAAAATGTAAGGTTGATTCTGTTGGTACCCCTGTTACTTTTCCAAGCTAAAAGGATCAGTCTTCGAAAAGGTAAGACGTTAGATTACGTGAAACCCTTGCATGTGCACCATTGAGCTAAGTGTCCTTTTTAACCACCAAGTCATGAGACATGTATATAAAATTTGTATTCGTTCATATTCATTCAAATAGCTAAAAGTTTTGTTCCGCCACAATATACTTATCCTCCCTCAGTGTGCATTGTATATGTGTCGTATGTTCATGTAAGCTCGCAATTTTGTCATTTTTCAGAGCTGTACGTAAGAGCGATACGGGGGTGGGGTTGTATAGGAAATGACATTTTAAAATTAATCGGTCAGTCACCCGTTGAGGAAACCGTTCTCCATCCCCAGTTTTTACAGTATCAACCAGAAGATGGATACTGAGACTCGTCTTAATTTCTGTGTATTTGCACATTTTGGATATTGGTACCTTCTTGAATGAGTGTCTGTGTGTGTTGTTAAAATATCTGTTATTTACAGGAACTCCATTTTGTACTAGCAACCACCGGATGCTCAAGTATAATACTTGTATGCACTAGGATTACTATCTAGCCACTACTTGTCTAGTAGCCTCTCTCTTAAACATACAGATTAGACAATGATGTGCGTCAAAGCTTTAACAACATATTGAAGTTTTCAATAACATGCAGGACCTCATTGGTGCGGGGTTTTTTTTGTGTGTGTGAATCCGTAGTTAATTGTCTTTAATCTTTTGATGCATGCGGCCATTTACAAGGATTCGGCTGTGTTACAGCCAGCGACCAAAAAGAATTTGGGATCAATGTGCTAAAGAAGATAGCAGCCTGCGCTGGTGTTCTCACTGTCATATAAATTTTGGTTCTGAAAATACACGTTGTTTAATCTTGTTTCCAAGATACTGGGGTGTTGATCAATTATTACTATTATTATTATCATTATTATTATTATTATTATTATTATTATTATTATTATTATTATTATTATTATTATTATTATTATTATTATTATTATTATTATTATTATTATTATTATTATTATTATTATTATTATTATCATTATCATTATCGTCGTTAGGCACAGTAATAATGTGTTTTCAACCGCTAACGACGCGACCCTTTTTCTTGCATATTCTTCTGATCTGCAAGATGTGATAAATGTTGTTTAATAATGTGCCAAAGACCATGGGTATTCTCGTTCGGTCATTGCAGATCTAGATATGTAGAAATATAGAGGTTTGCAAAACCTTATCGAAATATGCATTGGACAAAACGGAATATTGTGCATGTAACCAACTCTACAATAGTTTGGGCAAGAGAATAGATTTGCAGAGACCAGGCGGTCTATGTAATACTCTGACCCTGTCTGGACGTACCCGGGAGTGGGCAATAATGTAAAATCCTTTCTAAGGAAATATGTTGGAAATGCTTAGTTTAATCTATGGCATTGACTTTGTCAAAATTGACAACAGACAATTTCAATTTCTCGCACTGGAGTCGGCTGAGGGTGCAATCATTTCCCTAAGACCGTGTGTTTGGCAAAATGCTATACATGTAGTGTCCTTTAGAAGGACATCCTGTTGCAATATGTCAACAGATTTCCTCGGGCCAGCATGGGCACTAAGCGCCAAAGGTGCATGCATCAAAAGAGAGCGATTACCTAATATGTATTTATTGTGAAGTTTTATGAATGGCGGCGCAATTTCCTATTGCACGGAAGCTCATTAATGACAACCTAATCTCTCTTTTTTTCTTGTTATAACCACACTTTTTCTTGTGTAACGAGAAAAAAAATGTGGTTAAAACAACAGAAAACAAAGATTAGGTTGACACAAATCAGCTTCCCTGCCATTGCACTTTCGCCATTTTGTCAAAGTAATTGACAAATAGAAAACAATGATGGGAGAGGTTGTCCGCATCCGGTTGTTGGAAAAAATGGTAAGCATGACATGAAACAAGCGCTAGATATGTAAGAAAATTAGCTGTCCCGTTACTACCTTCAAATCGCCTTTAACAAAATTGTCCCAAAGGCTGATATGACGCTGTTAGCATAATCTCGCTGCTAAAGGAAAGAAGGATCTAACACCAATACGAATATTTCCAACCATTTGTACTGGGACATTGCATGTTGCAAATTATATTGGTCTCGCATTAACCACAATAATGAGCATAAAAATCTTATTGATTTGCATCGTATATGAAAGGATGGTTTACAACTAAGAAATGGCAGCATACAACATCAGTTAAAAAATTGGTGCATAGTAAGTAAGGTTCGAGCAAGTTTACATGGAATACAGCCAGGCAGTTTTGGAGAGGAAGATGTGATACAAGAACAAAAACAAAACAAAAAAAACAAAAAAACAAAAAAAAAAAAAAGGCATACACAGAAACTGATTCCACGATATATAAAAGAGAGTAGCTTCGGTCAGCAATTCTAAAACTAAGAATACATTTGATCGTCCCAGTGTAAAGTAACTGGCCGGGTAGAATGACATATTTTAAAGACACTCCTCCCCAATCAAAAACAAAAATTACTTGGCAATCATCATTTTCTTTTGAGTAACTCTCGGTCAACCTATAAAGTCAGCCGAGTGCCACATCATCTGGGGGATATAAAAAATTTAAACACATATTGTTCTGTTGTTTAGTTACATTATTGAAATGGCGTTTCAAATTTATTTGGAAAAATAACATTTAAAATCCAAAGAAAGATACAGACACGAATGGTGTACCCAAAAGAAAACCCATCTATTCAGCCTACTAGACAGATTTAGTTGTATCAGACATTTTTGTGGCGTATTTTATGCCCTCGGGCATTCTATGATACTGAATACATCAACCGATGGTCAGAAAGTCAATCTCGCAACTCTTTCTTAACCGTACTCCCATGAGGTCCAATAGCTGTCAAAACTTCTATATGACAAAAAGCATCATGGAACCCGTGTTGAAGATAATAAGTAAGCTTAGATAAGTCAATATGTTGTAGACTTAATGTTTCTAACATTTACGAGTATGATGTGCCCATAAATATTTCACGGTGACCAAGACCAAATCCACCCAGTTTGGCACAATGATATAATTTACTCGCATCGAAGGATTGCGCAATGGACTCCTTTTTTAAATGTCTGATTGCTAAGCCTTCAAGTATTTCCATGACCCTTAACACTTTCCCGATCAAATCGTCCAAAAACGTCCAGTTGTAAATTATCTTTAATGTTTTAACTTAAATATCATTCTCATAGAAAACACATTTACTCAGAATTCCGTGACATGAACCAGGTCAACAGTTTTGTTAGCGTGGTTTGGGGGCAGCTCCAAGAAGAGCTATTGACGTAGTCAGGTGAGAGTTAATTTTTCCCATGATGTCATCTAAAAGCATTATATTTGCTTTTGAATAGAACCCGCGACGGGGAACAAGCATATCCAGCTAAAAAGATACTATATTCATGTACGTTTCTCGTCCAACGCACACTGCAATGTCATATGGATAACTCTTTTGTACCACAAAGAAATTCAAAATGTGCAATACAAATTTTCTTAAAATTCTTCGTGGGATTAAAATAAGGGTAAACCTTTTTCTATCTTCAGAGTATCGGGTGGCCGATTGCTTTCTGCTTACGTTCTTTACCTAGCTATTCCATTTTGTTTTCAAAAGATCTTCAAGTGTATAGCGCACAAATGAGAAGTTGAATTCCAAATGGACAAAAGCAACTGAGATGACAACGTCAGCTCTTACCTAATGAACAGTCTTGTTAAGACCAATGTGCTCACATTTGCGACTTCCAGTGAAATAACCTAAAAAATCTTCATACCCGTGCGTGAGCAGGTGTTGCGGCGATTAGCATTGTGTGGGAAAATACCGAACAAAAATTGAAAAAGCCTAATTATACATGTAGAGATGGATAGGATTCTTCACCAAAGTCCTTGCCATGTGAATTACTGTAGTTTTAAATAGAGGACAGCATTGAAATAAAAGTGGTTCACACATTGGTATTATGGTCACAAAATTTTGGATTTGGTACTGGTTGACCACAGCAAGCAAAAGACCATATGACCGCTGTTGCCATGTCAAACTACGTACATGCATGCCGCAGTTCAATGCCTCTGGTGTAGATGGTTTAAGCGTATTTTATTGATCGATTAAAGAACAGGCAAACCCCTGTATGAGGTCCTTTCGAAGCAGAGGGAAATATAAGGTAAGGAAAAGTCAAGGGAAGAGCTTGACATGGATAAAAAAGACGCTGTGGCAAAGGCTACACAAATGACAGATAAGTCAACAAGAGGCACAGATAAAAGAAAAATGGAGTGTTCTTCCAAAAAAACCCCGGGAAAATGATATGTCGTGTGGACGCTCACCAACAGTTTTACCTTGTTTGAACCTTTTTGATCGTTCGACAAATGTAAAGACTGCTCTCTCTCATTCTCTCCCTCTCTCTCTCTCTCCTCTCTCTCTCTCTCTCTCTCTCTCTCTCTCTCTCTCTCTCTCTCTCTCTCTCTCTCTCTCTTCATTGTAATATTGTACATCTATCAAAGCCAAGTAGAACTGTTTTAGTGTAAAAGAAGAAAGTCAAATGACTGTTTCATGCAAGTCAATTTGGATTGAGTTGTACTTGGGATCGACAAGGAAAAAGTGCAGAGCGTCCCAGGTGTTGGATTCACGTAAACCAACTTTGTAAAGATCTCTGTTCATCTGGATGCAACCCATTTGGAGGCATGAGTATAAGATAGGTGCATAACACTTCCCAAACTGTGGAATTTCAATTTGAGTGGAGTTACAAAAATTTTGTCTAGATGTATTAAAGAAGATATTTTATCTGCTTTCCTTAAATGCAACTGGACATTGTTCTTAAGTCGCACAGCTTAGCGAAAGACTTCGCAAAATCAATTGTCCCAGCACCAAAGTGGGTGATATTTTGACTGAATCTTCTATTATATGTACTTCTTAGATAGTTAGGGATGTCAGTTAGGTAGTGAGGAACTTTGTTATTGAAATCCTTCACATTACAACTACCTTCTGTTTTACAGGTTGTTGCTTCATTTTTTCCGACCAGTTTCTAATAGAGTTGGCCCAGATTCCATCAGTTACAACTCGGGCTGCAGAAACTGAACACGCTCTGGCAGGAGTTCCTCAGACCGTCTGCATTCGTCCCAGGTCTGACAACTGGTGCAGTTGCATTTAAGCTTCAAAACTGTCCAAGTGTATCTGTTTTTACAAAGTTTTTTTTTTTGTTTTTTTACATCAGGCCTTTAGATACAGTGTTTTTGTACCTTTTGATATTCACGCAGCTCAAAATATAAACATAATTTATAGTACAAGGCAATACGCTGATGGTGTTTTTATTTCTAGGAGGACATCATCAGTCATGGCATGCATTGCCGTGGTCACCAGATTTGGTCACCGAAGGAAGCAGTGTACCACGAAGCCCGGAGGGCTGAGTGGTACGCAACTTGATGAGGATGGCCAAATCTCCTATACCACGGTCATACATGCCATCATATTCAACGAAAAAAAAAAAAAGATTTAAATAACCCTGCTGCTTCATCATTGCGTATTTTTAGAAACCAACGCCACCTTTTGGCTGACAAATATTCGTCCGACGTTTCGGCAAAACACTTCGCCGCTGCCATTGTTGTTGAGAGAGTGGGCTACAATCTGCGCTCCCCCTACCGTCAGACAAATTTCGTATACCACGATACAGGCAAGATTTAGTCCTTCCGTGGCGTACAAAGTCTGTAGCACAGTCCTTAACCAATCGGTGCACTTTAGGTGCCTTTAATATGAGAAAATTTGTGTAATATCCGGTGTCAACAATCTGCTACACACCTGTAGATAGCTTAGCAGAGTCGAGAAGATATTGGCTGGGAATTACATGAGTCGTGATGTTCCCACAGAGAGAGAGAGAGAGAGAGAGAGAGATTTCCATGGTGTTCATTTACCTAAACACAAACAAAGCTTGGCTGTATTTTGTCGCGTTTAGCAAGATAGGCACAGACGATTAGGTTAAGCCTGATGCACCACTACAACTGACGTATAAAAGATTCACGTAATATTCATTGATGCACAATATAGTAATACTAAAATATGTATGCTTGGACAGCAACTGGTAAAACTCCATATAATCGGCTCTGAAAGTGTGATTAGGTGCCTTGGCATTGTGTTGAAAAAGTACAATGCATTTCAATTTACACCGAGGGAAAAAGAAAATAGGAGTGAAAAGCGAATCGCAATTGGAGACCAGTTTGAGTGGGGGAAGGTTAAGGAGCCAGGCCGTGCCAACTAAGCCAACTCTGTGTGTATCATTTGGATTTTACGGACCATAGACCATGATAATCTATGTGTCTACTGACCTTTGGTGATAGCTTGAACGCGCATCACTTTCCGTGGATAATTAATAGTCTGTATTGAGGCTTATCTGACCGGCAAAATCGTTGTCTAATATTTTTTTCTGACTGCAATTCTAATCTGTCGTATAAATGCAATTTGTTGTTTCCAGACTAATACAAGTACTGGACGTATCTCGTATTTTATTGCTTGCAATAGTTATTTATTGAGTCGGAGCAATTGATACACTGTTCATGCCTCAAACAGCACAACCAGTCACCTGGCCCTGAAAAAAATAGCATTATACAAACCAAATCAAAAACGATATCTGTGCCGTAAAGCCTGTACTGCTTGTAAATACCAAAATTACAACACACACACACAAAAATCAAATTATGTTAAACAAGGACATCCTCATTGTAAAAGTGTATTAACCCTTTGCCTTCTTATAGGAACAGTGAAGTTGTGCTCATTCGGATAAAGATGATAGCTTCGGATTTTTTTGCTCGTGAGTAGACCCCTACATTGACAAACCAACGCACCTGTGCTTTTTGAACAACGATCCACATCAACAGCTTTCCTCCATGTGGCAAGGCACACCGAGGAAAGTTGTGGACTCAGTCTACATAAGCAAACAGTTAATAAAGTTTTCATCTACAGAAGTATATTCACAGTCGTCATATATTGATTTAACCCTCTGACGACTGAGTCAAGTGGAAGGATGTACACGGACAAAAGCACATAGAATATGAGGCATGATATAATAATCAATATCAGCGACTGGATATGAAATGAAATGTTTCACATACTTTTTATGATTGTTCGTAATATAATCACTGCTGTGGTAAAGTTTTGATTTTAATGACGTCGAAACCGCGTATTGCCAATGGTAATGTGCCTTATGATTTTCCTGAAAACGTTTAGAATATTAAATCTTCGCCATTCCCATGCCATGTTGATTTTAGTAATCTAACATTCGGTTATGAAAATAACAAAAATGATCTTTAAGGTATGACATGAAAGCTAAAAGACAACAATTTTATGTTATCATAGAGAAATGTGTTCACATGGGAACAGCAAACTTCCTGAAAGACAAGGCGCGCGCGCGCGCGCGCGTGTGTGTGTGTGTGCGCGCGCACTACAAATGATGGTTGTTTGCTTCACTTCACTCTCTATAGACGAATCTGATTGTTGTGGTCCAACAACCCTCTTTAGCTTCGCAATTCTTCCACCAAAAGGGGTGAAAATTTAAAAAGATTAATATTGTGATACCACCCCCAACCATCCCCGAAATAAAAACATCACAGACTGAGGGGCCATGTCAATTCGCACGCTTAACGGCATTTGACGGTAGACCTTTTGAGCCCACCCCCACCCCTTAACGTCAAAAGTCAACTTCCGTGACACGCAACTGATCTTTTCCTTATGCTTCAGGAGTCCTCTCTAGACCATTGTAGTTGACCTATTAATACACAGGCCCAGGACTGGTCTTCTCTTAATTACACTTGTTTTTAGGCCTATTTATCATAAAGCCCGATATCGAGTTTATATTTTAACTCTAATAATCAATGCTTATTTATTTAATTGAGCAACTTTGCACCTCCAATCTTTATAATGCATGCCCTTGCACACTTTGCGCACTGTATTTTGTGTGTATATTGCAATACAGGTCGACCTGGAACTGGCTTCGTTTTCTGATTTCTTTTTCTAAATTCCATATTCTTTGTCACGCTTTGAGCAAGTTAACGTCAATAGGTGATGACCCCCTCACCCCCTAGCGTCAAATGCCGTCAAGCGTGACAAGTGGCATGGCCCCTAATTACTGAACACACCATTCTGAAAATTCGAGACAAAATATGTGGATGTAAATTGGATATTTTGTTGCAGTTTGCTGTACTGAGTATATCTGGTTATTATGTTCATATCATTTCTATGCAAAGACAGTTACCACACACAAATTTCAGATTTATGACCCCTGCACGCGCATGTGAGCCCTCTTATTGACTGTGTGAGGGCGGACAGGGAAACGCCTCCGCGTTGGCGTTTTGCATTTCAGAGTCTCTTGTTTCGCTAGCGTAAACACGGCTATCCACCAAAGTACATATTTTCTGAAAGGATATACTTTGAAGAGTATGATAAAATCAGACTCTCTAAAGGTATAATCACGTAATTTTCTAATTCACTACCGGTCTTGTCAAGTATTAATTTTGAACACGGATCATTTTACCTTTTCATTCAGCCGCACGTAACGAGAAAGAAGAGTAATTACTTCATTCAAAAATTCCAAAGATGAATCAATGAGAAACGTAATTATCTTTTCTTTTGAGATCAAAGTTATAAATATAGACCAAATATTTCTTTACAATCCTACATCGACATTTAAATTTCGGAAAAATGACAGAGACTTAAGAAATGCTTGTTCGGCATTGTCTAAGCTAAAATGGATTTGTACTACACAATCCTACCCTGCAACGCTAGCCCGGGCAATATAAAAATCGGAGACATTTCCCTGTCGTGAGCTCTCACAAGGATATACTATCCGTATTTTAATTATTCAACCCTCCATCGTAAATCAGCAGTTACTGTTCAAAATTCTTCTAAGCTTGTATGTGCAGGTATCTGGCTTTCCTCTTTTTGCTTTCTGTGTTTATCCATCACAATGCTCTTTTTTTATTTGATCCCGTATGTTTTGATTTATTTCATTCTATTTCATTTCATGTTTTCCCAATTAATTTTTTTTAATTTATTACCTCAGCTGACATGTCGGTCAACTCACTTTAAAGTATGGTCCGTCGTGAATCGTTCATCGTCCGTCAACATTTTACATTTTCAATTGTTTCTCCAAAACCGTTTGCCCGATCAACTTCAAACTTGGTGGGTTTCTATCAAGTTTGGCCAATTGATCACGCTCCAGTGATTTTGGAATTTTTATACATTTTTGCTCATTGTTTGGAAAATCTTTTTTAAAAATTTTCCGTAACTGCTTGACTAATTACTTCGAAGTTGGATAGGGATACTTCTGATGGCTCCCATACCCTTTTTTTTCAACAGATGGCGCAGCGATTTTGGTCTATTTTTTAAAAAAAATTTTGTTCTAAGGATATTTTCGATTTTTCTGAACCAGTCCCTCAGATTGTGTTGAAACGTGGTAGAAATGTAGCTTGCAGAGGGGTCAAACAAACTTATTCAGCAGGTGGTGATGCTTCGGATTCCCATTTTCCGGGTATCTACCGGTTAATGCATATATTCCTAATAAATACTATGCAAGTCAACAAGGACTGGAAAGGTACTTCACATTTTCGGCTTCTCCAAAACCGTCAGCCAGATCCTTCTCAAACCTGGTGGGGATTAACCTTGCGTGAGTCTCTTCCAAGTTTGCTCAGTTGGTCATTTCCCAGTGATTTTTGGATTTTTGGGTCTTAATTTTTGGACATTTCTGGGGATCATTTGAACTAAATTTATTCAACAGGTGGCGCTGTGATTTTTTTTTTTTTTGATTTTTTTTATTTTTTTTTTTTTTGTCGTGTGTTAAAGCTGTTTTCGACATCTCTTAAAGTGTTATTCTGATTGTGTTGAAACATGGTAGAAATGTATCTTCTACGGAAGCGTCAATCAAAAGTGTTCGCTATGTAGTGATGCTCCAGATCTGTGATTTTTCATGAATTTTACAGGTCGGGTACATTTTGGTCAATGTTTACATTCCTGTTGATTACCATGTAAATCAGTAGGGATCGCAATAGTGATTCACATTTTCTCTTTTCCAAAACGATGAGCCAGATTGACTGGAAACTTGATGTAGATATAATTTTATTGAGCCCCGGAGGGGACATGGGAAAAAAATAGTTTTTATTTCGTTCCCTTGTAATAATATTGCGTTCCCTAGAAATAATTATTTCGTTCCCACTACAACGATATTGCGTTCCCACGAAATAGTTGTATCGTTCACTCGCAATACTATTGCGTTCCCTCGAAACAAAATGTTATTGCGAAGGAATGAAACAGTTATTTCAAGGGAACGCAATAGTATTGGGAGGGAGCGAAATATAATAGATAAAGTCATATGTCCTTTTGGGAGCTACAAATTACTCCTAGGGGACGTAAGTAAATAATACTATTTATTGTGAGGGAACGAATCAGTATTTCGAGGGAACTTAATGATAATTCCGACGGGAACGAAATAAAAATAATTTTCTCTCATGCCTACTCCGTGGCTCCGTCGGATATGCCTTGGGTGAGTCTCAATTTAGTTCCTTCAAGTGGTTATGCACCAGTGACCTCTTTTTCATGAGTAGGCATAGCGCAGTTACAAGGATGAATTCAATTAACCAGTGCCAACATTCAAATTGATGAGGTAGCCAGGTGCCACAAAAACATTTTAAAAGCTTTCGAGAAAGAACGCTTTCTGTTTTGTGTTCATTTTATTTGGTAATCACTCTCTTAAATTTGGTTTGTATTATATGTATTTTTTTGTGCCGTGTAATATCCTTTTCATGTTAGTACCTGCAGGTGGAGCAGGTCTTTTAGTCCAGGACACAGTATTCATCAAGTAAAGAGTTTGAATGGGTATTGTAACTTTAGCTTGCTCTAAGACTTAATAATGCCTCAATGTGCAATAATGCCAGTTACTACTGTAAGACTGATCCACTCACATTTTGTGATGTTGGTTGACGTTTGCGAGCAGACGCCATGCGAAAGTTGATATTCACTGTGCGTGGCGTGCAATATATATATATATATATATAAATATATATATATATATATATATATATATATATATATATATATATATATATATATATACATATATATATATATATATATATATATATATATATATATATATATATATATATATATATATAATATGTATATTTCATGTTCGGAACGAGCGGGGCTCGAACCTGCAACCTTTGGCACCGGTCGAAACATACGAACAATATGTGAGCAGGTAAATAATGCAACCAAAATTTGAATGATTTCAGCAAATACTTGAAGATATCAACACTGAATCTAAATTGGGGCGTAGTAAATTCGGCAAATCACTGATTATATATTACAACATATTTATCTTACCTATTGTAATGAGCATATTCATGTCCCCTGTGTGTTAATTCGCAGCTTTGAATGGCGTAACCACTTAATTTGCTTTCAGTAATAATTTACAAGTGATGAATTTCTTCCATAAAAGATAGAATAAATCGTTTTGTACTGAATGCTACGTATTAATAACGGTTCATTTAATTAGAAAACGAGATTTGACATTTTAGCATCAATGACACAACCCACGACAGGGTTTAGTCATTGATCTGGCTGATACGGCACGCCCACTCATATCGCGGCGCCTGGGAATTCAATATATATCAGAAATCCTTTTCACATGCAGACAACATGATACCAGCAGCGCAGACTCAGATTCAATCTACAAGATGTTTTATGTTTTTACTATTTGGGCATTTGTATTTAGTTTATATCGCTTTTAGCCAAAATGTAACCAAATAAAATATATTTGCTGTGACTCAGGTTTATCTGTCAATGAAAGTATCATTTGAACGTCACTGTTACATAAGTGACGGAAGTATTTCTTCCCTAAATCATTTAAAGCCAAATTATTAGATATGACAAAAATGGCTATTTTGATTACCAAGAAAATATCGCTGTCAAATGTTCCAACAGGTAACTCAAAGTTTCCAGGGAGGATAAGCGAAATGACAACAGTGCACATGATAAATCATTTTTGTCCTCATTGTACTTTCAAAGAAGTGAGAGCACTTCATCAAGAAGTGAAACACTCCAATATAGATTGGGATTGTTCACGTCCAATGCGCCCCCACATTTTAAGTTTCCGGCCAGGATTTGCGTTACCTCAAGATGTGCACAATCTTTACCGCGATCTGGTTTATACGCTACGGGGAAAAATGAATGAAGATAGTTTTATTGTCGGGATTACGAAACGCATGAAATGCAATTTTGGGTTGCGGATAATTTGATCGGACAAAATCATATTCTTTACAAATGTCGCCACTACAATGACTCCAGATTTCCATTATTTTCATCAGAGCGACTGTCAAGCATGCTTTTTGAAACTCACAGCAACGTTTCTTTTCTTTTCTTTTTTTTTCTTTCTTTTTTTTTTTTTTTTTTTTTTAGCTTTCGCACTGATAACAAATTTTGATGTTTAACGTGCTCATGTATCCCGACTGTGGTAACTAACAGCTGGTCCTTCTTCCTTCTTATTCTATGTTACTGTCCCTTCCAACATTTGTTTATTTTATTTTATTTTATTAATATCAAACTCAACGACTCACTTAAGTTCAAAACCTATTACCCTCCACCCACCCACCCCCTCAATTAACATGAAGCAATCGGTGCTCAAATGTCGTCTGCTTCATCATTTCCCCCTAATTTTGACAGTGATGGATAGCTCAAATGAGAATTGTAGATGAGATCTATCCAAATAACACGCAAGGAAAGCTGTTGACCAAACTTCAACTCTGTCGTAATCCAATGGGAAAGGGTTTAAAACGTTGGGACAGATAATCACCTTTACGCAATATATTGGGACCAAAGGGTATACTGTGAAACGGATCAGGTACTGTCAGATTGGATAAAAATCTATACTATGTTAGAATGGAACGGCGAAGCAAAGCTGAGGATAATCCAGCTTCCAAAAGGTGGGACACACTCTGTATCAAACAGTAATTGCCAAATTTCGACTCCTTTATGGTGTATTTTACATTTCCTTAAAATTAGTTTACAGGTTTAAGCGTCGCATTCTCATTTCCTTCTGTTTCTTCATTCAAGGACCGGTAGATCATGCCTCACGCGCTAACCTCGTTACCGGTCATTCAATTGCTTGGCCGACTTTATCATTAGGTCTCCATCAACAATCACTGGATCATGCTTGCGCGACGGATTGGACTTAAACTTTGGTCAAAGTTTCTATTGGCCCTTAAATAGGTAACTGCATGCGGTCATAAATATTTTCGGAAGAAGAAGAAGAAGAAGAAGAAGAAGAAGAAGAAGAAGAAGAAGAAGAAGAAGAAGAAGGAGGAGGAGGAGGAGGAGGAAGAGGAGGAGAAGGAGAAGGAGAAGGAGGAGGAGAATAAGAAGAAGAAGAAGAAGAAGAAGAAGAAGAAGATATGGAGGAGGAGGAGGAAGAGGAGGAGGAGAAGGAGGAGAAGAAGAAGAAGAAGAAGAAGAAGAAGAACAAGAAGAAGAACAAGAAGAAGGAGAAGGAGAAGAAGAAGAAGAAGAAGAAGAAGAAGAAGAAGAAGAAGAAGAAGAAGAAGATATGGTCTCTGATTTTAAAGAACACATTTCTCTGAATATGGTTATGTTGCAAAGTGCGCAAAGGATGTAACATGAATTGAAATACCTAAGTTACCCCTCCAGTTTCCTCAGTGGCTTGGGCAATCTATTGCTGCACTTTCAAGCAAGGGGTCGGATGTTCCAATTCCCAAATACAACACTCTGCACGCTTAATTACATTGTTGTGGTTACTATGAACTATGTGATATGCCTATGTATGAGACAAATCTATGAACGTATCACGTGCTTAGACATACATACATACACACACACACACACACATATATATATATATACATATATATATATATATATATATATATATATATATATATATATATATATATATATATATATATATATATATATTGCATATGTTGGCACCGACTGCTCTCAGTAATAGCTCGTTTGACTGGCAAATATTTGTATGAGTTGTTCGAACTTCCAAATACTAATCAGCGTGTAAGGTTTTATGTCTGTTTTGTGTGTTACAGATACTGTATGTATGTGTGTGTATGTATGTATGTATGTATGTATGTATGTATGTATGTACGTACGTAAGTATGTATGTACGTATGTATGTATGTATGTATGTATGTATGCATGTATACTTGCAGATTTTTTTTTCATTGTGTCAAATTGTGGACTGCTGCTTAGATAATTTTTGTCGTATACTTAGTGTATGACTAATGTTGGTAAGAATTTGGAGCTGTCGCAAGTTTGTGTTCGACATGTGTGGAAGCTTTGTTTGAAAAAATGTCAGGTAAACCTGCAATCAAGTTGCCGCTAAGACAGTTATCCATTCGACATTTTTGACACCGAAACAAAGCATCTTCAATTTGTATAAAAACCAAAAAAAGCCAATGGTGTCATGTTATTAGTTGTGATAAAGCAATGCGTGACACAGTTTCACAGTGAATGGCAAATTATTGTATTTCAAGCCTGAAAGGCGTAAATTGAAAGGTTGGTAAAGTTTTGTTTGTAAAATGCTTTAACTTAGTGTCGCATAGAGAGTAATATAACTTGGATGTAAACACTTGAAAATTTTCCACACGGAAAATAAATAAACAAGTGAGTAAATAAACTAAAGGGGGGGGGGCGGAACGGACTAAATTTGTAATATTCTGTGCCTTTTTTGAGGACTTGTGGGACCCACATTGGGGTGTAACTAGACAAAATTAGACCTTAATGGTACAATTGCCCAGGGGTGCAGCAAATATAGTTTTGAAACGATATAATGAGTTTCATGTTACTCGTATGAAAAGATACAAAGAATAAAAGGAATACTTAAAGCTAAGTTGTGACTTCACGTTGTGCCTGATTCCCATTCTTCCTCGTCTTCGTCCCCAGTCGGGCGAACACGTACAGATCTTGAAACGGCACGCTTGAACCTTCTCATTTAGTTTATTAGTTGACAGCCCGTTCCGAGCCCCTGTGTCTTCTGTTGCTTTATCTGTGACGTCGGCCACGTCGTTGGGTCGATTAAGGTCCGTTTTCGTGGGATGTTACGGGTCAGACTGACCCAAAATTAGCATGTGTCACGTGATAAACCATTTGCTTTAGTGTGAATTTACTCTTTGTCCTTGCTTAAAGAATACGAGGCATACATATTAGTTTCCCGCCACAACTGCAGAACTGGTTGTCTTAGTAACCATAGTCTTGCCTCGCGAGATACGGGTCGCTGCCTGTGCAGGAAATCGGGATTCTTCTAAAATTTTGAAATAGAGAGTAATTAGTACAGGCAGACGAAAATGTATTCTTATAATCAATTTAGGAAGGCACTGAATGGACATGACTGCTATTTGTAAACTTAAATAAAGTTGCTAATTTTGTGAGAAAGGGGTATATGGCCCTGTCTATGACAGCGATATGCCCGTCTGTCCTCCGTGACTGACTGGCGTGAGCTCTGTGCTTTGTGGCAGAAAATTGATATGCATGTCTCGTATTCTATGTTACGTGTCCTTCATTTTACATGTTTTATTGCCGATCCCCTTTTCTCGAGCCAAGTGGTAAAGCGAAGTGTCTCCATATTGTGGCATCTTTTTTTTGTTCATAATAATCAGTTGACAAAACAGTTATCTCCAAAATGTTACAAAAATAAGAGAACAAACTTTTGAAAATAGTGCACACAAAGACTACTGTGAGGTATTTTGCCATCAATCCCTCACGAAGCAAGATTCCATATCGCTATAAAACGTCCAGTGGGATAATTATTTTGAAGGCAAAGTACGATAGGTCTACTTTATATTCAAGAACATACACAAGACTTCTGGCTAAAGTCGTGTCGAGAAAATGCCGGTCCATTTCCTGATTTGTTTCTACCCTTGGCTACAATATACTCCAGAGAAAAAAGTGAGCGGCCTCACTTGTTTTTCATTGGACATATTTTGGAGGGTGTGTATGCAAATTGCCATACGAACAATCCTGCGTCTCTCCAAATCAGAGGTCTGTCGCCGGCAATCCTCACGGAGTAATTTACAGACCACCTAACTCTTCTGTATCTTTTTGGAACGACTTTCAAATAAGTAACGACATGGCTTAAGCCACAGGCATAAACAATATCTTTGTGCTTGGGGACCTGAATGCCGATGCCAATACTCCACATGGTCTTAAACTTCATCAATTCTGTACGAGTAATCTTCTCTCTATTCATATTAATGAACCTACTCGTATTGCTGACACATCCTAAAGCTGCTTAGACCAAATACTTTCAAATAAACCCAATTTTGTAACTGAGACGGACGTTTTGCCTCCCATTTAAATTGCGATCATTGCGTTGTTTCGGCTAAATTGTCTTTCAAGTGTAAACGGGAGCTATCTTACGAGCGATTTATTTGGGAATATGCCAAAGCAGATTCTGACCTTTTTCAAAACTGTATTGTAAATTTTGATTGGGATACCTGTTTTGTATCTGATGATGTGAACGTTTGTTGCGAGGCTTGGACTGAGGCTTTGTTAAATATTGCTAGACAATGTATTCCCAGTAAACGAGTTACCATACGGCCTAATAATCCCCCGTGGTGTGACGGAACTTTCAGAAATCTCAAGCGGGTGTTTGTAAGAGCCCACAAGAAGGCTATAAAGCGAAATCATCCTGATAATTGGGTAAACTTCAAGAATCTTGTAAATGATTATGAAGAACATCTTCATGATGCTGAAGAACAGTATAACCTTAAGCTCAGTGCATCTCTCTGTAATTCTGGTGCTAAAAACAAAACTTGGTGGCGTACTGTTAAGAATTTTTTTGAATCGTAACCAATGCTCACATACACCCCCTTCATTACACAACGATGAGCATAAATCTGACACTTTTTCTAAAGCTGAGGTATTTAATTCCTTTTCTCCTAAGTCAGTGCAATGTTGATTCATCATCCTCTACCTTACCTCCTCTAAACTTACAACTACCTAGGCCTACTTTGTCTAGCATACATCTTCTCGAGAGCGAGGTTTTGGAAATTCTCAACAAAATTGATGTGTCCAAGGCGACAGGACCTGATGATATAAGCCCCAGATTATTAAAGGAAGCCGCACCACTTATATGCAGCTCCCTAACATGACTTTGTAACTTATCTTTCAATCAAAATTTATTTCCTTCTCTCTGGAGGAAGGCTAATGTTATACCTATTCACAAAAAGGATTCGTAATCGTCCTGTAATAACTATAGACCTATTTCTCTTCTCAGCTGCGTGAGTAAAGTTATGGAACGAATTATATTTAAACATGTTTTTTAATTTCTTTCGCGATAATCTTGTTCTGTCCTAGCAGCAATCCGGTTTCATCCCGGGTGACTCTACCGTCAACCGACTCTTGTCCCTTTACCACGAGCTTTGCTTGGCTATTGATCTTCATAAGGATGTAAGAATTGTATTCCTAGATGTAGGCAAAACTTTTGAGGAAGGGTGGCACTCTGCCTTGCTCCATTAACGTGAAAAGAATGGCATATCCGCAAAATTTTTAACCTGGTTCCGTAGTTATCTGTCAGATAGACAACAGCGTGTGGTCATTAAGAGTCAAGGCTCCAACTGGGGCACCATTAATGCTTGGGTACCTCAAGGCTCTGTCCTTGGTCCCCTTCTATTTTTGATATTTATTAATGACATTGCTGATGTTGTTCATCCCAATATCAAGTTATTTGCCGATGACACATCACTTTATTTGACAGTGGACGACCCGCAATCGGCATCCGACATCTTGAATACTGACTTATCATCGTTTGATGATTGGTCCAAACAGTGGCTTATTTCATTTAATGCTTTCAAAACCCACAGTATGATTGTCTCGCGTAAAGTACCTCCTGTCCCTCACCTTTCCCTTTTCTTCCAGAATCATCAGCTCGAGGATGTATCTTACCATGAACACTTAGGAATACCCTTGAAGAGTGACTTAATTTGGTCTCAGCATATCAGTCAGATTGCCCATAAAAGCCAACAAATTAATAAATATTCTCAAACTTTTTGCAATATCATTTGGACTGGAATTCTTTTGAAACTATTTATATATCCTTTATCCACCCATTACTTGAGTATGATAGATTGACATGGGATGGGTGCACACAGGCAGACGCTGATAAGTTGGAAGCAATTCAGATGGCTGCAGCCCGAATAGTTACTGGTGCAATGAGAGGCACTGCTACATCGAACTTTTATGGAGGAATTGGATGGGAAACACTTGGGGAACATAGGACAAAGCTAAGCTTATAGTCGTGTACAAAATTGTCCATAATCTGAGCCCTACTCACTTGCGTGACCTTCTCCCTGAAACCCCACCCACAGCTGTAAATCACAATACCCGTCACCGACCTGACATCTATCATTTTCGAGCAAGAACGTCCTTATTTGACCAATCTTTTCTTTTTTTTTCTCCACTGTCCCCCTGTAAAACCTGCTGCCCATTGTAATTCGAAACACTGCTTCACTTGCTCAGTGCAAGTTTAATTTAAAATTTATATCTAAGCATCCCGTGCAATATGTAGAACTATTATACTACGGTAAGCGCCATACGGCTATTAAACACACGAGGCTGCGCTTGGGCTGCAGTCGTCTGAATTGTCACCTGAGATCGGTGTGGCTGGTTCTCCTATATGCTCGTGCGGTACTGGTATCGAAAACACCTTCCATTACTTTTCATATGTCCTTTGTTTCAAAATTTGAGGATTGACGTGAGTAGTAAAAATAGCACCGTTTACTACAGCAACAGTACTCTATGGTAACAAAGCCTGTTCTCTAATTAACAACTGTTTTTTTTTTGCAGCTGTACACAAATTTATTGAGACAACGGAGAGATTGTTTGTGTACGGAGTCATGTTATGAAGTTCCACTTATGTGTATTAAGCACCAGCCCCTCTATCTGTCATTGTCTTGTTATGTGTCTCTTCTGTATGTTTCTGTGCTGTCTGATACGTCCTGTTAATATCTTGTCCTTTTTCTTCTGCGAGAGGGGTTAATATAGGGTTTCCCTGTTCACCAATCGTTTTCATTTGAATGAAATATGTTTAAATCAATCCTCACACCGAGACTTGCTGACTGTCACTGATATCTCATGTGCTTGCAGCAAGCCATTTGAACCCATGTGCACCTCAAGACTAGATGCACTTCGTGACCATTTCATTATCTTATCCCCGCCTAATCTCAATCCAGGTCAACTTTTTGTTACTCTGCACTGGACCGTAAACTTGGCTTTCACTACCATATTTCGTACCTCGGCAGTTATGCATAATATTTGCAACGGATGTTCATATTCTTAGCACCCCATGTTAAGCCAATAAAACCACTCAGTTTTTTCCTCCACAATATATGAATATGCTAGATACACCAGAAAATATTAAACATTACGTCTTTTCAAGTGGCAACATTAAAAATGATACCAGCTTAACGGGTGACACACACTTCTGTAACAACTGCAAGATTTTATTTATTTATAATTACGTCACTTCTGGTAACTGGATTTAATGAACGGATCCTTGCAGAGCGCCGGCTTGTTTTGCCCAGGGGTATACACGTAATATTTGGGCATGCGTGTACATGTGTTGTAAATAAGTTCACATCGACTTTCCTCAAAGATATGTTTGACAATGCGCCAAAATGTTATCTACACGTCAACAAACGTACAGTTATTGCCTAAATCTAACCAAGACAATACAAAAATAAACTTAAATTGTCATGTAAGCATACTACCACGGAAAAAGTGTGTGTAGTTTATCTGTAAATCTGGTCCACCAACTACCTAATTAACCATGTGTAATACCGTACTATCTAACCGTGAAGGCTCTCCTTTTATATATGTCTTGGCTAAATAACCATATTACGTACGTTAGTTCTGGGAAAAGCGGGGAGTTGCCGATTATTGAAACGCACATATGATTCAGTAAAAATCTCACGCACACAAAATTCGTTTCGGTATTTATATAAAGATGCATAATGCAGAGGGAGAGAGAGGGGGAGGGAGGGAGAGAGAGAGAGAGAGAGAGAGAGAGAGAGAGAGAGAGAGAGAGAGAGAGAGAGAGAGAGAGAGAGAGAGAGAGAGAGAGACCATTACGACATTTCGTCTGCTTGCTTCTGGGATACGAAAAATTAAAGATTATGGCTGACGAAATGAATCTGACCATTCGCCCACAAACTGATGCAGTCATTTGCCCATAACAGCATCACGCTACGAATCTGCCGTGGGAATCCCCACGTTTCCATTATCAATATTTCCTTCGACAAGGGTTTACTTGACAACCACCAATAGCCTATCTAACTGAAAGTAATGCAGATAGAATCTGTCACTATATGACATCCTCCGGTACACGGAAACGACAAAATGTCTATTACTCTTGTGTCCCCGGGCTCACTCAGCAGCAACGTGGCAAATATCCCACGCTAAACAGAGTGTTTTTAAATTCAGGATTGCACTACAAATTTCCTGTATAAAATAACTTAATTCAAAGCAGTGCGTTCTTTTTTGGCATACGACATCAAAGTTTTGCGCCTCTTTAAAGTAGTCTAGTTGAATAATTTTTCTTTCAATGGGCTTAATTGACCTAGATTCTATCAAGAGAGGAAACTGGCGTTTACAGAAATGTCACGGGTCCACGGTGTCCTCCAAGGACCTATTCGTGTCATAGACTTTCTTGGCGAATAATTGAGCTACCTTACATAGTGTTTGACAGTATTTTGGTCAAGGCATGTCAAAGCATTGATTGTTTTATTCTGCGTGGGAGGGAATCGCCATGTGTGTGCATAAAATGCAATTTGCGGATATGGTGAATGACAAGAGCACCTCCAAAAGCTTAACTTGGATTTCGTGCCAATATTGATAGAATTTGGTTAGAAGCAGTCCTGACTAGTAAATTATAAATTGCATTAAACATTAAAAAGCTGTGAACTAATTCTTACTTTCTTTTGTGATAATCTTTGTTTTTTAAGACTGGTCTACTGAATTCTGTTTCACCTTACTTTAAACATTATTATTGCATTCAGTGGCAAACGACCACCAGCGTATTTGGTTTTCCCCTGTTTGAGGCTATTTAGCTCTGAGGGTAACACTTAATTTAGAATGGATCAAATTAAAAAAAACATTGACATTTCGCAAATCATCCAGATTAAATGGTGAAGACTTCAAATCTATATTGATTGAACATACTCTGCTAAATCCTACACGTTCTCAACTGTTGCAATTCGTTTCAATTGCAGAAGGAATTGGTGGTAGTTATCAAAGTTTATCGTAAATTTCCACAATACAAGGCTAAAGATTATTTGGAATAAAAGACAAACTAGGAGCGAATCATTTCGTAAAACGCGCGTTTTTGCTTGCTTAGTACGTGCAGATTGTGATTCGTGTGCTCGATACATATACAGTGGCCAGTGACCCAAGCCTGTACATTTTAAATATCCCCCCAGTAACAACTTTACCACGATTTTTAAAAATGTCACTTAAAAGATATGTAATCCTGAAGCGCAAATCAGGAGACCATCAGAAAACATTTTATGGGGAAAAACTTTACATTAAAAGACTTTAAAGCTTAAAGGATCCACGTGGCAGTTATGTATATTTTGGCAGTTTATTCAGCTTAAATACGGCCCAAGATAGATGGGATGAACAGTTTTTCGTAAAAACATTTGCATTATTCGTTATTTGTGATATTATAAGTTGAAATCTACATAATGACGCATGGTAATCATTGCCAATTTTTATATTACAGCCCTTCCCAAAATATTGTGTTAGTTTGAAATGTTTCTGAATATGAGATACCACGTGTTATCGGGATATATTATGAAAGCCTGCGTTGTAAATCCCGACCGCGTAGCGGTCGCGATTTATAACACAGGGTTTCAGAATGCATCCCAATAACAAGTGGTATCTCCTATTTAAAGCATGCCTCTTTTGTCACTCCCTCGTTTTCTTGATGCAATTTTAAAGTAAGGAAACAGTATAGAGCCAATTTTGACCTGCCTGTGCTCCCACGTGCAAGGTCTTCTTTGGCACGCTCCACTGAGCACGATACGACCATGTCACAGTGGCTGATGTGGTGGTTAGAACAGTCGCTTCAGCCTGTGGAAATGCTCAGTGACGGTTCGAATTCTGCTGGTGTCTTACTGACGTGTTAACCTTTTTCTGTAATTATGCTGAGAGCACACTTGTTCTGCATGGCAAAATTCGAAGTCCACTATTCTGGTCACCGACAGTTGTTCCCATACAAGGGATATCCAAAGGGGTTTAACTGGAAAAGCTGCGGAAGAAATCCCTGGCAGTGGCAAAAGAAGCATGGTTTAAATATATGTTTGTTTGAGTTGGCAAAAAAAATATTGTGGCACTATTTAGCCACTTAATGCTCCTGCTTTCACTGTCTGTGATTTGTAACTTCTTTTGTATGTTTGAAAGGTATTTGTTAATTCCAAGGCAAGGAGTAAAGAGCAGATAACCTAAAATTACTGACACTAGGCAGGTCCAAATGTCATCACGAATGAGCCTGTTGGATGCAGATGTGGGTGACAAAAGCGTTTTGCACGTGTTCTTCGGGAAGAGTAAAGTAAAATTTCAGAGACTCATTTAGACATTTTAGCTGTTGATGGTCTTATTCATGTCACAAAATATTCCAGTTTGAGCACCACGGATGCGTCCAAATGGTTCTCCGTTTATTTCCGCAATCAAAGCTGGAAGTATTACATATGTCGTGGCTATCTGCATGAGGTCACCCGAGTCTGGTCAGCAGTGAGCACATGGGTTGTCATGATATCTAAGCTACCCTTTCGTCTTCATCTTAATGCCTACAAATATTTATAAAAGTGTTACGACACTTGAACTTTTCAGATAAAAATGGTATATTAAAGCAAATCAGAGTGGAGTTATATAGCAGTTTTGTAGTAGACTCGTTTCCTGAAACCAAATGTTTTAGCAATGAAGGTTTAATTTTTGGAGTTTTTTTAGACTTCAGAATTCTAGACTTTTGCTAAATTCGTTACGGTATTCACTGTCTCACTCTCCAAGATGTACCAAGTAGATCTTGGGCAGATGGGAATGTTTTTGCTATTTGGATTCAGACGCAGTGTTTGCTGATCCTGCTTTTTGGCAGTATGCATTTGTTGTTCACTTGGGCCTCCGTAAGTGCAAAGACAGAACAGAGATTTAGAAACACAGATGAATGCTGCCTGCCAGGCTAGACTATCCACTTAACTACTGGCTAGAATCAATGGTCTTGCCCATGTTACCACGCAATTCTGGTCCTCTTGTATAGCCCCAGCCCAGTTCACAGTGAAAATTCACGCAGCTACAGAATCATCTAAATATGGGGACCGGCCATTTGCAGACATTGGTCCTGACTAAACAGTAGGGCTCTCGTTCCAGGCCTTTGTTTTGTTTGTCGTTTCCCCCACCCTGCCTCGACTCACCTTGGTGCACAGCCCACAAATGTCAAATCAACGCCAACTGTTTCATCTCACAGATTACAACAGTACTTTTACCGCTAACTTAATCAAATGCATATAATTGCTGAATGGAAAGGTTGCCTCCCACATACACATCTAAAAATCACACCTGAACTTTCAAAGTGAGGGAGGTGCACTTACACCTTAAGTTTTACCATTTTCCCAGTCAAACTGGTCTACAGCGATCGGTAATTTCAAGGGTCATCTCTTTCATTCATTTTGTTCTATATTTTCCTTGCTAGAAATAGTTCTAAATAGAACTTTCAGTAAAGGCTTACCAAGACAACATGCCTATAGTCAAAAATTGTCCTCGGCGCACCCTGGATGCTTTGCGCCTGGATTGCTCCCAGGAAGGCTGCTGATTGAGTCCTATATATGACCTTTTAAAGCTTTGCTTTTGGAATATCTCTTTATGATTGACATATTCTGATAACGCGGCCTCTCGCATTACAACTTTTCTGTGGACACGGCATCTTTCCCAGCAGCCACTTTCTTACGCTTTATGATCACCACCACATTCTCAACCTCAGTCTCCTTTCTTATTGAATGCAGATCCTTGGGCTTCCTCTCATATTACCATGTCTTAATGTGTTCATCATATGAACTTTAACAAACCAAGGGTATGAAGTGACCGCCTCCTCATCATTTAGTTTTTCGGTTGCTGTCATGTACACCATAATGGCAAACACCGGTGGAGTGGGTGGTTTTGGGTTCCTTCACATATACAGGTAAAGAAACTCAGGCATATAGTCGTTGGTTGTCAGCCGTCAAGACCCAGGTAAGTTCTTGGATTGTCTTTGGCGCTGTACTGCTAAAAACCCTGTGGTCAGTAGACTAATATTTAACTTCGTTATTCCCCTGTACATAGGCCATGGTGACAGTCTGTGTTCCACAAAAGCTTACAGGTTATGTCCATGGGTTGAAACTTCTTTTTGGTTGATTAGACAGGAGCATCCCTCCTTGAAGTGCATCTCATTGGGCACTGGATGTCAAGGGTCCATGTAATAAAGAACTATATATTTCTTTGTCCAAACCCATTTTTGGAGTCGGTAGACCAACTCAGGATAAACATGTATGGCGAGTTGCCATACATGTTTATCCTGAGTTGTTTGAAATATTTAATTTTATGCAGAAAAATGATTCATTACTAATAGGATTTACACAAGTGTCTGTTACGCTGTACATATGTTCTGCTGTTATATTTCATACATAATAGTTTTCTGTCTGTTATTCTAATTTGTATATTGTTATTATTGAAGGTGAAAGTACTTTAATAAGTGTGATTATTAACACTTCCTGTAGATTGGAATATATCTCGATTTAAATATTGAACATGTATTAGCATAATTTAATAATTTCAAATGCTACATGTTTTTTCAGAATAATACCCACTGTGCTATTGACATGCAGATGTAAAAATAAAAGCAGACATACTGAGGTGTAGAGAGCACCACAAAACTGTGACGGGCAGACATATTTCACATAATGCGAAATGAAAAAAAACTGATGCACAAGATGTCGGTTGTTACAGTGAGTGATTGTAGTTATTTGCCTATATTTCTAATCAGTCTTCTCCCCATTCGATGTATAGAAACCAATAATTGTTACAGGCCAACGGGCTGTATAACATTGTGTAGTAAAGATATGTTGGTATGAATTTTTTCAATAGTTTGGTTTGATTTCAAAGATCTAACAGTTACTTTCAGTGGATTCAAAAAGAGGATATACACATAATTAAAACAATAAAGTAACAGCCCACAGCTTTAACTATTAAACATGTTTCACTAATTTAATGTTGAAAAGGCATGCTAGCAATGTAAACACATGTGGAAACGATTTTATGGCTACCCTGATAATCAAACCTGCCCAGCATGCAGCGCCTGTAGATCACAAAACTTGTCTGGGCTAAGGTCATGGCCTAAATACTTCCTTCTTCATACAAATAATATAAGAAGCTTCCAGGCAGACCATTGTAGGCAGTTAGTAGTAATAGAAACTCCTGTACCAGTGTGAGCTCAAAAGTGGAGGCCCCTTTGCAAGTTTCCACTTCAACAGCAGTCACTTGTTGGCTTGTCAACTGAAATTTTTGCAAGCCACCTTTCAGTCACATGTTATCCCCACATAGTGCCCTGTTTATGTAGGACTGAGCAGAACATTAGGCCAAATCAGACATTGAAACTGGTTCGGTAGGGTCTGTCTGCGCTACTACGTCTAGACCCTATAGTTCCAATTCTTGTCCACTCTTCTACAGTTCGTTCACCTCGCGTTTGTAAAGTGGGTTCCTTAGACCTTCATCATCTCATATGTTGTGGAAGAGGTCAGACATACTGTAGCTGTAGCAAAGGATTGAAGTCCCATTCAGCAGGATCAGCGTAGACAAAGTAAAGGAGCACTTGCAGTGTATATTACCTTTCCCTCTGCGCCATTAAATGAGACTTAGCAATTTGTTATAATGATAAAGGCAGTCATACCTTGCCACAAGGTACCCGAGGACTCCTATACCATTTGTATAGTAACATTCTTAAGAAGTTGTATCAGACATTAATGTGAAAACGTTTGTTCTTTGGTTTTGAACCATATATCACAGCTGTTTGGCGGGTATGTGTACGGTCTCAAAGGGCTGTCCTCTTTCTTGATTATGACTGGTATATTTTCCAATAGACTGGTGGATCTTACATACCACAAGCCTCTAAGAGCAGTTGCTCTAGGTAGCAATCATTGTGGGAAATACAATTGATACAGTGGTCAAGAACATGTAACCAATAATCACCTCAGTAAGCCGATAGGTGGCAAGGGACTATATATTTTAGTTAGTGGTTTCCTTTATACTAAAATTACCTAAACGGTTGTGGCACAAAACCCAAAACTGCCTTTGTATCCAAGTAAAGGACTAGGCCTTGCAGTGAAGAGCTGGGTGGCATTACTGAACACAACAACGTTGTCAAGACAACTGAAGTGGCGTGGACAGCCATCTGCCGACTTGTTTAATCGTCTTCATGCTAACTAAAGGAAAGGAAAGAACAAAGAGGCAAACTACATCAAGAACACGAGAAAGTTGTATCTAAAGTCAGAAAGTCTGCATAGCGTCACATTGCTCTGGGATAGGGAATATCTTCAGCCTCCTTTGTGAAAGATTTTGTCCTGCCATAGGTTTTCTGAAAAGGTATCCTGTGTCTCTATATGTCTTCTGGCGGATGGTTCTGTTCAGAAGGCTTTTACCTTATACAGATGTTCCTGAAGAACAGGAATGTTACGAGGAACACAGATGAGACTTACAAAAGGGACTTAAATGTAGTATTGATAAGACCTAAGGCTTGTTCTAAGGAGCTATACTTCCATGAACGTGTGGGTTGTTGACGATAGGCACTGACCTGTGTAATTCCATACTCTCTTGTGCTTAGCAGATTGAAGTGCTTGATTAAACATTAATTTTATGAAAAGGCAGTCATTAAAATGGTGCTGAGCTCCAATATGTATGTACAGCAGCATATCCTATTAGGGTTTAAAGTCCATAAAGTGCTTAATTAACTTTGAGAAGCTACTACTCCAAGAAAGAAAGTACATTTCTGACACTGTTGCTTAAACCGAAGAGAATATGACATATCCTAAGGCAGTTTCTACCCAAAAGTTCAAGGGCAAACCTTCCTGTGCATAATATATTTAAACATTTTCTCGCTTCCAGACATAATATTTCTGTGATGCCACACCTATGAGATAAGGGTCCTTTGCCGTCACACCTTGCTCTTCAATGTCCTAACCAAACCTGTCAATCACAAAGCATGGATTTTTTTAATATACAAGACCCCCCCAGCTGTGCCCAGGTAACAAATTAAACTGACACCAAAGCAGGTAATGTGTAAAAGTGGAAAGAGCATCCACTGTAAACAAATGTAACCATGTTTCAAGAGATGTCAAGGTTACCTAATGCCATGGACCTATTAACGTTCATAGATGCTAAGGCCTAACACAAATACAGGTGTGGTTCCGGTAACCTGACCAACCCTACTGAAAAGGCCCAACCCCAAATGAATTGTATGAATCATTAAAAAATAGTTTCAATCCGCCCTTCCCTAATAAAATTTGATCGACCTTGGCTGAAAGATTTTGTGGAGAATATGGCCGCCTGGTGCCATTATTTTGCAGTTAAATCGCCTCAAACACAGCATTTCATTTCAACATGTATGGAGCGTTAACTTGGACCGGAGAAATAGCAGGTCTGCACAGACAGTTGCTCGGTGAAACAGCACAGCCCCGGTGACGGTTTTTCAGTGTCATGGTGATCTTTATTGTAATATTTCGCTAGGTTCCGTGTGGCTGTTCTTTGACTTACCGGGGCAAACGGTCGTTAAAGTACTTTTAAAGCATGACTTACTATCCTAACGTTCATCTGCTTTGCCCGCTTGGTTCCATCTGAAGCAGTTATCATCGTTAGTTTAAAATCCAAATGCGACACGATATCCTAACTACGGCCAAATCATGCATCTTGGAACATTTTGAACATAGCGCAATGTGGGACAGTTGCACAAAAACACATTTGATTTGGATATTAAAGTGAATCGCAGCCACATCGTATATCCTTTATCATCATTGGTGCTCTAAAATATTTCCCAAATATATACTTTTCATTCCATATATTATACCCCCCCCCGTCCCATTACTATCCTCATTTACAAACCAGTGGGTGCGGAATCCAGACTTTTCAAAATGGTATCCAAGGCTGTAGGCTAGTCCCCTCCCCATTGAATATTTTGAAGAGGTAGTGTCCAAAAGATATGTGTGATAGGTGCTAACGGAATGTTAATTTGTCAAATGAATGTAATGTACAAGATATACATGTAATGGCATTTTTCCAGTGCATAGCCTAAAGTTGTAAATACGATGCATTGAAAATTAAGTTTGTCTGCAGCGCTTGGCCCTAGCATTGGAATATTGTATCAGACACGGAAGTCGCACCCAGGCTGTGAATTAGTGCCAGCACAAAGTACACAAGTCCTCCCCAATAGCAGATACAAGTCCGAAAGTACCGTCGGGTTTTTATATAAGTGATAATTAAACTGTGACATTCTGACTATCTATTTTTTGTTCATTGTTAAGGTGCAGGTGCTGTAACCATTGCATTTCAATGCACAACATTACATTTCATCTACAGACGATTTATTGTAGTTTTCTGTCACATTCCAGTTTGATGACCTTTTATCAGGGGTGTATGAGAGAAGCTGATCCTAGTTTGAACACCTCTACCCATGCAAAAACAGCATATTGGCTCAGACACAGAGGCGTATTTGAAACAGCTGTAGATTAAAATTGCGCAATGAGGACAAACAAACGTCACCCTCAAACGTCACGAGTTGTAGATGTTTCCTGTTTGAACAGTGAACCATATTTATGTACTCGGCAACATAATATACTATGTGTGTATAGTTGTTCATTTGCATTCTGGTTATATATTAAGCGTCAGTTTGGCTGTTTATTGGCGATATGCATCCAATATGGTATGAAAAATGGACAGTTTTTGGTTTGGCTTTCAAGGAGACATAACCTGCGTGCAATTAAAACAACAACTGCATGAAGATTCAGCTTTTTCATTAATGGTTATTCCGCATGTTTCATTGCCATACCATTGATACGATAACAGCATGCATTCATGATGGTATGATATTATGCAGACATGCATGTAACGTGAACGTATAATGTGCTCAATTTGGCCTATGGTTTTGGAATAATATCGAACCATTAAAAGTAGGTATACTGCAGCTGCGTGTTTCTAACAAGGTGCTATGCTTTTTTGCTGACAACATGCATACGCACTGCAGCATAATTGAGCATATAGACCTGGTATAAATAAACTAATGCAGAAAGAGAATTGTGATTTTGTCAACATGAGACGTGTGTAAAGTAAATGAGAGTGGGGAATGCCAATCATACAGAACCATCTCACACAAAGTCTCTGGTAAAAAAGGTCCTCAATGATCCATGCGTTTAAGTAACTATTAGTTTTGGGATGTTAAAACGTATGTAAAACAGCACAGACCTAACTGTAGTGGGCACTAAGTTCCTCTCCGGAAGTGTTTTTTCTTTCTCTTTCCCCCTCTCTTTTTCGTTTTTTTCCGCCGACTTTCGTTTTATGGCCAGTAGGTGGTGTTCAGCTATATTTTACACTTTTGCTATGGAAATCCGTAGTAATGTCTCCAGGCTTACCTCCAAATGGTTATTTACTAAAAAGACTTGAAAAAATTGTGGTGAACAAGTGGCATAAGGGCCCGGCTCATTTTTACCATTTTTAGTAGTTGGTATCAAGATTCTTGCCAAATTATTGTACAGGTAGGCCCGCGAGTACCAGTCACTTACACTTTAAACCCTTATAATTTGTAAAATTTCCTTTTTTATGTTTTAGATACGACGATAGATAAATAGCAACTGCAATATATTAAAGCTGTGGTAGGGCCTACTATTGTACGAAATAATATGACGTGCGATAGAAAATGCTGGCAAGTATATCTCAGACAGAAGTATCTTTTAGCTTAGTCTGTGTTTATTATTCACGTCAACCAATACTTTACAGTCAAATTGTTTAAGCCTTTACCTCCCATGTTTTAAATTCTCAACAGACTTTGTTGATGCTTGTCTAGCAAAGTCGTTGACCATTACCAACCCTAGAACAGTGGTGTTGAGACCAGGCATGTTACTACCGGTACTTGAATAAAAGATTCTTTAACTTTTTGTAAATAATTTGAAGCTGCAATCCTTAAGGAGATGCATATTAGCAAGACTATTCTCATTACAAGCGGACTAAGGTCTAATTGTAGATTATTTCTAAAAGCTATTGCAGGTTTCGTCGAACTTGAGCACCGTAACGAAAAACCTGAAACTCCCTCTGATTCGTTTTGAGTCAATCGACAACGTAAATGATATGTTTTATTTCACGAATAGAAAAGTTCTACGTTTGACCTTTTAATTTTACACAATGCCCTTCTCTTTCTGCTTCCCAATGACAGAATTTCACTAGAACCAAGGCCGCGCGTATTGATGTGTTCTGATGATGAAGATACTCATACGAAACACAAGAAAATAACTAGTCAGTAATTGAAAGTTTATGTTAAGTGTTTGTAAATTTCCGAACAGATGCGTAGGCCGCAACCGTTAACGAGACTCTCTGTGCCGACATTATATCGTGAACCTTCTTCTATTATCAACCTTTACCACAGTGGCCAAGTGTGGAGTGTCCTATCGCGTAGCCCCAGCAGGTAAATGATGACAAAAATTGGCGTATTAATCTTTAAAGATAGATACAAGAATTCGATCATAGTTCCATTTATTATTCCCCCGCGGTGGAAGATTAAGATAGATGGCTTCTAATCCTTAGTGTTGTGGGTTCTCACCCACGCACATTACGTGATAACGATCTTACTGGTTTCTCCGGAACGCTAAATTTACTTTGCAAATGGGATCAAGTCAATTATGAAACGCGGAGTAAGTTAATATTTGTCGCGTTTGCGTAAGAATGCCACCAAGGTGGCAATAAATTAAAGAACCGGTTACCAAATGTGCAATTGTGCGTAAATTGGTGTATATACTTCATATTTGCTTTTTCCACCTGTGTCTCCCGGGAAGATGAAGCCAGACGGCAGCTCTTGTACATACGTCACAAGTGACTATAGGTTAATTTCTACAGAGCATTATTGGCTAATAAAGGAGTTCAGATCCTATTGTCAAGTGTCCAGGGGTGGGACTTTCTGTGCTCAATGAATGTCAGGCAAAAGTGTGCCTGGCATTCTAGTGGGCACAGGAGATTCCAGTAAGATTTTACACATACAGCTTAATACCATAATAAGGTTTCCATTTATAAGTAGCAAAGCCAAAGTGCGTTATTACACTAAGCTAGGGTGCCAAATCCTGAGGAATACCGGGTTTTTGTAACAGGCAAAATCAAATGGCAATAACTACTATCAGATGAAAGCTCCTTATCAACCAACGGAAGCATTAACCAGCCTACGACCACATGCGAATTTACTTCTTTAACCCGGTCAGTGACATATGTGAAGGTCATGGTACAATCAAATATCTCAAATATAAACCAGATTAAAAAGGCGTCAATATCATGAAACGTTTTAAAACAATGTTGTCGGAAATTTTCCGGTTTAAATTGAAAGGACTATGAGTCCAATTCTGAGTAAAATGTCATCTTTTCTCTGACCAAATAGCGTTTTGTCAGCTTTTAACATCTTGTTAGTTTGTCGGCTTTGATATTGGATATTATTGAGAAGATATTTTAGCAAACAAGCTGTTGACGTTTGCAATGATAATTACCATACGATGCAAAACAATGTTACGGACATGTTCTCTGTAGTTGAAATGGGAATAAACATACATAAGCATACGTGCAGACTTGGGAAACATGATATGTCAACACTTTTCAATGTGGTCAAATGATTTGCTGGCCGTTCATCCTTAACAGACAAGAATGCCTAATTAGAGGCTGAAAGATGATTCTTTAATGGTATTGCAATACATTACCAAATCATTAATGAGCATTGCGTATTATTCTTTTTATGTGGTACCGCTACCGGTTTAGCATAAGGGCCAAATAACAATTTGCTTCTTTTTTTTTTTTTTTTTTTTTTTTGTGCTTCCGTGACATGCGTTACAGAACATTGTTGATTTAGAACAAATATTACAGATAATTCTTGCCTATATCCCAGACCCTTTAGACAGTAGTGCATTACATTATAAAGTGGTATTTAAAAAAAGCATATTCCATGAAATGAAAGAAATGAAATTTTTAATGGAATATGTGGAATACATACATGATAGTATGACCATTACACACAAAATAGATGCAGAAAAACAAAGTGTTATAACTCAACAGAAAATAGGGCAGATATACAATTATGTCCGACGCACAGAAAAATGAAACAGTTATACTGATTTGCATGGAACTTCAATAGTCACCACTCATAAAATGATGTAGACAGGACGACTTACAATGGTTCGTCTAGTTGCATAGTCTCTTTCATAAATATGTTCATGGTATCAGTAAATTGTAGGATAACTAAGATTTCCTTTTAAGTGAATACTTACAATATATGATATGCAAAACTGTAATTGTTTCGTAGCACTTTTATGTTCCAGAAATAATCATCCCCAACTAATAAACACATATACCTAGCTCCAAGGTGGCATCTATGATATTTAATTACGTATCAAATGTGAGAAATTTTGTGAACCATCCTCATGAAGGAGCTTGGTCAGCAAATAAAGAAGATTTACATTTAAACACATCCAAACGTACAAAATTGAATTACCAGCACTTTCATTACTCCCTCTATTTTTGCCCACTTGGGACGACGGTGGAGATACTTGATTTTTTTTTTTTTTTGGGGGGGGGTCATAAAAAATGATTAAAGAGAAACATTGGGATTAGAAAAATGTCACTTTTTCACAATTTGCTGTGATTACTTTCCAAATTTGCATAAAAGCTGTACCCAAAATTGAAGCAAAACCCTCACGGAAAACTTCCTTACTAAATATTTGGCTTTCGCTTGCATATCAAAGATTGTATTTAATGTCAAAAGCTGTTGTTTCAAAAACTGTGTCTGATAGATTTACAAAGATACATTTCGTGATCGCCTGCTTACGTGAATCCTACTTCCCAGTTTATGTTTTGAAAATGAATGTTTCAGAAAGCATTTGCTGCACTTTATTTGCCGATATTACAAATTTTATGGTTTCCCACAAAATTTCATATGCTCTATGATATTGTAAATACAGAGATGAAAATGTAGCTATTTAGTTTTTAGTTTATTGTCGTCATTATTAAGAAAATTAACTATACATTTTTTCATTAAAGGAACAAAGGACAAAAACAAGAATAGGGCCAGATATCTAAGGGGATTGTCAACACATATAGAATATCGAATTCCAAAGTGTCAGGCATTGCGATTGGTAGACTGACCTGGAAACATTGCATCGATAACATTGTGTCTGAGTTCTGCACGGTCATTGAAATACTCATAAAAGTTCGAGGACTTCGAAGTAATAATAATAATAATAATAATAATAATAATAATAATAATAATAATAATAATAATAATAATAATAATAATAATAATAATAATAATAATAATAATAATAATAATAATAATAATAATAATAATAATAATAATAATAATAATAATAATAATAATAATAATAACAATTCTTTACTTGATTCATTAAACACCCTCAGTGATAAGTAATAACTATGGAAGTTTCATAGAGATGTGCACAATAAAAAAGGGATTAATAGTCGGAAAAGATTGGGTGCATGAACAGCCAGACAGACAGACGTGGTGAAAAAAGTATAACCCCAAATTGGTTGTTGGGGGAATAAACATTTTTCAGCACTCTTACCCTTATGTAATAAGGGAGAGAGGAGAGGGAGCAGTTGGCAATACACTGAGGGGAATGGGTCGTTTGGCCGTATCACACGAGATAGTGATATGTGCATTTGAGCATTCATAAACGAATGTTTGTGCGTGCTACAGCCCTAAATACAAGTCCTCAACCAATGTCACGTACGTCACAACCCTAAGAAAGGTCCTACTGTGGATACGCAGCTCGCATGGGCATTACAAATAGGCTCTAGACGTCGCTGCGTTTAGCTGGCGCCAGTGCTCTCGTTCCATTTCGGTAGGTCAGTCGGCACCAATGCTGTTATTGCTTCATCGTGTTCATAGGTGAATGAACACATCTTTTTAGAATTCTTGGCGACAAGACCAAAGAAAAATGGAAGAAAAATCATTTCACTAAGTCATGACCTTGAAGCAAAACACAGCCACAATGTTGTACTTTTGTCACATGATATCATCACACCCTCAATAATCACTGTCATTACTTTGATTCTTATGCTTTGTGGTATTGAAGAAACAGAATATTATGCGGGAGAAAATAAACTGAGGTAGTGTGATGTTCAACAGGCAGAATAGTTCTAAAGGAATTACAAAAAATGTAATAGACACATGAAGGTTGTTTTCTTACCTCAACTGACTTGTCTGTCAGATGAGGCTATATGGTGGGTCTTTGTTCCTACCTCTGTCGTCCACGAATGACATTTCGACTACTCCAAAATCGTCGGTCGGATTCTTTGCAAGCTTAGTGGCTAATCTACCTTGAGTTGGTCCGTACTAAGGGCGTTAAAATGGTCATGCTTCAGGGAGCTTTGGCTGTGATACATAGTGTATTCATTGGGGGGGGGGGTGGTGCAGGGGGGATCTAAAAAGAAAATCTTCTTCTAAGAAGCCAGTCCGCCAATTGCTTCAAAATTGCATAAGGTCAGTTCTTGGAACCAATTGCTTCAAAGTTGCATGAGGACAATTTTTGGAACCGCTAGACATTTGTTTTTGGCGCTGCAATTTAAATAAGGGTTTAAAATTTTCTGTGTGGTTTTGCTATTTTCGGCATCCAATTGAACCGAATGTGCACGGAGACACTTCTGGGGACCCCTAGAGTTTGATTTGTTCAACATGTGGTGCTGCATTTTTTAAATTTGTGTGTGTGTGTGTGTGTGTGTGTGTGTGTGTGTGTGTGTGTGTGTGTGTTTGTTAGTTTTGAAGTCTCCAAAAGTTTCATGCAGAGCATACTGCAAATTGATAAAAATGTACCTGGTACAAGGATAAAAGACATTTGGTCACTACGTGGTGATGCACTTGATTCCTGATATTCAACGATTTTTTTTCCAATTCAGGTACTTGTTGGTCAATGCATCTATTCCTGATATTTACAATGTAAGTCAGCAGGATTGCAGTAGCAATTTACATTTTCGATTCTTCCACCAAAACCATCAGCCAGATTCAATTGGAACTTGGTGGGGATGTATAATAGGTAAATCTCTATTGAGTGCCTTCAAATTGTTAAGCTCTGACAATCTTTGTATGACCTCAAATGAACAACATTCCCTTTGCGTTTGTAATTGAGCACCATTGTAATTCTTCAAAATACTAGGACAGAAAATGATAGAACCACAAAAGAGCATACAAGTAAAATACAGAGAACTGAAATAGATGATTACTATTTAACACAATCTTAGAAACAACTGCGACAATATATGAATATACTGATCATAAGAGGTGACTGATACTTTAAGGATATTTTTGGGTCGGAAATATTAAGATAGGAATAAAAAGAAATCGAAGAATATTTTTAATATCTACAGCATTGGTATGACCATGCCCGATTCAGGCTTATGCTTCAATATTCTATTTGTTTCAATTTATTTATTTATTTATTTATTTATTTATTTATTTATTTATTTATTTATTTATTTATTTATTTATTTATTTATTTATTTATTTATTAATTTATGTATGTATGTATGTATTTATTTATTTATTTATTTATTTATTTATTTATTTATTTGTATATTTGTTTGCCAATTCATCATTCCTTTATTTGTCTTAATTCTGATCAGAATACAGGTGATTTCAAAAGGGGCCCCTAGTACACTCTCACACACATACATTTGTATAAACATAGTATACGTCGATATAAATCTGCAATACCTGAAGTTAAAATATACATAAACCATTCAATCTTTGTTTTAAAATAGCTACATGGTTTCTGTAGTTAAACACTTGAGACAGAAATCATATTGTGTTATGACGTTGAAGAGGCATCAATTAAGTTTAAACCTTTTATGGTGTACACACGAAGGATAACCATGATTTAGGCACTTAACAATCGAACAGCCAGTACATAATACGTTCAACAGTATTCTGAATTGGAAAATGTTAGCGTTGGTGCATGCTTAACCTTGTCGCTCAAGCTAATGAAAGTCTTGGCATTTATAAACCTAAACATTCTTTGACCTGACTTACTCCGAGTGTTGGCGGCTGTAAGGCCTGTCATACTTTGTCTTGTAGAACTATTGACATCCGACATTGGTGTAAAATCGTCAGTCAAGCAACTATGAGCTTTGCCATCAATAATTTTAAACACGAAAATAGCTCGATAATATCGGCATCCGTTTTTTCTGAAGCATATCACTGGTACGTGATCTTTGATCTATAGAAGGTATTATCCTGGCTGCCTAATTTTGGAATTTTTGCAATAAGTCTAAATTTTATCTTGTACAGTTTAACTATTCAACACCACAGGAATCTAAAGGGGGCAATATTGAAGAGTTTACAATAATGATACTGGGTCGTTTAATACAAAGGGGAAGATTCTCCTGAAATATCAAGACATTGTGAAATTTTGGTGCATATAATATCGACACGTTTGGTCCAGGACATCTGCTTGTCAAGCCATACTCGCAATGCTGAGTTTCTAGACGAATTCAAATATTAAAGTAAATCATAAAAAGACTAAAAGTAATCCACTGTTACATAATAGGTCTAAAAAGGTGCAGTTGAGTAGGAAGTACAGTATGCTCAAAGGAGATATATTTGAAAATGTTCTCGCTGACTCTCCCACATATGCCCGCGCTATTGCAAATGAGGACGCTTTACATTACTTTTTCGAAAGTGTAAATTTCTGAATGGAAAAAATTACAAAATACTGTAAAACACCAATGGCTCCATTCTCGGTGTATTATTTGGCTCTGATAATTGTAATTTTCAAGAAAACAAAACCTTATGTTTCAAATTGTACGAACGCACATCAAATCAACAGGCACGCTTGGAGCTTTGTCTTGACTTTTCACAAATATCCTTTATCATGGGGCTAAAGTAGTGTTTGTTTATGATGGCATACCAACTACCTGTCCTTATCTTTGACGTCTGGTCATGTCAAGACTTCTTATTGTGTTGCATTGCCATTCTATCTGTCTTCGTGCAATGATGTTCATTCTTGCACTGGTGTTTTAACTGTTGTTCCTTGTCTCCCTTTCTCTTTCCCTTTGCGTGTATATATATATATATATGTGTGTGTATACATATATATATATATATATATGTGTGTGTGTGTGTGTGTGTGTGTGTGTGTGTATGTGTGTGTATACCCCTTTTTCCCAATAACTTTTTTGAAACAAATGAATATATTTAAACCAAACCGCAATACTCAATATTTAAAGCAATTCACCTGAACAATTTGTTTTCTGTCTACTTAAATGAGTTTTTTTTGGGGGGGGGATGATTTGTGTTTTTGGTGTCTTCCTTGTTCAAGGTAAAATGATTGTCCTTCTTTCATTTGCTGCATTTTATATTTCAATATTTAATATCCATCCCTTCACTGTCACAAACTGATTTTGCTGCACCGAAAATAGCCGTGTTATCAACATATTGTACTACCATACCATCTGTGAAAGCAAGGGGAAGGTCATTCATAAAAATAAGGAAATGTAGGGGGGGTCTAATACGAACCACTTGAGGGTCACCACATTGTGAGACAATTCCCCCTTGAAGTAAACGCATTGATTCCGCTCAGATGAATAATTTCTAAGCCAGCATAGTTCTATACTATTGGTTCCTAAACATTTACTTTCCATCAGTTAGCTTTAAGTTGGCACAGTATGGAAGCCTTTTTTTCAAATCTAAAATCACACACATGTAATTAACCCAATATTTATTATTATAAAGACGTGCAGTCATTTACGTATATCAGAGTTGTAGCTGTAAAATGCAAGCAACTTATCTGATCCCCCCATATAATGGAAAACACTCAAAAACACGTTGCCCTCAACATAATGTGCATAAACAACATGTATTTGTGTCTTCTCGCCCAGAACCACTTCCTAGTAGTCATTACCCTATTCCGCAGTCCGAACTCTTTACTCTCCATAAGCTAACCTGTCCCTGTCCAACCTATATACATATGGAATTACTATTATCCATATTGCACACGTTCCTCTCTAAAATTAATCAAATTAATACCAACGGCTGTATGACCACCGACCCCAAAGTCCTTGCATCTACATTCAATGAGCTTACACCACATAGTCAGATTGTGCAAAGTTCATGAGATGGAATCAAGCTAAAGCTTCATGTATATATTGCAAAGCTATGGTACACCTCAAGTGTGCAAATCCTATCAAAGCTGCTCCAACAAACGGTACAGGACAATACTGTGAAACAAAATATATGTGTAATATATGTATTTTGAGTTGGAAGGCTTGAAAGGCCTGCACCAACAAGTGGACAGGTTGGCCCTCAAAATGTGACAGCCCTAATTATTTCTCCCAAAACGCAGATGTGGATACTAGCATCATCTGAAAAAGAGTCAAAGTAAGTTATGTCTAAAGACAATAAAGAAGTGCCAAACGTTTATGTAATGTGATGACTGCAGCAAGTCTTTACATTTGAAATGTGCCAATGTGGTCCTCAAAGGATAGGTAATATTGTCTTTCAAATACTGCCCAATTATCTGTTACTCTCTTTCTAAACTGCATAATATTGCTCTGTATACTTTCCATTTCTCCAATCAATGGGAAAGGTGTAATGAATGTCTTGTTTTCAAAAAGAACAGTAAGCCAGCAATTTAATAATCGAGTTATTACTCCTCCGTGTAATATTTTATAAGTCTTTGAGCGCCTATCTTACAATACTTTATACGTGTTTTTTTCAGTATTAATTGAGTGAATTAACAGAATTATTCAACCACTAATCAGTTACTTTAAATTAGTCATGATATTTACAATAGGTTAGAGATAAGCTACGAAGCCAGCCTGGTTTTCCGTGATATTTCTACTTGCGACCGTCGATTGTGTTTGGCATGAATGCGTCCTATTGAAATTAAAATCTTAAGGACTGATAGGAATACTAGCTGAATTAAAATGCAGTTCTATTCCAATCGTTTTCAGTAAATGACCATGGAAGGCAAGTTTTTTTGCTAGCTTCTACTCGAGGCCGGTGACCCACAGGTTTCGATTTTCCGCCCTGTATTATTTTTTGGGTACATGTTAATGTCATTGCTGAGGATATGGCTTAGATATGATTTCAATAAGTGATATCCAGGGAACGGAGAAAGCACATAATTAGACGGGAAAGGGATTCTGGAAGCACTACTATATACAGCAACAGAAGCAGTCCTGGAACAGTTAGGATGGAATAAAATCACAGACAGGATTGCCAAAGCAAAGTTTAGGTACTCGATGTATCTACAAGCAGTAAGTGAAGACAGGTCGTGCAGGAAAGTTCACAAAGAGGTAGTCAAAGAACAAACAAGATGGGTCAAAGACAGCGATAAATATGCACTAAGACATGAATTGAAAGGATACAATGGGGTTAATGATTGGAAAGTGTATATGGACAAGACTGTTTCAGAGGGCTAGAAGGACGACTGGAGAGAGTAGTCAGGGAAAAGAGTACATGAAAAGTATGCAAGGTATTAGGAAAGCCAAAGGAAGTGTGTGTTGGGATGGAGGAAAGGAATCCAGGCCTCTTTTTCAAAGTAGGGCGGGGAAAAAGTCTGGAGAAGATGAAACAGAAGTGGCAAACAGGTAGTGATGGGAAATGTAAGGTGTGTAGACAAGAACAGATGAGACAGGATTATTGGCTTTTGTGGTCTGATGCATATAGAGAGATAAGGGAAGATAGTTTCATTAAGTGGCACAGAAACGGTTATAATTACAAGGGTTTAGAAGAGATTCGGTGTTCAGAGTAAAAAGACAGTGTAGCATGTCGTTTTAGGTTCAAAGGATTGCTTTCTGGGAGGCAGAAAAAGTATTAAAAGGGTACAGGACTACTCGGTAGGAGGCTGGGAGAAAAGAAATGAAATGATAGAGCAAGACAGCAAGCAGTAAATGTATGGTTCTACTTCAGAAACTAAAATATTTAAAATATCACATAAAATTCTAACCAGGCTGTGTGCAACTCTCTCTCTCTCTCTCTCTCTCTCTCTCTCTCTCTCTCTCTCTCTCTCTCTCTCATCTCTCTCTCTCTCTCTCTCTCTCTCTCTCTCTCTCTCTCTCTCTCTCTCTCTCTCTCTCTCTCTCTCTCTCTCTCTCTCTCTCTCTCTCTCTCTCTCTCTCTCTCTCTCTCTCTGTTTTGTTTTGTTACCTTTTCTGATTTTTCACTTAGCTAGGGTATGTCATGGTTATAGGCATCAGTCATCCGTTCGTCCGTCTGGCGTCGTCCACAACTCATGTTTTTGACGTCTCCGAATCCATTCACCAGGTTTACTTCAAACTTGGTGGGTATGTACTTTGAACGGGTGTCCGTTTTGTTCAAATGGCCACGTTCCAGGGATATTTGGATATTGATTGGTTGATTGATTGATTGGTCGATTGATTAATTGATCGATCGATTTATTTTATTGATTATTATTATTATCATCATCATTAGTATTATTATTTCTATTATCATTATTTTATTTATTTTATTTTATTTTATTTTATTTTATTTATTCATTTTTTTTATTTATTTATTTTTTTTTTGATGAAGTTGTGTTCATTTTTAAGTACAGTCTTCTACTGCAAAACTGCTCAGCCAATTGCTTTGAAGTTGCATTTGGACACTTCTGGGGACGCCCATGTATGTATGTACATACATACATACATACATACATACATACATACATACATACATACATACATACATGTACATACGCACATACAATTATGCATGCATGTGATGAAGCAAAGAAGAAACTACAGGTCTGCGTGAAAAGCTCGTGCCCAGCTGACCTAAGCTTGTCCCACAAAGTCAAGGTTGCAACTGACGAGACCTGTGTTGAGCTTTAGCTGAGTGCATAATACATAATAAGTATTGCTAAGTCGGACAACTGAGCCTCCTTCAAGCTCAGTCTGACTAGCAACTCAGCTGTGCTAAAACTTGCAGCGCCACCCGGTGAACAAATTACAAACTGCGAGTCCCTAGGATTTTTCCTGTGTGATATCAAAGCAATTGGGTGAGCGGTCATAGAGAAGATTTTTAAAGATTTGCCCAAATAAATAAACAAACAAATTGATAAAAATCCAAAAATCACTAAAGCGCGACCGTTTGAACAAATGTGGTTAAGGCCCACCCAGGGTACATTGCCACCATGTTTGAAGTTAATCTGGATGACGGTTTCAGAGATGTCGTCCAAATTGTTCATTAGCTTTAGAATGCCCATTGACCTACATAGTATCAATAGGAAGTGTGCATTAACCGATAAGTACCCGAATTGAAAAAAAAACGTTAACAAGAGGGCTGTGTGAACAGCCCGTGCCTCAGCTGATCTTGACATTCATCACACTTGCAGCTCTATGAACTTGGGAAAGGATCAAGGACACCATGCTGTGAGTAAGTCTGACCTCTATAGGAGAACACTTACATGTGCAACATCAAAGTTCAAGTAGTTCTCAAGTTATAATGAAGAGTAAAATTCATGTATGTTGCACTGAGACCCCACAAACGAGGTCAAGGTCATTCATGTACTGTCTCAGCATGACCTTCATACAGAATAATGAACATGTGTAGCTAACTCAAAACAGATCTCAAGTTATCAAGTAAACATTAATTTCGTGTCAGTTGTCCTGTGAATTAGCATTAGAATGCCCATTGACTTACATAGTAATCAATAGGAAAAATGCATTGAACGATAAGTACCCGAAATGAAAATCCTTAAAAATCAGGAAATGCCACCTAGTAAACAACTGTTTGACCCTTCCACAACAATATATCCATCACATTTCAGCTTAATCTGAGGGACGGTTCTGAGAACAAGTGAAAGAAAGCAAAACCATACAAAAAATTCATTGAAAAAATTGCAGCGCCACCTGGTGAACAAATTGGGAACTAGGTGTCCCCGAGAGTGTCAATGTATGATATCAAAGCAAATGGGTGAGCGGTTTCAGAGGAGAAGAATTTTGAAGGTTTGCCCCAAAAAAGAACAAAAAGAATCATGAAAAATCCAAAAATCAATAGAGCGTGACCAGTTGAACACACTTGGTAGAGATCGACCCAAGGTACATCCCCACCAAGTTTGAAGTAAATCTGGTCAATATTATTAAAGTTATGACCATTACAAGAAATTCCCATGTTAAACTTTCCTATTAAAACTTTTGTAGAGATTTTTGAAAAAAAAAATCATAAAAAAATCCAAATTCATTGGAACATGACCATTGGAACAAACCTGGTAGACACCCACCCAAGGTACATTGCCACCAAATTTGAAGTAAATCTGGATGATGGTTTTGGAAAAGAAGTCGAAAATGTAAATTAGCATTAGAATGCCCATTGACTTACATGGTAATCAATGGGAAAGGTGCATTTACCCCAAAGGAGCCGAATTAAAAAAAAATTATTAAAAATCAGGAATCAGCAGCATTCCCACATAGTGAAAAACTTGTTTGGCCCTTCCATTAGGAACATATCCACCACATGTAAGCTTAATCTGAGTGACGGTCCTGGAGTAGAAGTCCAAAATAGCTATAACACACAAAAATTCACAAAAAATTAGAAAAAAAACTGCAGCGCCACCTGGTGAACAAATTAACAACAAGGAGCCCCTATATGTGATCCTGTGTGATATCAAAGCATTTGGGTAAGCAGTTTCTTCGAAGAAGATTTTTTAAGATTTGTAAAAAAAAAAAATTCATTTAAATTCCAAAAATCACTGGAGCATGACCATGTGAACATTATTGGTAGAAACCCACCCAAGGTACATTGCCACCAAGTTTGAAGTTAATCTGGATGACGGTTTCATCGACTTTTTAAGCCAGTTTCCACTATTAATGATAGTAAGAAACGAACTTTCATTAAAATGCTATACAAAGACAGAGGAATTGACTTGATTAATCTTTCTAATATTCTTCACAACAAAAAGGTTCAATCACTTATCCCACCCTATTTGGACACAAGTGTTCCCACTATATCTTATAAATACACAAAAACAATCTCTTCTTCTATTTTTAATCACGTGAAGACAGTGTCAGAATTTGAGGTTGATAGGTTTTGTCATAATGAATATCCCTGTGAATGTGGTCAGTCCCCATTTTTATCAACTCATCATGGTCATGTCATTACAGGCAATCTTTCCATTATTTCCAATGAAGCACTTAGAGATTTAATTTCAAAAGGTCCTAAATTTAGAGAGCAGAACAAAATATCATGGAAAAGGGATAAACAAATAGTAATGGAAGCTATAGAGAATTATGCTAAAACATGGGCTAAAAAAGAAAATTGTGATGTTTCAGTTTTATCTGAGTGGATTAACGAGATTTGTAGTATAGTGGATAGAAAAATTGATAAACTAAAGAAAAAAACTAAACAACCACCTGATCCTGTCCTTCATAAACCTGATGTTAAAGCATGTCTACATGATTTACATGAAAACCCATATATTTGCTCCAGCTGACAAGGCTGCCAATAATGTTATTATCATTTGTAAACGGTTCTATCTTGATGTAATTGTCAAAGAATTAGGGTTACTCAACTCTACAGTTAACTCTACTACCTATCATAAGGTTAACCTTTCTGTTGAACATTTAGTGGATGATCACTTTAAATATTAAGAAAAGTACAACTTAACTTTCAGTGATAAATTCCGTAACTTACCAAGGATTTTTGCAATTCCAAAATTACATAAAAACCCATATAAATTCCGTTTTATTGCTGGATCTAAGTTCTGTTCTACTAAAGAATTGTCAGTTCTACTAGCTAAAGGATTAGAAAAGGTACAGGAATTTTGGTTTAATTACTGTAAAAGAATTGAATCAACGTCAGGAGTTAATAGGTTTTGGATATTAAAGAGTTCTGTAAGTTTACTTGACGCTTTGCAAACAGATAATGTTTCACCTTACAGGCACATATCATCTTGGGATTTTTCTACTCTCTATACTACAATACCTCATGCAGATTTGAAACGTAGCATTCAAACATTGGTTTTTAAAGTTTTTGAGAAAACTAAATTTCAGAAAATTATAATTGGTCATAAACATGCTTTCTTTGGTGATTCTGCTAAGAATGGTCAACATGCATTTGACTATGATGAGTTTATAAAACTGTTTGAATATTTGATAGATAATATTTACATTCGTTTTGGTGATAGTGTCTTTAGACAGGTCATAGGAATTCCCATGGGTACAAATTGTGCGCCACTTTTGGCTAATCTTTATTTATTTTATCACGAGTTTAATTTTCTAATGAAAATGGCCAAAGATAAAAATTACCATGCTAGATCATTTAATTTAACTTTCAGACATATAGATGATTTATTAAGTGTCAACAACAAACATTTAAAAGATTACATTAAATCAATTTTTTCCTAGTGACCTGGAACTAAAAGAAACCACTGAATCGAATATAACATGCTCATTTTTAGATCTACTCCTATTCAGTGATGGTGGTATATTAAAATCAAAAGTGTATGATAAAAGAGATGATTTCAATTTTGATATAGTAAATTATCCATATATAAGTAGTAACATTCCTATCAATCCTGCTTATGGTGTCTATGTCTCAAGACTAACTGCTTTCGCAAGGAACTGTACTGATTTTAAAGATTTTGCTGATAGACATAAATCACTTTTTGGAAGACTTATTAAACAGGGGTTTTCCAAAATAAGATTAAAAAAGGTTTTTCTTAACTTTAAAGATAAATATCAATATGTTCTACAGAAATATCATGTTGATTTATATGAACATATTAATAAGGTATTTTCTGAGTGTGAGTAAAACACATAGAAATATGTTTATGTATTTTAATGTTGTAGCTGAGATTGTTTTACCATGAGCTTGATCGAACTTTCAATACTGGAACATAAAATTTATTATAATTACAACAAATATAAAATGAAATAAGGACATTTAAGTTCTCAGGCATCATGTTGAACAATACAAGCCTTCTATTTCTCATCCTTTTGAATATAGTGACAAAATGTAAGGAATACTTACTCAGCTGATGTGAGTAATATTTTTGTAACGAATTTTAGGCCTATTGTGCTGTTTTTTCTAGTGAGAATGGAACATGAAAGAACTTAACCATGTTTCATAATAAATATAATATTAGTATCAAATTTAGTTATCCTGTGTTCACGTGGAAACTTTTTTTGGTGTTTAAATTCAAATTTTGACATGTTACGCAATTCTAATGTAAATATAGTAGTCTGACTTAAAATTCTTATAATGTTCCAGATTCATAAATATCTCAAAAACGATGGTGGCCTACTTTACTCTTTTACTTTAAACTTAGCTGACTGACAAGTCGGGAGAACTAAAAGGTGATAGGCCTAACAAGTCTCTTTTTATTTTTGGCAGAAGAAATGAAATTTGTGTTTTGGGTGGTTAGGCCTATACATTTTGGAAAAGGAACTAGTGTCTGCAGTTAATGATGAATATTTCTAAGGTTGAGAGGATTGGTTTAAAACCACCAGTTGCCTTTTATGGGTGACTGCCTGTCTCAAGTCAGGAATGAAATTTGTTTCTTCACATTGATATTGGAAAAGAAATGTTGATGCTTTGGCAAGTCTGAAATCTCTTTGCCGTCATTGTTGGGTTTGGAATTAATGAATATGGATCGTGTTTCTGTACTATTAATTGTCCTGTCATTGTTTGGATGATGTCTGTGAACTATGGTCAGATAATTACCTTTTATAACTGTACATTAACATTAAGGGCTAAATTTGTTTTAGGCCTACTTTAAATGAATGAGAGTGTTTTCCAAAGTGGGAGGATTGGGATCCCGTAAAACTGGTTTAACCCACTGCCAATATGTTGGTAACCTGTTCCAAGTCAGGTAGAAGATACTCTCATTCGTTTTAATCTCATTACTGTTGGTCATGGATCCTTCTGACGACGAACACTAGCATGTCTTACTATTTCGTAAATGATCCTGAATCTGACAAGGTTAAACTGGTATTTGGTTTGGTCTCATCACTATCATTGAAAACTGTTATCCACTTCTCTTTTCATGGAACCTTTATATATTTGGTAACAATTTGAACATTCAGGCATTTTCTGCACATATTGCAGTGCAGTAAGTGTTCCAAGTGTAGTGAAACTGATGTTGTTTTTTATAATTGTCTGATGAATATAGTTTGTTATTATGAAGGTCATGTCAGGTTGGCTCAAAGTGTTTAATGTACTCTTTCTCTGTCTCTCTTTTGTATAAATAATTAACATCTAAATCAACTGACTGACAAGTTGAACTACGTCTTATTATAAATGAAAAAATTTAAAACTGTTACAGGAAAACTTACAGTTACCTTTAGGAACATTTCAATCTTGAACATTTAAATGTCCTTTCAAAAATACTTTTGGAAACCAACTTGAAATATGACTGCTATCCTTACAAATTTTGACTATTGTAATGCATTTTTGACTACGTTTTAATGATTTGAAGCCTAATGTCACTTGCTTCTGGCTGATGTTTAACATTTGAACCAATGTACTTACTATATTTGGAAATTCAAACACTTTCCTTTTTGAAATACGCTTAGTTTATCTCCTTTAAAACAACATCATATCTTTAACTACATGCCTAAAACACATCGAATTATATAATCATGTTGTTTAGATTGTTATTGATGGTCATTTTAGGCCTAGAGGGCTTTTCTGATGGATTGGTGTTGGTGTCAGTGTGTGGACTTATATGGATGATGATCATTGTTGAGATGGTGGTTGCAAGTAGTACCTTTTTAAATACTGAATTTTATAGACATTTTCAACAAGTTAAGAACCTCCGATTACAAATTCTTTGATGTGATGCAAATTTTGGTCCCTTTTAATAAATTGTATGGTCCTGTATGTCCATGAATGATACAACTGTTCAAGCCAATTTACTGAAATAGGCCTATAATTTCAAACAAAACTTTTTGCATTCTGTCATGTGAAAACTAGATAAGGTTTTTTTTCCCCCTATGGACCTTTGCACTTACGTTTTGGTCTCTTTTGGGTAAATACGAACTATATATGTTTCAGCTATACATACCAAGGAACATTGCCTTTGGTCGGAATTGACTTGGATTTGTTTCATTAGGACTACGGTTTGGATATGGTAATCACACTGTCTAATTTGGAGAAGAAGTTAAAAATGTGAATAAGCATTAGAATGCCCATTGACTTCCATAGTAATCAATAGGAAAGCTGCATTGACCGACAAGTACCAGAGTTGAAAAAATCGTTAAAAATCAGGAATCTGCAGCATTCCCACATAGTGAACAACTTTGTTTGACCCTTCTACAAGGAACATTCCACCATGTTTCAGCTTAATCTGAGTGACGGTTCTGGAAAAGAAGTCGAAAATAGCTATAAAACACAAAAATTCATAAAAAAATTAGGAAAAAATTGCAGCGCCACCTGGTGAACAAATTAAGAACTAGGAGTCCCAGGGAGTGTTCCTGTGTAATATCAAAACAATTCGGTGAGCGGTTTCGGAGAAGATTTTTTAAGATTTGCCCCAAAAAGAACAAAAAAAATCATGAAAAATCCAAAAATCACTGGACCGTGACCATTTGAACAAACTTGGTAGAGACCCACCCAAGGCACATCTCCACCAAGATTGAAGTGAATGTGGCTGATGGTTTTTGAGAAGAAGTTGAAAATGTGAATTGTGCATGACGGACGGACGACGGACCCTCAAAAAACCTCAGCTGACTGACAAGTCAGCGGAGGTAAAAATCAGAAATCCACAGCAGTTCCACCTATTGAGGACTTTGTTTGACCCTTTCGCAAGGAATATATTCACTACGTTTCAGCCCAAGCTGAGTAACTGTTTTGGAGAAGAAGCCGAAAATAGTGAAAACACACCAAAAAAATCATTAAAAAAGAAAAATGGAGTGCCACCTGGTGAACAAATAAAGAACTAGGAGTGCCTGGGAGTGTTCATGTGTGATATCAAAGCAATTTGCAGTGCGGTTTCGGAGATTTTTTAAGATTTGCCGCCAAAGAACCCCAAAATTCATTTTAAAAAAATACACAAATCACTGCAGCGTGACCATTTGAACAAACTTGGTAGAAGCCCACCCAAGGTACTTTTCACTAAGTTTGAATTGAATCTGGCAGACGGTTTTGGAGAAGAAGTCGAAAATGTAATTGTGAACGGAGGGACGACAGATTGACGGACGACGGACGACTCGGCCTCCTTAAAGCTCAGCCTGACTAGTCAGTCAGCTGAGCTAAAAATTGGTGGGTGGTAATAATATACATAAATGTGCTTCAATCCCGTTAGTTCACATGATCTCCTGTGCGTGAGATATTAAACAACTTTCCAGGTACAATAACAGTGTCATTTACGATTGACGGAGTCGAATCTTATAACAGCATTCTACATTTAATTAAAATATTCTCTTCCAGGAAAAGCACTAACTTATGATTACTTGCTCAAACATACTTGAACCAACTCTCTTCCAGGAAAAGCACTAGCGTCTGTGTATTCGTTCAAACCTTGTATGTTCAATCAGGAAGTTAATTGACCACAACAGCAGGTTCACAGCTATTTAAAATTGTGTCCAATTCCCTATCTATATTTTGCTTAATCATGACACAAGCAATAAAAAGGTCCCTAATGACCCCGAGATAAGAATTGCGCCGGTACACAATGACGCCACTTAAAGTCGGACATCATGTGCCTTATCACTAAGTTGATGAACAGGGTTCCCATGATCTTCTGGTACAACCGTGTGATAATCTGTGGAGTCAGCATTAAATATCGTATTGATTGGCAGTCGGAAAAGTCCAAAGGGTATGCTTGTACTTATAGGACCGACTCGTTTAGCAACGAATAAATGTACTTTTTGTGTCTTTCTCGGGCTCTATTGTTATGTTGTCAAAAATATCTACACCAAGAATATTCTGACAGGCTTTTTTTTCCTCACAGCTTATACTACTGCCGTCTTTGATACAATATGATGACATTGGTTTGTTGTCTTCTAGCATGATTGTGCAAAAATGCAATATTAATTTATTTGATAGGACTGTAATGCGATCAAGAATGGTCTACGCTATTGAGTTAAATGATCTAGTAAATTGTTGTTGAGCACAAGTACAATCATTTAATAAATAGAAAAAGAAGAAAACGGCATGTAACACACTTCCTTATGCGATACCACCGAGCGGCCAGCTTTATTTTATGAATCAAAGTAAAGACAGTGCCAACCTATTGTGAAAACTGTGCAACATTAGTGGGAAATTGCATGTTCAACAGAGTCACCATAGTGGGCCTTCTTAATAAAGGCTGAATTATAAAATTTCTTGAATGCCCAAGATATAAAAAGAAGGGAACCAGGTGGGTGTGCTGGTCAGTGTTGCAATTCATCAGGGCAAACTTCTGATGCTTTTCTTATTTGTGTAGTTGTACTTTTTTTGTTATGTTTGTTTGATACAATCAATCTCAATGTTAAAAAGTTTAGTTTTTTGTCTACAATAGTTTAAAATTGTTAAGACCGTTTATTTTTGTTTTACCAAAGAAGCAACACTGACTCGTGGGAAACGCATCTACATGAGATTGAAGGAGATTAGAAAAACACTTATGGAAACAACCGTGGATGCAAGCCAGTACATTAAGCCTATATGTAAGTGTATAGTGTCAAACTTTTGATGGGATATATTCTAGGTTAAAACAAACCGGAGTTTACCTGAGATCAGGATTTACTTTATTAAACCGAAATCCAATTTGGCGTGCGGGTTGTAACACTGAATAAGATACATACTGATCTCAAAGACTCGCAGTCATGCCACTTTCTGACCGCTATTATACAACCCCCCCCCCCCCCACGGCTAATTATGTATCCACTAATTTTTGTTCAAACATATATTGTACTTGGAAAAAAATTCTCACAATAAAACTCTGTACCTAGGCATTTGAAATGTTCGACAGATGAGCACCCGCCAAAAAGCAATGGTGACGACCTATGCTGTAATAGAGTTGGTGTGCCAATGGTACTTTGCAGACAGCTTCCGATTGCAGGGTGTAGACCTTTCAGACAACTATGTTACAGAATGGCTACAATTGAACGAAATTAAACTCTTACGTAAAGAACTGTACGGTTCCACATTTTCCTCTCCGGGTACTGACATTGAGGTATCCACACATATTACCTGCTATATTGTATAACCTATAAGCGCATGGATCCACAGGCACAAAATCCATGCATGCGTCAGGCAAAGGCCACTACTCATAATTAAAAAACAATAACATATCGGCGTTGATCGATTTGACATTGTTTTGTTTGAAAGACAAACAAAATATTTTATTTTAAGTTTATATGCTAATAATCTGCTTTTAATGAGCTTGACTTACAGAGCTGGCACTTTCAGAGTAATATATGCTTTTTTAAATCACATGTTCAATCACGTACACCTTGATTCCATGGCCAGTTATTTGTTAATCAGATTCACCATCACCACCACCACGTTTTTCTTCTGTCAACAGGGGCCTATTGTGAGGTCTCACTCTACCTCATACGTTCTGGCGTGGTTTTGGGTACAAGGTTTAAAAATAGTATCATATATATTTTCTCGATAGGAACGATTAAAACATAAGTGATCATTGAAACTATATCTTCTGTCGATTGTTTTGTGTGTGTGTGTGTGTGTCAACTGTTAAATGTAAAAGGTATCTTCAAATGCAGTATCAATTTACGTTGACGCTTCATCTTTTTCAAACAGGCGTGGTTTAGCAGCTGACGTCAAAGCTCGTTTTCTCCAAAAAGGTACAAATCGTTTGAATTTACAGCATGTATAAATGAATGTAAACAAGTTAGAGGGACACAAAAACAAAATAGCTAACGACTGTTTTGGCTAGGAATGTGTCTAGGGCTATATGGAGAAACCTTGGCTAAGGGCATTGAGATAGGTGAAATAACTTAGTAATTAAAGAAAGTGATGGATGCGCATTCCATGAATGCATGGAGTACCTGCCTAGCTGTCGCGAATCGGAACAACTTGGTTCCGCGTATACATGTAAGTCGTCTTGTATTCACCCCTTGCCGAAGACACCAAAAATACACTGTTCATCGCACGCTCTGGTGAATTAAAGCCGAAAATAAGCATGCTTGGCTCAGGTACACTATTAGTCAAAATTGTAAGAGAAATGCTGCCTTACCTTTATACCCGAGTTGCACATGAAAACAAACAGCAGATTGCACTGCAATTAATCATTAGGACGATGAGATAGTTAACCTTTGCAGGTGATTGACCTCTTTTGCACTCACAACGGCAGGTCACAGACAGATAAATACATGGTGGATCTTTTGGAAAGTTGCTGTGAACAAAATGTGTTCGGTTCATCATGATCAGCATTATTTCATTCTACGAATACCATATATTAAAATGTAAATGGCAAACTTTTTACGCTTTGTGACCTAGACACATAGATATCTTCTTAAACAGAGAGAGAGAGAGAGAGAGAGAGAGAGAGAGAGAGAGAGAGAGAGAGAGAGAGAGAGAGAGAGAGAGAGAAGAAATATTAACTCATTCAAAATTGCGGTTATAAATTATCTAGTCAGTGGATTAGCACTGCATGGTAAGTAAAAGCCTGCTGGCTGCTGTAAGATTAGTGTGTAGCACTTGGGCCACTTGATGCGTAACCTGTCTGATAAAACATAAAAAGTGCCCAACGCCACACTTGGTGAAATGTGCATGGCAACTGTATTTTCTGAGAAATATGAAGTGTAACTATGTACTTTACACTTAATTCCACTTTAAACATACGGACCTAATTACAAGTCACTGGTAAGAAATGAGGTGATGCGATTTTGCCCCCATTATCGGATTGTATACTCTCTTTCTCACAGAAACGAAACCAATTTGATAACATCCTCTTTGGTTGTTAACTTGAATATTGAGATATAGGACTGTGGGTATTAGCAAACCATTCCGTGAGAATTTTGATATGACATTACACTCTGAAATGTTTTATATCTCTACGGCCCAAGAGGAAAACCACAGGAAAAATATTTTCAGAAAGCAAATCTGATTATGTAGCTCAAGAAGAAAATCGCTGGTCTGTGAAGTTGGTGTGTTAAGACACAAAAGTCACAGTTATGGGATTCGGGGTAAGCCACAGCGATGCACTAGGATCATTGGCCTGGGTTGTCCGGTGCAAGTACTATGTGCCGGCGTCATCCTTTCCAGAATGTGAAAACTTTATCACGTCGAGATTAAACAAAAAAGACATTCCAGTGCACAACAATCCCCTTTAATGCGATGGAGCTATTTTAGCTCAATCGTACGACTTGGTTATTTGTAAAATTTGCTTAATTTGACATTTGTTGAGAGGTCCGATAAGCTGTAAAAGATAATTATATACAACGGGCTTAGTATCGTTGAACCTCTCACTTCTCGTACGTTCAATAAAGAGACCTACATGTACCTATAAACCTCATTTCTGTGCCTTTGCATTCCAATGTAAAACATATATATTATTAATGATAACATAGTAACGGAAGAAGGTGGTGACTGCTAGAAAGTGGTTCTGGACAAAAAGACACAAATGTGATGATGATGATGATGATGATGATGATGATGATGATGATGATGATGATGATGATGATGATGATGATGATGATTCTCATTTATAAATAATGTTGGCATATATCGTAAAGTCAGTGTGACCTGGAAAGGGAAAAGCTTATGAATACAAAGCTGTTTGTGATGCCGTTGCTGTTTTTACATTGTCTATTACCACGACGTTTATACTTTGACCCTCTGTAAATATGACTGTGAGGCTAGATCCTCATTCTGAATCAGATAAGGTGCTGCGCAATGGATGTTTAACAACTTCACGGAATGTATGTCTTTTGAACCACAACATGTCTGTTATATTCCCTACACACTTGTAAACAAACATCGAGGAGTCGTTTTGGGTTATTGGTACCTTACACAGAATGGCTATCATATCTTAAAAGAACTGAATGCACTCTGGAAACACATTCAGGCTTCCCTGCATAGTTTCGAGAAATCCTTCCATAATGTGTCGCCGTGATTGCCCCTGGAAAATGACTCCTTAGCGGTCATGTTCCACCATGCAACTACCCACAAACCTCTCTGAAGGCTTACGTATAACCCGGATTCTGCCATCATGTAAATCGAGGCAAAATCGTGACTGGTTAAAGCACATCAGTCTTCTAATGATCACTGCTTCAGACAACTTGTTCCCGACACCGTTGTATCCATGCAGCCTCGTGTGCAAGACCGAGAGGGATGCGGTGTCAGGGCGGTATGACCTCAGTTTTGCCGACATTAGTCTCCTTTTGATTGTTCGCCGTGATGCTGCAATGTTGCAGGCCTGGCGCCACTGCTGACGAAACCTTTCTACTGAAAGGAACATGCGTCCCTTCGCGTACTGCACCAGGTAAAGGTCGCTCCTCCCATCTGAAAGTCTTGGTCTGCTGGACCCAGCTTTTCTCTTGCTCCTCTAGTTTCTTGAAGCGGGTCTCTCCAGCTCTGTACCGCTGACTTGGAGCACCCCGTTCTCAAAAAGGCCAATGATCCTGCCCCTGTCGAATAGAAAGCTGTGAGTAACCGGTACTCCATGACATTATGGATTCGGTCTGATCCCTGTGTCGCCAGTGGCCCTTATAAAGCCCATAGGCACCCCGATACCAGACACACTTTTCGCATTTGTGTGGCTGTTACCGCATTTCCAGGACATTGTGTTCCTGTGTGACCGCTCAGGCATACTCTTAGCTATCCTGTCCATATTACATATGCAGGCCATGTGACACTCGTATTTTCTACAGAAACTAATATGAAGATGTTACACTAATGAAGGCGCTTTTTTGCCAGGAGTATAGCTGGATTCAACTGTATTGCCGCAGCTGTGTGGAATGTTTGGTTCCAAAACTGCTGTTGACTTTCTAACTTTTGGGGGAAATTCCTTGGTCTCTTTTACAGCAGCTTAATAAAGAAAAGCGACTTTTCTGGCAAGCAAGAGAGGAACAGTGTTTTTATATGTTCCCAGTGTGAAGGTTAAATCGAAAACAATTAATCAAGAGATATAATGGGAATCATGGCATTGCTCCAAGGTATAAAGCACCAGAAATGCTCATTACTAGCCTCGACAGGCAGGGGGCTCACCTGATGTGAACCCACTTGTACAGACTGTCTCCACGTGATCATAGTGTGATCAAAACTCACCAAGAGAGGTAGAGACTAAAATGTGCTAGACATAGATATGCACATGTTTTGACTACGGGATTAAAATCAACTCAGAACACTGGTGCAAATAAAGTCAGGGACCCCACATAATTCCTCAAACTCTTGGCGGGGACAGACATTTTTGATGATTCAAAGATTTGCCCTGAAAGAGATGTTTGATATAACATAGTAATTAATTGTCAGCCTTTGTTTCATACAGATGTACCAGATAATCCTACCAACAACCCATCTGCAGATTTTAGTCTTGCATCAACTAAAGCTAAAATTCATCACTTTCTGTCAAATGGCGGGAGGATAATATGTGTCATTGGCCTGGTTGACCATTTGTATTAAAAGAAACAAGATATCTCCCTCTGCAAATACCTACAGTGCTCCAGAGAATTCACGATGTTGTGTCTGGACCAGCCAACCTTATGTGAATTATTGACTTGCACAATATCATGCAACGCTCTCCGTGCATGTTGGAATCGCGGGAATGCAACCATAGACCCAAGGGTGATTCTTCAAATGCTTAAACATCCAAGGCAGCCAGCCCTTAGTTTGAAACGCTTTTTGAAAATATTTATTCATGTGGATTGCTATTAGGCCTCGCATTACGGTCAGTACCGCTGGCACTGATTCTAGCTGCGTTATCTACTAGGTGGCAACTGGTATCGGGATGAAACGATACGGAAATTTCACTGTAGATGCGTCATTTTTTTCGTCGTGTATGACTGTCCCATGACTGTAACAATGAGTAATTTGTCATGTAAAAATCACAATGTAATTCAATTCATGATAGTGTGATCCTGCACACTTTGCAGAACAGTGTCCATTGAACTAAAAATGAGTGAACGAACTTCTATTTACATTAATCTAAAATAGCTGCATCCCCTTCTCTTTTAGAAACAAAGTTTTTATATTATTTCCACCACATATTTCCACATCGATAAAATTTCACCGATTGTTTAACAATTATATTATTTCAAATGTTTTGATTTGTATTGACCTTGTTTTTAGCTTTGTGAACAGCACAATTTGTTCATTGACGGTAACAGGCATACTGGACGTAAACGTTATTCATGCTGATGCTTAATAAATGCCAAGGCGTAGGCACACTCCGCTGGATATCCAAAAAATTCCAGGTTCCCAAGCGACAACCATACATTGTTTAAGTTTGTTATAGACACTAAGGTGGTTAAATTGGTCACTTAGTTGCTGGCTGCGAACATTATTATGACATAAATGCGGATATAACTGCGTTGTTAGTGTATTGACCAGAGTACCTCAACACACATCAGTACCACCGTCTGATTAATTCAATATAACTGTCAACGTATTTCTCTGAAACACACAGATTTAGGCTGGGTGGCATCGCCTACTTTGACCTCATCTGTTAGGACGCCCACCCCCACTGCACCCCCTGGATATTTCTATTTGGGAGTAAAACAATACCTGATTGTCATGCATCCTGACTAATAACCCCTAAACTCATGCAATGCACCCTTTTTTAACATGATGATCGAATCGGAAGGCAAAAGAGTTTAAGATATTTGCAAAGACATCCCAAAGTTACCGACAAAAGCCTATCGGTGACAACTGATAGTGTCAGTGTATAACTAACGTGATTTTGTCAAAGAGACCATGGCTAGCTCGCCTTTGTACTGTCCCTTGAATTCAATGCAGTTTCTAATTATGAAAAGTAACGTGGGCTGCCAGTGACCAAATATTGTATGTACTGATCTTATTCAGTAAATCATGAATGGTAATCAATTTTCCTTCTTTGAAAGCACTTGAGAACATATTGTATGCCTACTGGCCATAGGTAATAAATAAAGGAAAGGAAGAAAGTTTGAACTGCCAACTTTTAACGCATCCTTGACTGCATAATGACGGAAAACAATTTGCATCATAGGAAATACTGACATGCTTCTGCATTGGTCTTCATGGTGATTTTTGTTTATTCTATTACAAGCTCTCATAAATGTTAATTTATTGCAGTGTGAGTAATGGTAAGATTTTTTTCAGATTTCAGGAGACTTGGTACATCAACTTGTGGCATGCTTTTAATAAGGCAGTTATTTTGAACTGGTTTGTGTTTTGCTTTATATAAATCGTTTTATCTAGGTGTGTGTGTGTGTACTCTCAAAACCTGTTTGTATTCTGGGTGATACTCACCCACACCATCTTGCATCAGAACATCTCAGTCAAGCATGCAAGACAAGACGATTATCGCATGATCTATCAGCCAATAAAATTTTCTCTGGAGCTTTTAATCAAAAGCCATTGGGTGAAAGAGTAAAATAGTTATAAAGTGAATTGCAGCCTACATCATTTCACGTGACAGGTTTGAGCTGGAAAGAGTCAAAAACGAGACGGAGGAAGTGACGGGAGATTTACATCATTGGATCAGCACATTCACTGCAAAGACTAAAGCAAGTACGTTTTTTAAATGAAGCCTCCCTGCAGTATGTATAAGTAAGAAAATTACTATCGGAAATTTTTTCCCTTGGAGTGGTATCATAAAGGGGAACATTGACACGATCAAATTTCGCTGGTGTGAAGAAAACAGATAATTCTACGTGCACTCTGGCTAATGTTCTAAGTTGCACTGGTTCATCATGTAACATGATCTATAGAAGCTTACTGAACATGTCTAAAGACCAAGTGGTCGAATGTTACTATGTCGAGTTAAGCCTAATTCTTTCCCGGTGAAAAAAATGTGGTCCAGAGGCATATATATATATATGCACAGGGATTATTATTGTTATTATTATTATTATTATTATTATTATTATTATTATTATTATTATTATTATTATTATTATCATCATCATCATCATCATCATCATCATCATCATCATCATCATCATCATCATCATCATCATCATCATCATCATCATCATCATCATCATCATCATCATCATCATCATTATTATTATTATTATTAATATTATATATCTGTCGAAGATTGTAAACCAATGTGGCAGTTTCAAGAAAACCCTCTCATTGCAAAGCACGTATTTAATTTTGTATTCAATCATATCTGCATGCCCACAGGTATTGCTTTGCAATGACACATATCTTTGCAATGGCACACTTTATTGCAAAGGAAGGCAACTCTAGAATATTGGACTTACAACTGTTGTATCCTTTCCGTATCGGTGAATAGGAAGAGAGAAAATGTTAGAGACCGCGGCACTGGTAACTGTCAATATTAAATACTCCACTGTAACTATTGATGGATGCAAGTTGCTCCGAGAAAGAAAATAACTGTTACAGCTGATAACATTCTAAGCTTGCCTATACAACTGAATAAAGGGTAAAAGTTTTTCTTTCGCTTGATAACTGTTCTCTTCCGTATATCATTCTACCTGCACAATGCAGTACGTTAATTACTGAACATGTGTCCTTGTAAACTGTCACAAAATTCAAAGTTAAGATTGACAGTTCATACTGTACTTATGCATTGTATTTGTGGGTTTTTTCTCCAGAACCAGTTCCTGGTAGTCATTACCCTATTTCATGTGTAAATTTCATAGCCGACGGAAAAGATTGTTAACGATAGCTACCTGCCATTTAAATCCATATGCTAATTATCCCTCTTAAACTAGTTTATTGCAACACATAACACATCGAATACTATAAGCTGCTAAGCTGTCGTAGCTCTAAGTTCTAATAAACATAATTTGTTCTCGCCTGACAATTATACTATTCTAGGTCATCTTTCTTGGAAATGGGACCTGTCGTTGAAGTACTAGCATGCATGCATGCATGCATGCAGTTCTAAACGAAAGTCCAGGTCAACAGCTTGCCGATGCGCCAAGTGAATCTGCTGACTCCTTTAAATTCTGCACTGAAAAGAGAGGGTATTTGCGAAAGTAACGACGTTTGAATGCAAATTGCAGAAATCTTATTTGGATAAGATATCTGATGTTTGCTATTTCTATATGAGCGTTCTGTGAATACACTTGTATCAACATGGGCAGGCAGCTGCCATAACACCGAAATTAATTTGTCAGATGCCAGCGAGTCAAGATTGAGTTTGGAGGGAGATGGCAGTTTGGCCCCTGGCTTCCTAAATGGGAGCTAAAACGCACCGCCCATAATCGCACCCGTCGTTTTTCTCTCGCAATGCTCCACACCTAATCTGATATACCTGTATATCCGCATGGCCAGTAATTACTCTTGGTATATATAGTTCTGGAACAAATTAGAGACTCACGAAGAGTACCTGGTTCGTGTTGATCTTCTTGGCTTCATTGGCTACTGTACTCTTACGTTTAAAATACCGAACAGTACAAATACGTACATACGTACGTGCGTGCATGCGTGCGACGAAACCTACGTACAAAAACGCCATACATATTCGTACAGTTATTATTTCCTATGACCTAATAAGAAGGGGAGAAGAATGGGGTTTTTTTTGAACATTTAAAAAAGAATTTTACCATGTTACTTTCAAAGTATGTATCATGCAGAGAACCGTTCTTCAGATTTATCATAAGATTATGTTAATCTATAACAGTGTTGCTTGCTCTCGCACAGCACTGCTGTACCCAAATCAACGTTACGAGTTTCTTTTTAAAATCGCTACCTTTCAAGTCAATAACTTGTAAAAATATAAACATACATAATATATCGGGCAGGGGGGAGGAATATCAGTGGCCGTGGTCAAAGAAGTGCTTTTCCAAAGATGGAATTATAATAACAGCCAGCGCTGCGTGTCTCCGCACTTCTGCATTGCTATTAAAACGCTCCAAGCCCCAGTCCTGAAGTCACCAAAAACGCCACACTGCTATTTGTGGTGTATTCGTATCGAATGCATCTAATTAAGTTATTCCTTGTTATTTTATTATTATCTTTTACCTGTTCGCGTTATTTGATTTTTTTATTGGCAGCTTTGCTTTCATCTTTTTCACTCGAAAATGTGTCACTATCCGCTTTAAGTGGGCATCTCTGGCCAGGTTAAATAAAAGTGGCCACATGAAGTCGGTGGTCTGCGAATGGAGGCACAATAATACAGACATAATTGCTTGCAAAACACAGAGGGTCGCCCGCCAAAACAAATCACATTGAATTGTGGATAGTATGTGCCATTTGAAGTTTTTGCTTTCAGTCACATAATTATACACATGGACAGTTGCTGTGCCGACTTTGACAAACTACACGCAAGAGTGTTGCAGGATTTGCGCACACAACATTTGTCTGCAGACGGACATAACGCAACCAACAAAAGTAATTTTGAAATAAAAGATACCCAGCTGCATTTGAACTTTATGCCTTCATGCATATTTACACATCACGTGTAGCTACCAAGTTTAAAAGAAATGCATGCAAAAAACATAGGAAGAATTTCACACAAAAGCTAATGTTTTCAGGACAATGAATACAAAAATCTGGAGCCCAAAATTTAATTTGTAATTCTAGACATTTGGTTGAATCTTGTCTTTCTTTGCGTCTACACATCATTTGTAGTTCCTATGGCAAGATTGAAAGAATTGCATGAAGGAGTGTATGAGGTGTTGTTTACTCAAAATTATATCTACAGACGCCCCCTTCAGCCAACAAAGATTACCTCACATGCTGAGACATTGTTGAATCTAAATTTACTACCTTCATCCTTATCCACAAAGCATGTGCAATTAATGTTTCAAAAAAATGCGTGTAAAAGTGTAGGAGTTGCATGCACGAGATTGCATCTACAAGCTAACCTTGCCAGTATATATTCCAACTATCTTTTAATGAGCCCTTTGTGTGCATGTGAAGGGTAAAATTTAGCATCTAGAAAAGCAAAGTTTTGATACCAGATATGTGACAATTGCAACTTCTTTATAACAACGACTTAGTTCCATACATTTAGGGGGCGATACCTGAGTTTCGAAGCTTCTTGTTATCTGCACTATAGCTGAAAGACGTGACAATTATAACTTTAGTGCAAGTGTATAATCGTGGGAATTTACATGTAAGGGTTTTGACCAAATTACATTGTTCAAAGTGAAGCAAAGAAACGATTTTGTACGACATATATCTAAAACCATATTAAGCAGAAAATTCATCCATAAATTCTACGTCTTTTCGCTGGAAACGCTTCACTGCTGAAAAGTAATAATGATTACTTCGTATTTTCCGCAACTTTTGATATAATGCTAATGCAAACAATTAAGCGTTAGTAATTTTTCGTATCTGCAAAATCTACTTCATACAGCGATAAAATATCGGCTTTTATCCACATTTTTACCTCCAATTATGTATCTGGAGCAGGTTAATTTCAGAAACTAATTAATGTATTTCAAAAGTAAATGATTCTGAATGACAAATCTATTAGCAATTGCTTTCATTCTATTTGTCATTAGTTTCCCTATCTAGACAAGTGGACAGATTTTGGTGTCAAATTTTTCTCAGATTCATTTCTTATCCACATATCTCACAAACATCACTGCAGGATTCAATCATTTGGTACCTGTGAAATGTGCTTCCTGAGGTGGACAGACATTGGGCGCTACGATTCTTTTACCACAGTGACTGTAGGTCGAGCTCAAACGCATTATGAAGGAAGCAAAGTTGGACAGCTACACAATAATCAACGTCACAAACGTAATGTGCGTTCAGAGAACGTGTTTCTAAAGCTTTGTTTTCATCTCAAGGAACATTGCAGAAGTGAAGTAGGTCGTAAATGTAATAGTTTAAACCAAAACCATGAAGCCAGACACACGTTTTAGCAACTTGGTATACGAATGCATGAGAGGAGTACAATCATGACAGAAGACATGTTTAATGATTATGTTATGAAAAATTACGTCGTTCTCCGCAAATATGGCATAGTCATACCTCAGTGGGTATGAATGGGACAAACATTCTGCCATTAGAAAAATAGCGTGCGTCCAAAACTCTGTCAGGGAAAGGGTAATGGAAGAGAGTGACCATTATCACTGGCAAATGTCCCAGCAAAACATATTCAGAAGTGTATTAAAGCTTTCCTACTCAGAATAAGACTGACAAAGTCAAAAGATGTCCGAGACGCGGGTTGGGCAAGATGCACTTAAGCCTTAAGGAATGTTATTGACGTACAGCGTCTCATCAAGATGGGTCTTATCTATAAAAACGCTCAGCACAAAATGTCAAATGTTAACACGAAATTTGAGTAAAGGCATAAAAGACAACAATTTACAGCCGGGCGCCTTCGGAGATTGGAGCGGGAAATGGATCTTTGAATTCAGATTATCTCACCCAGGCAAGAACTAGTAAAGTAGTAAATTTATCTTCTCTTTTGTACAGAATAAAATCCAGGAGATGAAAAGAATGCCCATTGAATTGGCAGTTTTGAGCACTTGTCTTAAACATTTATACCAAATTTTAAGGAACAGCAGAAATAGTCCATTAAACTTGCAAATGCAATGGACGCACATTTGGTAGGGAAACAGTATCGTCCATGGGCCCTGCTGTGTTCGACGTTATAACCTTTCAAGGGCGTCGAGGAAGGAGCCTCCTGTGGAGATGAAAGGGTCAAAAATATGTCAGGGGAAGCGTTATTATCGGTATAACATGTAGGTTTTAATTGGATTGGATATCATCCACATCGTATCAATTCAACCACAAGAGTACCCACAGATTGATGCTGTTTCTTTATTTGTCACAAATGACATGACTTTATGTGGGGCTTGTCTATGTGGTACTTCATCTGATTGGTCACCGTCCTCACAAAAAAGGCAATGGCTGAGTGGGAGCTTCTCCGTCTGCGTCTTGTTACAAATGCCAAACAGTACCATGTAATTGGTCGTGAATGTTACTTAATATGTCATTTATAGCATTTACACGCAGTATACCTGATATGCTATTGTGGTGGTATGGCAAAGAACGCATCGAAATTACCACATGTGCATTCACTAAAAATTGGCAAATGGTTAGATTGTGCTGCGTGCAAAGAGATGGTGCCAATGGTTACTTCATGCTCCTACTCCACACTTACACCCCGTGTGCTGTGAAGTCAGAATGCTCTGGCTAAAATTGTGACCACAGCTCTCTTACAATTATATGACCTGGCACGTGTTAACGTTAATCGTCCGTGGGGTTCGTATCATGGACGGTAGAAATGAAGAAATGGTCATACTTTCAGCTTAGTTGGTGAGTTTTCTGCTCACCCTAATGTTTTCATACCTCTCAACCTAAATATCGATTACATTGAAAAACCTTGAAATATTTCACACACCACCAAATGAATGCATTGCAATTGAAGACGGCTACCACCAGGTGGCGACATGAATGTTTGATAAAAGTTCTGCTGGCTGTCCGTAAAACCCTGATCATCCGTAGCTCTCATGTCTGTTCACTTGTGCTTCTTTCAGCAGAACAATGCATTTTCTGCAAAGCCTGTTTCATAATGCAGAATATTTGTTTCTTTTCCCTCTATCTTACAATTCAAATTCCCAATCTAAGCTTTAAAATGGATAAAAGATGGACTCTTGTGAGCTAGATGTCTTGTGAATTGTATTGGATTTTGAGTCAATAATTCTTTATGAAAGAGACTTTAAAGGTACACTAAGTTTAACAAATGAATGAGAACTTAAAAAGGAGATTACTTTCAATTGAGGGACAGGTAGGACAGACACATTGCACAACTTTCAAGAAAAGACACTCCAAAACGATCATATCGTCGTCAATCACTTCTTGTGTTACATCTATGGAGGCGGCACATTTTTATTCACTGTGTATAGCTCAAACATTACTTGCTGAACGTGCTGCATTAAAAAAATAGAATTCTTCAACGTTTATGTGTTTAAATGCTAGAAACAGGGACAGGGGCTGATGGAAAGAATTAAGAACAGGATTGAAATATTTCTGAAATAGATCTATGAATTAAAAGTATTACAGGACATCTGCCTTTGTTGCATAAAATAGAATCGAAAGCACAGGTAACGGCACGATATTTTTCGGGCTAAACAAACTCAGTTTAAGCGCTCAAGACTGAAATTCCAAGGGGACTCCTCGGGAAAACAACGATCATACTCTGAGTGCATGGCTTGCTTAGGAACGTTTGTATTTAGCGTTACGCATTATCGCAATGGTAGGCCCGCAGTCGGCAGTGTTGTGCGCTGAAAAAGGTAATGTTTTCTTATACAGGATGGATGTGAGAACGACGGGTGCTGTCCAGACCTACGGATATACACCCCCGCCAAGATTGACGAGCATCTGTTGACAGGTTTCTAGAGAAAACCACGGAAACAGGCATTTACATTGGTAGTGCTTTACAAATGTGCTATTACATATTCCTTGCAGGACGGCACTTCAAATATGTCACGATATGAACGCTGTGATCCCCTTCTATACTTGAACAACATCCGGTAGACAAATATGGCAAAACAACCATGTAGATGTATTTTTAGCAGTATCACTTCAAAATGTTAGCAGTTTATGCTCTCCTGATATCTGTGTATCTTCGAAAAGTGGTTAAAAAGCAGAAAATTAATGTAACGTCACCCAGCGAAATTTTATGAAACCCAATGCAAGGCATATTCATATAAATCTGAAAGGAATCAGGTGTGCCGTTTGGAAAATGTGGGAAAGTGTCACAAGGCACCAATCATGGAAAAAACATTACAGCGCTGCCTATTGAATAATGCAGGGCCAAGCGGCACCAAAAAGTCTCCTTGTGCAATGTTGAAGCAATTGGCAACGAGGGTTCAAAGAAGAAAATTTCTTACAAGTTTCCCAAAAGCGAGCGAAAAATAAAAGAATCCAATATTCATTGAATTATGACTTATTGAATAAGTTTGTTATTGATTTATTAAAGATATGCCCTAACTAAGTTTTAAGTGGTCTGAACTGTTATTTTGGAGAAAAATACAAACTGTAAGTACATACTGTAACAGGGGTAAGTCAAATTGTGCTTATCTGAACCTGTACTATACAAATTTAGTAATTATGTTTGGTTTGACAGGTTTTCTTATTTCAAAATGAAGCTCTGCATTTATAAGCAAAACTCCACGTAGTTAGCTAATTCATCATTTGCCACGTTCATATTCTCTGAGTTGCGGCTCCTTGTCTTAGCTAAATATTCAGCAAAGACAACAAACATAGCAATGAATAAATACCACCTGTATAAACCGAGGGAAATCCTAACAAGTACTGCAACAGTGGACATCCTGCACCAGAAATGTAAAACAAACCGCATGATGACACCAACTTCTCAAGTTGAAAGTTTGCAAACAATAAAGCTCTTTTTCGCTGCCAACACTGAGTCAATATTTCAACATAATGGGTTTGGTTTGTTACATTTGAGTAAATACTGTCAAATTTGAGTAATTTCGTGACATTGAGTATTTGTGTACCTAGGCATGTCAGGAAAGAACGAAAGTCATTATCATTTAAGTCAAATACATGTTGTCAAAACTTGATTTTTTAAAACCAGATTTTACAATTGGGGAAACTTGTAACTGTCGTAGGTAGCCCCTTGTCACCGATAGCCCCTTGGGGTTTAATCTGACAGAAAACATGTCAGCCTAAAATGTCTGAAAGTAAATATTAAAACAGAATGATGCCAAAAGATAAAATTCAGTAGCAAAACAGAAAAGTATAAAAAATCTATAAAATTATTGTAGCCAAACTTTCTAACAATCTTTGAATATTAACAGCAAAATTTGTAGGGCAAGTCAGAAAACAATGGAAATCATTAATTTGTAAGTCAAGAAAACGCAAACAAAATATATTTTTTCTAACCAGATAACAAGATCAATTAGGCAAGCTTGTAACTGTCGTGGCTAGCTGCTTGCTACTTATAGCCCCTGGGGGTTTCAAGTAACAGAACACAATTTTAAATACCACCTTTTTTCCTTGTTCAACTGCTGTATATGTATACAGTCATTATTACTACAGCTCAAGCTAGCACCTATTAAGGTTTATGCTGTTTAGACACCGTCAGTGTCTTAGTTGGGCTTGAATCTCTTGAAAGAAAGGTGCTTTGTTTTAGTTTTCTTTCATTTGTTTTTCCTTCGCCGGAAATGACAGGTGCTGGGTTTTTTTGTGACTTTGCAATTGTGTCGTTTTGTCCAGAACCACTTCATGGTAGTCATTACCCTGTTCTGCAATCAGAACTCTTAACACTTCATGAGCTAACCTGTCTCTGTCATACCTATATAAAAATGGAAGTACTATGGTCCATATTGCACACGTTCTTCTGCAGAATGTTGGCATAGGCTGTGTTGGTGCTAATAAATTAAAGGGTCTTCAGAGGAGAACTACTCAGACAGCTTTATCATGTTCCCTGTGCTGGGACTTGCCCCTCGTTAAAAATTTGATTTAGACCCTAAAAATCTTTCTTTCTGGGCACTCTGAGGCATATTTTCATGAAAAAGTGAGACAATCATTTTGAAAAAAAAAACAAAACAACAACAACAACAACAATTTGGGTAGCAATTCCCCTGGACCGTGCCATTTTCAACTTTAACCCACCCTCACTCCTTCTTTCTACACCTCAGCCCACCAACTGCCAGAGCTATCCCAATCTTAGCTAAATGTAGGCAGGTTTTGTATCAAAATCAGGAGAAATGAAAGCTTCATCACCAAACATGCACCCAAGCCCCTGTCTTGGGATTGTGATTCATCATCACACCTTGCGTCGAGACATCCTAGCTTGCCAACTCATCATTTCATTGAAAGACAAAGTTAATGTAAGTTCACTTACTTTCAGTTCGGTAACACGTTCATTAATTGGAAAATTTCCCATCGCAAATTCAGTCCCAGCTAGAGCTGTTTTGCTCACTGACCCTCATATTCTCTCTGTGATTGCTGTCATTGTCTGTGTGATTACGCAAGACTTATTTTTCCATTCCCGCCATACAAGATCGCCTTTCGGCACAAAACATGCTCCAGCATCTTCCTGTTTCTTGTCCTATAGAGTATACTCTCTGCCTTGTGAGTCCTTCTCTTTCAACCAATGCCATGTGCACTTAATTTCGAACAGTTTCTCCCGGTCGGAAAGTGTGTCTCCCTGCTTCGAAAACTTCATTGTTGCTCTCTTTGCCGCAACACACTATCGGCCATGCACGATGGTCCGCCATGTTTCGACCGCGACGATTTACAATGCTGGTCCAATGTGATATGTCGTAAAAAATGTAACACCATACCATACGACACTGACGGTTATTCAGTTTATGTACAATGAAGGTTATGTGCTCAAAAAATATACGCACATTTGCAAAGAGAATAAACAACAACACGTACATTACCAGATAACAACATGGCGGAACTGCTCTGTGAGTGTCTGTATAGACACAGTCATGTCATGCCACACAAAAATCTCATGAATATTGTGGAAACGGCAAACAAATTTCCAAATAAATGATGTCTGAGCCATAAAATTGCTATTGAAGCCCATATCTGTCATACAATGATCCATCCAAGAGCTGTTGTAACTCATCATTCCCACCATTTCTGCAATTAGCGAAACCGTCTTCGCATGTGGCACCTGTTCTGCCCAAAGCTGATCATATTCCATGTCTTTGTTCGGACGCAAACGTGGCCACACAACCTCGTCCATGAAATAGAGATAAAAAGAAAAAAAATACTATGATTCTTTAAAAATTGCAAAAACTTTGCAGCTCCACCTAAAGAAAAAATTAACAACTAAGGATCCTTAGGAGTACCCCTGTGTGATTTCGAAACCAATTAGGTTAGCCGTTTTGGAAAACAATATTTTTATCAGATTTGGCAAAAAAAAAAAAAAAAATCATAAATAATACAAAATTATTGGAGCCTGACCATTTGAACAAATTTGAGACCTACTAGAGGAACATCGCAAACAAGTTCGAATTGAATCGGGCTAGCATTTTTGGGAAGTCGAAAATAGCAAAAACACACACAAAATTATTATTTAAAAATGAAAAAGATCGTACCGTCGCCTTTCGAACAAAGTTTGGTCTACAAGTCGCCAGAAGTAACCCTATGAAATTTCGAAACAATTAGCTGAGCAGATTTGGAGAAGATTTGATCATAAAATGAACAAAAAAATCGTTAAAAAATCCGAAAGCCGCCATAAAGCACGACCATTCGAACGAACATGGCAGAGACCAACCCAAGGTACATTCCCATCACATTTGAAGTGAATCTGCCATGGTGGTTTTGGAGAAAAGTCCAAAATGTGAATTGTGGATGCCAGACACCGGACACCAGACGTCCGTCGGATGAAGACCCACCACATAAGCTCAGTCGACATTTTGCCAGAGTATGTTGTAGTCTAGCACCGACATAGACCCCTGCTGGGAAAAAGGCCCTATCTCAGTCATTTTAGGGAAGAGCAAGAGGTAAACAATCCAACAAGGAGCATTCTACCAGATCTGGGAGTGGAAATACAGCGGCTAAACTCGTGGTTCTATTAAATTTGAACATTACTTGTTGTATCTCAGGATCACTATTTACACAGTGTACTCTCTACTGATGCCTATGAAAAGTCAGGAACTGCTAACGTGTTTTTCGAACAGCTTATTGTGTTAGTTATAGCCACATTAAGAGAAACGACCTTGTCAATACTGTACAGGTAAAAATTTATTGTCAATCATATCAAAGCTTAGTAGATCAGGAGCCTTTAGTCCATGTATCATCGACCATCTCTTAGAGCAATTCCCAGACAACAATCAGTTTGAGGTTGAAAGTTATGCTTTAAAACTTGTAAGATGTGCAAGAGAAACATCAATCCAGGTGTTTCGAAAAGTATTCCTGCGATTGGAACTTGACGATGTGGTGCAGGATGAAACATTTTATACCCGCAAGATGATCCCAAATCTTACCTTGGGTGTATATTTCTAGAAAGCAAAAGGGCTAAGAGACATTTTGATAAAGTGTACTGCAAATTCAGGGTGAAATAACTGAAGTGAATCTATATGCAGCTGACTCCACTAAGTCATACATAGTGTAGCTCATTGGCAATATATATATATACAAAGCCAAGCTTTGGATCTGTATCTTAGTTACTGTCAAAATGTAATGTCTTGGATAGTAAGTATGCTGTTACTGTAGATTGAGTGTCAGCTTCAACCAAAAATGAACCCAACACCAAAACAGTTATAGCATTGCAGTATAAAGATCCTGTCGTTTCACTATTGGGCAAACAACAATCATATATAAGATACCTGAGCACAGCAGACCAGTTATACATTTGTTTCAGTTGCTGGCAGTCATTTGATAGGCGCCAAACATGATGTTTCATTTTCAAAATGTTAGTCTCATATTCGTCTAAATGTGACACTTCAATTTCAGATTTTGCCACCCATAATGACAGTAACCCGTACGACATGCAAGTGGCATTTGCCAAAAGTAAAACTTCAATTTGGGATATTTCCACCCCTGCTGACAGTGTTGCAGATTGACAAACTTGTGGCTGCTGTCAAATTCTACATTCAGTATCAGATGAACAATTTCACAGGAGGAATGATTATAATGATAACCCTTTTATTTACACAGCAGCACACAGTTTGCAAACAATACTTTCTTTGCTTTTTGGACCAAATGGAGGTGTTTTTGTGGATCTCTCTGAATCAAGTATATGCTAACTATACCAATATAGCATTCATCAAAAGCAGTGATGTGACCCCAATATCATAAAACTCATCACCAGATGGCAGATAAGACATAAATTGCCAGACGGAAGAAATATTGAAAAGATTAATAAAGTGCTACAGATGTGCTGGTAAAAGGGAATGGTCAGGATAGGTTTGCTTTAAATTATCATGGCTTTAATGGGACCGCAGAGGCTATGCACTTGTCCCTTTCCAAGAAATATCTGTTATTCCATAGTACAAGCAAAAAACAACCCTTCCCTGAGCTGGACCTCAGTAGCACATCCTGACCAATACTATTTAATCCGGCCACGAAATATAAGTCGGCATTCAATATACAGCCTAGAATATACCCTTTATCAATAGGGCATTTCAGGTTAATTTTGTTAAGTACCCGCACATGGACAGTAATATTCCTATTTGGCCTGTTTATGGCGTCTGAAATTTGTATATAAAACTGAGTCCTCATTACGCAAATATCAGATGTATTTAACAGAGTTGCATAGATTAGATTGTGAGCGAGTATTCATTGCATTCAGCAATTTAATGGTATATGTAGGGAGCAAAATACCTCTTACAATTTAGAGTCGCATGCATCAAATTGATTAAAGCTCCTACTAACTTTTAGTTAGTACCTTACTAAAGTCAGGAGACAGATGTTTTCCTGCATACTCTAGTTTTGTCTGGTGTATGTCTATCTTGATCTAACTGGGTTTCGGCATGGCTTGTTTGAGGATTTGGTCATGGTTGAATCGTCATTACACGGAATGCTGTGCAGTTTCTTTGACAACATTTAAAACAGGTATCCACTTCTATTTTTCAAGACAGTCATTATTATTGCATCGATGTTGTCTGTTTTGAATTTGGTGACAGATGCATGGCTTGATGAATGTTCAGAACTTGTATGTAATAGGTCATGTTCATGTATACTTGTGACATTTGCACGGATTCGAAATTGGACTGAATTTTGATATCGATCTTGATAACTAATAGTCACTGATTATTTGGCTTCATGAATAATAGCCACTTTTCAAATGTTAATGTAAGATATCTTGTGTGGATTGGATTGGACTTGTGTATTTTTGAAGGGGGATATTTTACATACAGTAACACTGTGGCAAAGAATAAAATGTATTTAGCACCGGTATTTCGAGGGCTAAGAAACGGCACCCCTGGACTCCATTCAGAAATGTGAAGGTGTGCTTCACAAAGTCTGTAGTACTTGTATGACACTGACTTTGGGGTTGGAAGGATACATTCACCTATGCATCTATTCTTGTGTTTTTTTATTTCAACTAGGAGGTCCAAGTATACACAGATGCATCCAATATATCTAGGTACATTACATGAACGCAGGTCCCCCAGAGCAGGTGCAAAAAGGTAGTCAACAACAGACAATGAGGGCTCGGCTCTGATTGAAGGAATCAGGTATATACTTTGCCAATGAAAGATTTGTTGCTTACACAGATAACCAGGCCTTACTATACATCCAGGCCAAGTCATGCTAATAGGGTCAGACCCCACTTTGATCCTACTGCTCGACCTACCAGCCATTTGACAACTTCAGACAGGGTGCTGGTGCATCCTCTGACAGCCAGTCTCACCGGATGAAGAGACAGATACAACTCAACCTCAGTGAGCTTTTCACTGTAGAAATAGTACACATAAGCTTCTCACATTCCACATTGTTGAAAAAAACCTACCTCCAAACTCAGTACCACAAAAAGAGAATGCAGAGTCAAATGGCAAGACACCAAACTCGCCATAAGTCAGCCCAAGGAAGCTTTAAGAGCAAAGGTGATACGCGACTCGCATCTAAATGTTTTAAGCAGGACAGAAGCGCAAAAAGAGATGGTATCCCACCCCCCTTAAAAATATTTAATGTAATGCACAATAGCACTATCCACTGGTAATTTCTACATAGATGTGTCCTTTTTTCAACGGAAATCACACTTTATTTCTTTTTGCATGATGCACACAACCGAAACTTACCCCCCCCCCCAGTACTATGGGTTTCCATACAATCTTAAGGTTTAGCTTCATTATTAAATGTCTACATTTAGATTAAAATCCATTAAATAAAGTGTTATCTTACGATTATAACTGTCAACTATCTTTAATATGCGTAAAATATCTTTTACACATATTATGTGTTAGTGTGTTCCTTTACTTAATTTTTGTGCAGCAGACCAATGATTGGGAAGTTTGCTTCTAGTTGACGGTTCCATCCCTACAGGTGAAGGACACAGGTTTCGCCATGAAAATTGTAGTTTTGTCCTGTTCCTTCTCCAGTGCACAGCATTTGTGGAGTGTCACCACACCTGGTTGGTCAGCATTATCAACTATGGAGTAGTATTTCAACATATTACAAAGGTGAATAATGCAGAGTATTGATGACACCACAGCGGAAATACAAGTCCTATTAAGCTGGAAGTGTTAGAAAGTCTAATGTCGAGGAAAACATCCAGGAACTTTACACACAGGCAATGAAAACTCTCACAGACAACTTATCGCAAGTTTACTATTTCCTTACTTGCATTGACACATTCTTGAGACTATACATTCGAGAAAAAGTCTTTCCATTTTGCTGGAATATTTCCCACGCTCTGTTTGAAACATCCATGCTGAATGATAGCCAAATATTACAAAACAGTGGTCATGCTTTGAAAAGCATGAGAAAGCGTTAACAGCAGCAATCATAGCACATTTTGATGGTTCATGTTTATATATATCTGCTAATGCCACCAGAATGGGCAAGCTGATGAGCTCATCCACCATAAATATGAATTTATAAATCACAGGAAAAGTGAGGTCAGACGTTTGATCTCTTCAATCCGTTGAACTTGAACCCTAATAACACACTTATTACGAAACAGTTGGAAAAATAATGTTACAGTATCCATGATTTACTTCAGGCTAAACGGTTTGCGTATGTATTTCTTACTGATACCGTTTTGAAGACATCACAATACGTCAATGCTAATGTGCAATGTTACTTTCATATCCAATTTACACAATGCTCATGGCGTTCTACCATCTGTCCGGCTCATTGGTTTACGCTCAGCAAGACGTTATGCGTGGCGTTTACTTTTAAAATACCTGTAACGGCATCTTATCATCTGTTTGATGTGTTGTGAATTATGATTCCTGGTGCTTTTGAACCACGAAGCGCCCAGGCTTTTCAATTACTTAATACAGTTATTTGATTGGAGTACACTGCAAACACTGATGAATATTATTGGATAACCACCGAACTGAAATCCCAACACGTGCCAGTGCCACATTTTGAACAGGTGATCAATAGTTTCGAAAAACAGAACCCATAGTCATAAATTTCAACCTAAGAATGATAGCAAAGCGATTCACGAGTTACTAAAATATGAAAATTCATCTCCCTATACCTATGTAAAAAAATAAATTTAACTCCTGACTTGAGACAGGTTGTCACCCATAAAAGGCAACTCGTGGTTTTATACAGGTCCTCTCAACCTTTGAAATATTCTTCATTAAGTACAGACTTTAGCATTTCCATAACATGTAGGCCTAACCACTTAAATCACATTTCAGCACTTCTACCAAAGATAAAAAAGACATGGTAGGACTGTGATTTTGTGGCTCTTCTGACCAGTCAGTCAGCTGAGTTTACAGCAAAAGAAGAAAGTATTCCTGCATAATTGTTTTGATATTTATGGATCTGGAACATTCTAAACATACTCTACTTCCATTATAACTAAGAGTTGAAGAACACAGCCCACGGCACAACTTAGCCAATAAAGGGTGTATCAATACGATGATGTTGTTCCACTAGATGTATACATGAACACAAACTTCTTTACAACTAAAACTTACAAATTCCAAACTATGTGTTGATTTGTCAGTTCTAAATCTTTCTTTGCGTGCCTTCAAAGTTGCAGATGATTTAGGCAAGCTTAAACAGTGATGATAGATGCGAACCTTCAGCTTCAGATGAACTGGAATGCCATTACCATTTCCCACCACTAAACTGACCAGTCTCTGTCTTTCCCAGAATGATAAGGTAAAGGTATTCAAGGCACACACCTATAACAAATTCTGGCAACACAATTTGATGCCTTCACTTACGCATTTCAAATGGGCAATTCTACACCGAAAAGCAATAGTTTGAAGAGGAATTAGGTACAGATTCTAATATCCCTCTATCCTAACCTTACAACTGAGGCTACGATTGTTTAAGAGACATTTAGTAAGGATCGTTATGAACTATTACATGTAAATATTGGATTCTTCTACTGACGTTTGGTTCGCATGGTATCTTGTGTATCCTTTTCAATTGAAAGGAGAAAATGTTAAACTTTTTGCTTACTAGCCTGTTGTTTTAATCATTCCGTTTGCTTTTATTGAATATATACGTATATACTTAAAAATTTTGATTATAAATGTGTATATGCCGCGTGACTCTTACAGGGATAACGACGAGTCCCATGAATATACTTACATTTTACATGAAATTAGTCTAAAATGCCAGGAATTGAGTATTCACAAAATTATAATTGGGGGGGGGGATTTTAACACTGACCTGTCGCGACTTAGGTAACTGCATACATGTACACAACACCTGCTGAAAGACTTGCTTGTGGTGAAAACCATAACAATAGCCAAAACTATTATACTTTTGAAAGTAAAGCCAGTTTTGATAGGTCTGTAATTGACCACTTCTTGCTATCTGAGAATTTGGCTGCACTGCTTAGGGCATACTATGTTAAACACTATGGTGACAATATTTCCGATCACGCCCCTCTTGAACTAGATATCCCTATTGATTATTGTGAAGTTCCTAATCCGATCATAGCACCCACACCACTACGGCACAGGGTGACACCTATTGATAAACCTCTTTACAAGCAGGCACTTGATAATAAACTGAGAGGTATTGAAGTTCCTTGGGCTGCTGTTCAATGTACCTATTTAATGTGTTAGGAACACTGTGAACTGGTAGGATGTTTTCATAATGATGTTGTCACTGCTTGTTTTGGATGCAGGAGAATTGACTATTCCTCACACATCTAAAAACAACAAAAAAGTTATTCCTGGATGCAATGATTATGTTGATAATTACAAGAGAGAGTCCATGTTTTGTCATTACATATGGAAATGCAACAACCCCCCACCCCCCACCCGAGTCGGGGTTATAGCAAACATAAGAAAAAACACGCGGGCTAAATACCATTACGCCCTTCGGTTTGTAAAGAAAAGTAAAGATATGTGCAGTGCTAATAGATTAGCGGATTCCATGCTAAATAACAAAACAAGGAACTATTGGTCCGAGGTCAAACGCATCAGAAGCACAGGCGGTTCTGTGTCAGGCGTCATTGACTGAGAAACTGACCCTGGTGAAATTGGTCGGCTATTTGCTGAGAAATACAATGATCTATATAACATTGTGTCAAATGACACTCGTGAGATTTTTTAATTTGAAACAAGAAATTTATGATTTGATTTCTGGCTCTGCTTCTTATCATAATGCTGAATGTTCTGTATGTGTACAGAAAATGGTAAAAGAAGTGGGTAAGTTGAAAAAAGGTAAACATGACGGAGATCAAGAATGCTATTCAGACCATATCGTTAATGGTACTCGCTGTCCTAATGTCTATCTTTCGCTTCCTTTTTTCATCTATGCTGGTGCATGGTACTACTCCTGATGGACTTGCTAAAACTATGCTAAACCCTATACAAAAGGATAAGAGAGAGGCACTGAGTAGTTCTGACAATCAACGTGGAATTACGTTAAGTAGTATTCTCGGAAAACTATTTGACTGGGTCATCTTAAACGATCATTCTGATACTCTATGCACTTCTGATCTGCAATTTGGATTTAAAGCCAACAGTTCCCCAACTCAGTGCACTTATACATTGCTTGAATGTGTCAATAATTACACCTCTCATAATACCAAAATTAATTTGTTTTTTCTCGATGCCACTAAGGCGTTTGACCGAGTGCACTAAGTTAAATTGTTTACGTTACTGCTGCAACGAAAATTATCTCCCATGCATGTTCGACTATTGCTTAATATGTATACTACACAAAATGTACGTGTTGTATGGCGTAATGTAGCATCAGATGCTTTTTCATGTACAAATGGGGTCAAACAAGGAGGTGTGTTATCTCCTATATTGTTCGGTGTATATATCAATGAATTATTAATACGACTAGAAAAATCAGGACTGGGCTGCCACATTTGTAATACCTTTCTTGGTGCCTTAGCTTTTGCTGATGAACTAGTCTTATTATCCCCTACTATGTGTGACCTTCGTAAGTTATTGGATATCTGCTCTAATTTTGCTAAAGAGTTCAATGTGGTATTTAACTCCAACAAAAGTAAGTGGATGTCATATTCTTCAATTGAACCAAGTGACTCATTATCTTTGGGCGGTGAACTCATTGAGAAAGTTCAGGAATTCATTTATCTTGGTCATCTGATCAGTCCAAATTCCACTAGAAGTAATGCTGATCGATGCATCAGCAAATTTTATTCCTAGGTAAACTTACTCATAGCTCAGTTCGTTAACATATTTGCTTCCACCAGATACAATTTTTTCAAACCGCATTGTATGTCATTTTATGGGTCTCAATTGTGTGATTTTTCTAACAAGGAAATAGACAAAATTTTTGTAGCATGGAGGAAAGCTATACGTCTCATTCGGCGACTGCCTGCCAGGACACACTGCAATTTACTGCCGTTAATTTCAAGTGACTTGTCTCTTGAAATCCAATTGCACAAGCGATTCTTTTAATTCGTACATAGTATACTTAATAGCCAAAATGAAGTTGTAAATTTATGTGCCCGGCTGACTTTGGCTGGAAGCCGTTCAGCCACTGGTAAATCACTTAATGCTCTACTAGGCAATTGCGAGATAGACAGGAATCTGTTTGTAAATTGCAGCTCCCTCAAGCGAATTAATGCCATGATCATCAGTCATTCCCGGTCAGTGAACCCCTGTGACTAAGGTGTCCCTCATACGTGAGCTCTGTAACATTCGTGACGGGCGACTTAGTGGAATATTGTTTCATACTGAAATTGATGACCTTATCGAGTATTCATGTATCAGATAACTTTATTTATTTACTTTTTCTAATGCTTAAGTTACAAGCTGCTTGAGCTGTGTACCACGAGTACGAAAATAAAGATATATATATGTATATATGTATATATATATATATATATATATTATACTGTGATAAATTTTATTGCATTACAATGACTGACTGCACCATGCATTCAGACACTAGCCTAAATATGTACTTACTGCTACAATTTGATTTTATCATTGGCATAGTAAGATGTGTCCATCACAAGTAGGAACTAAACAGCATAACAGCTAGAAAGTGGCTCCATAGTTTCCATTCATATCCGCACTCTGATATGTTCATATATGTTTGAGCCTTGATATTGATTTTATCATTGACATACAAAGATGTGTCCATCACAAGTAGGAACTAAACAGCATAAAGCTAGAAAGTGGCTCCATAGTTTCCATTCATATCCGCACTCTGATATGTTCATATATGTTTGAGCCTTGATATTGATTCTTTATTCGTAAGTTCTAGTATGTCAAATAATAATGTTCGTCTTTTTCTAAAATTCTACTTTTGTATGTCAAGCGTAAATTCATTAATTTATCCATATTTTGTATTGGGTATTCTATTCTTTCCTTATTTGCGCGATATGGGGGAGGCGCATTGAAACTTACGTTGATTTGTCCTAATCAAATCTTCCAAACTTTGAGAACCAGTCAGTTGATTATAAAACCCCCAATACTGCACTTCTGAGACAGCTGCTTGATACTTGGTTGTCTTCAAGTCTGACTTTTACAAAATGTTACCTTTGTCTTAATTCATGTTTTAAAAAAATCCCGCTCTTGTTGGGGAATAACTGGTATACACCTGCAATCTACTACTGTTGTAGTTACTTGTGTCTACAAATTGACATACGTCAAAAGTGGCATATAATGCAAAATAATAGTGTGCAGACACTACGTCTCTCTGCTGCCCGAAGAACAACCTTCCATACAGGCCATCAGAGGCGGCAGTTAAGCTAAACAAAGATTTATAAGCCTTTGCTCGAAACCGTTCTTCCATATCTGTGTGCCTTTAGGTTCATTGATTGCAAATGCGTTTCTTATATAGCAAGTGACAAATATTCACTGTTCATAGGTTAAGTATTTGCTGTCAACCATTAGATGTCACTGGCACTAGTTCCTATCTTCTTTTTCGGTATATCTTTTCACTGTGGTGAACTAATTCGATTGCAAATATGCGCAGGACAAGCCAGATGGCCCAAAGTTTCTAAAGCTAAGGAGGCCGCATTCTAGACTGTCAATGGAGACATCTAACATTTCAAGTGCTGCTATGCTTGCCAGTTTCTACATTGCTTATTGTGAATCATAGTTTATACGTTCAAGTTACACATTTCACGTATATGGATTGTGTGTCAACTGAAGACTTCAAAAATAATACCGTTAAACTACACTGCTTGCATCATATTTCATACAGTAGAGAGTTATCAATGGCTCCTTATCATTTGAAAAGCAGGTGTCCCACATGCTTGCTTGCAGACAACGTACACATGCGCAACGATGTCGCATTCATAGACAGCTGAAACACGCAGGTAAAATTCGGGGGCCCCTTGACATATTGATGGAGATTTTCAACCTGCAAAGCCATCGCTGTTACACACATGTGCGTGGTTTTGTTTTTCCAAATGACAACAAAAGAAAGAAAACCTTTCGGATCTATCGACGCAAGGCTAGAATAATAGTGTCAGAACATATGTACGGGTGTCTCACATGTGAATCATTTTGACTTAGGTGTGTGTCATCACACATACATAGACCATCAAATAAAATGACCTTGGAATAGGGAACATATGAATGCTAAATGAAACAACACCAATCAATGCACATTCTAAACGTTAACGAAACGAGAAAAGCGATACGGACTGTAGGTATTACAATCACGAGGTAAGGCGTTGTCATTGCGGATTGAGATTGTCATATGTGTAGACTAATTCTATTTCTCCAATTGGTGGAGGCACCATCACGTGTCGTGCTCTAAACACGTGGATCCACTGCTTTTGCTGTCTCCGAGTCACTTGACCCGGTAAGGACCTCGCGTGCGGCCAGTCCAGACCTCTCGAACGATGCGAGCGTGACATGATGCGTCATCAGCTTCTTTCAGCCAATCACATTGCAGGTTAAAATACACTGCCGGGTATCGCCCACCTTGATTCACTGGGAACATGGCAGACGACAATGGTAGTGCGGATCGTTTCGCAACCATTTCTGATTGTGAGGATCAGTCTACCGTGTTGATTTTGAATCTTTGACACTAAAAATTGCAAAGTTGCATAGGCCTATATGACAAAACAGTTATAATAGTTGAATTCGGTCTATGCATTGGTCTATCGACCTTTCAAAACCAATATATACCTCGGCCTTTGGCCTCGGTGAACATTGTTGAGGACAGGTCGATGGTCCCGTATGTATAGACCTCACCCAAAGATTATAATTGTATACTGATAAATGAAATATAGGACTACCTGAGAGGAGGAAACATGATGGAAACGTGAATAGGCCTACCAGTTTATAAACAGTTAAAAACTATTATTTTTTCTCTTTGGGCCCACACAAATTAGGCCTATCTTTCATACCGTTAACTGGCTTATTGGTGAACGCCTTAAAGAGATGCAGCGAAAGTGAAAACTTTTCTTTTTACAAACCTTTTTACTTTAGTACGTGTACATCTAATGTAGAATCATATAATATTGTAAGACGGCCTGCCAGTTTACCTGGCCTATACGTCTAATTTCCAAACTGATTATTTAAATCTCGTTTAAACATCAAAAACGGCGTCCAGGAGTAGGTGTGGAACACAGAAACCAACGCTCAACCATCATACATCTAGCAGTCCCGTAAGGAAACAACCAAAACTGTAAATATAATTACCTGTCACCAAACATAAATAGGAGTGAGGCAACATGCCCTACTAGCTACGATTTTGTGTAGATACGCTCTACTCTTCCGACTAAACACTGATTTTATGCATTTTTAACCTACTTGGGCGAAGTCCACTGAGCCAAGTAAGACCATGAAATGGTGAACTTAGTATCTGGCCACAAAGTGTACCAGCACAGGGGCCGGTTCTGGTCATGAGAATTGAAGATATGCATATGTATGTATATATATATATATATATATATATATATATATATATATATATATATATATATATATATATATACATATATATATATATATATATATATATATATATATATATATATATATATATATATATATATATATATATATATTGGATAGTTATATTGGACAGCTCGAGGGAATCCCCGTGCGCGCGTGACGTCATAAGGCAAATGACGTTCACTGGGGCTTTTCCCTAGCTTCAGGCAAAATGTGTAGAATTTCAATGGAAAATAAATTTTGGTATTTAACTATGAAGTGCTTTAGACTTCTATATTTATACAAGGAAAATCATACAAATTACAGAATATAACAGATGTTGGATGGCAGGTCGTCCAATATGAAGTTTACGGGACCATGAAACGTTATATTGGGTTCGGCTTCGCCTCAGCCAATATAATGTTTCATCGTCCCGTAAACTTCATATTGGACTCCCTGCCATCCAATATCGGTATAATATCATATCTTGAACCGGCAAACTTCGGCACCAATCCCCTTGCCGACAATGGGAAACGCACATACCAAATGTAGCAAATCCCCATTCCTAAAAAGAATGGTTCAATGGAAGCGGATATGCGTGAATGCCATAATCCACATAATATGATATGATATGATATGATATGATATGATATGATATTGTACAATCACAGTCTTTGGATGAGGCATAAACATGGGTCTGTTTTCCTGTTCCTCTCCAATATACACGAAGGCCGAACTTTGAGGTGTATATTGGTGTGGACAGGTCGATAGACCCTTGTATAGACCAAATTCAAAGTTTTTAACTGTTTTGTCATATGCATCTCAGAAATTATTAGTGTCAAAGATTCAAGACCAACACAGCAGACTGATCCTTACAAAATTAGCCCAAAGAGCTCTAAAGCCAAATTTAGGTGGAAACTGTGCCATGCCCCCAGTGAATCAAGGTGGGCGCTAACAAGCAGTGTACTTGGTTTAAACATATTTTATTATTCAATTAGTAAGAAGAGCAAGCCCTATATTAATTCCTCTTGAGAAATTAGACAATATCACAGGACAAGACGAAGCAAGAGGCGTTCAGTGTAGGGTATGCTGCTGTTTAGGATTCTTACATAATGATATATATATATATATAGAGAGAGAGAGAGAGAGAGAGAGAGAGAGAGAGAGAGAGAGACAGAGAGAGAGAGACAGAGAGAGAGAGAGAGAGACAGACAGAGAGAGAGAGAGAGAGAGAGAGAGAGAGAGCTAAGCATTACAACACGAGGACGACGGACACTACACTGAAGAACATCAAATGAATAAATGAAGGAATGGAACATAACAATCACAAGACAGATAGTGGGGCATTCATGAAACGAATCTACTGAGCCGGTTATTTCCATCAGGAACTTGATTGATTAGAACCTGTCATGTGCTACAGTTATATGACATCAAATTGAAATTTTTTTGTGCCATCAATATAGTCTTGAACAGCAAGGCAAAGGTCATCTCAAATGTCAAGATAAAAGGCCATGTCAAGGTCAAAGGCCAATTTAGGCCAAAATATCAGGTGAAAGGTCGAGGTCCACTCCAGGTAGAAGTCATCTCAAGGTCAAAGGCTATTTCAAGGTCAAAGACCACTTTCGATGGTGGCTTTCTTCTAGCCATAACTTGGTCAATTTTTACCCAATTGTGATCATGTTGGGCTAAAATTGTAGTTATTGTAACACTGCACATTTTGAAACACATAATATGTGACTCCTAACGGTCAAAGGTAAATGTCATTTTTACCTTTGAAAGGTTCACCCAGCCATAACTCGGCCAATTTCCATCCAATTCTAATCATGTTGCACTTAAATTGTGGGTATTGTAACACTGTACATTTTTGCTATGTATATGTGAACTGTAAAGGTCAAAGGTCAAGGTCATTTGGAATTCAAAATTTTTATCCAGCTAAAAGCGTAATGGAATGTGAAGTACCAAAGGACAAAAGTTCTACCATTTAATATTTACAACTTTTGAAGGCACACACACACACACAGATTTGCTTTGAAGCAAATCTTCTTTTCTAGTTTTCTTTTATATTTGCATGTGCATGTTTGCCGCAACAAAGAAAATAAAGATATTTTAGGTAAATTGTGCCTACATGCCGCACGATTGTGAACAATTGCGAAGAATTACAGAGGCAGACTACAAAGACCAATCTTCAGTGAACAATATTCGGTTTGGCCATTTTTAGTTGCTGAAAAACATGTTCTTGATTCAATAGATTTTGGGAAAGATTTAAGCCCGTTACTAGTCAGAGCCCCCGCGTTGGATATCTAAGAACCCCCCCCCCCCCCCATGGTGCTATTGGCATCAGAAGCAATACCCCTCCTAGTCTGCTCAAGCCAGGACGTATTAGGCCACTCCAACCACCAGGGTGCCCTGTGAGCGTCTATTTTCTGACGCGGGAAACACCCTCACGAGTAAAAGGGCTTCATTGAAGCCAGAATGGTCAATATGATAATCTTTCTGCATTGTAACAGGAAAATGTCTTTACTGTTGAATGAGATAACGAATATTAAAAATGATATGAACATATAGTTTATTGTTATTATTGTTTGAATGTTGATTGTAGTATGTACACTGTTTGACTGATCGAATAGGTGGCTGCTTGAATGTTGGTCATGTTTGTGTTTCCAAAACCCGGTAATACCCGACCGAGTACCCGGTTCTTTAAAGACCCGAATTTCGGGTACCCGGGTAGTTACGTTTGATACCAGACAATACTGTACAAAGAATTGCAGCGTCACATATTGAACAAAGTACGGTCTAGGGTCCCGAAATGATTTCAAAGCAATTGGCGAGACGGTTTTGGAGAAAATGATTTAAGATTTTGCCATTTAATGAACAAAAAGTCCTCAAAGGTTATAATACACTTAAACGGGACTATTTGAACAACTGAATAAATACATATCCAACGTACATTCACACACAGGTTGCAGTGAATCTGCATGTCTGATGGTTTTCGAGAAGAGTTAACAAATGCGAGTTATCATTGCAAGCCCCATTGACTTAGATGGTTATCAATTGGTATGCACACATCAACCGACACGAACCCGGATTAAAATAAAATCATTAAAAATAAAGCATTATGGCCACCTAGTCAACAACAGTGTTTGAAAAAAATAAGGCATTATGGCCACCTAGTTAACAACAGTGTTTGACCCTTCCACAGCGCACATTTCCATCAAGATACCGAACAATCTGGTGGGCGTTGCTGAAGAAGTCGAAAATAGCGAACACTAAAATTTCGTAAAAAATTATGAATTAACCGCAGCGCCACCTGTGGAACAAGCTCAGGTCTAGGAGCCACCAGAAGTGTCCCTGTGCAATGCCAAAGCAAAAGGCAAAGCAGTCTTGGAGAACACATTTTTAAGATTTTACCAATAAAGTGAATAAAATTCATAAAGAAATCTATAAATGATCGAAACATGGTCGTTTGAACAAATATGATAGAGACCCACCCCAGGTATAGATCCCCACTAAGTTTGAAATGGATCTGGCTAACGGTTTTAGAGATGTCGAAAAGGTGGTTGTGGGCAGACGAGGGACGCCGGAGGACGCACGCAGACCCATCCAGTACGTTCATTTGACTGACAAGTCAGCTGACCTAAAATACATATGACGGACGAACTAACGAACAAACAAACAAAAGCGCGCTAGATATAAATGTTACATATCAAAGCTGATCGATTTTGAGCAGATATGATCAATAACATGCTAAGTCAAACTGAAGGAAGTCCGGTTCTCTGGTCCGAGATGTTTCGGGATAAAACATTCTGGGAATGTTGCCCAGGGAGAGGTGAGCGTCTGCAGGGGTTATGACCTGCCAACAGGCAACCTGCGTTTTACAGCATGCCAACAGGCAACTTAAAGTTTATGGATTGCCAACAGCAACATGATGTTTATGACTGGCCATAGAACAATCTAGTTCTCCATTTTCATTGATAAAGCGAGAACCGGAAATGTCAGATAATCTATCAGTAGATCATAATGAGAGTAAATAACTATATTATTACATTGTACAATAGCTTTATTTATTGCAGTATACTTCCTGAATTTTCACTGGAGGGAAAGAGAAAAGTATTAGAGCAGACACCTTCCAAGGAGCTGGCGCTGAAAAGCTTCGTTCAATCTGAATATATTCACTGATCAGTCCCGGAATACGTAAGATGAATTATCAGCAGTGCCTGATGACTTGTCCGTGCGTAACTAGATCAATGAAACATATTTACTTACCGCTGACAAGACCTAGAAAATACCTTTAATCTGACCATGAGGGAAAAAAATCCTCAAATCTTGACATGTAATAACTTTTTAAGCCTGAAAATCCATTGAAAACACGTTTTTGAAGCCTGGAACAATGAGAGCGTGAAACAATGCTATTTTATGGATGGACGCAATCCTAGTCTTCACAATTCCATGAAACTAACAGGGTGATTGTAGAATGACGCACGGACACAAATGTTTAAAACACATACAAATGTGCAAAATAAAGGTTTGACTTTCTAATATGCAGCGTGACCTCTTGGTCGTGAAAAAGATCTTATAACTTCACTATAAACATTAACAACTATCACTATTTGAAATGATTCCGGGGGCGGAGGGTGTCCGAGCGATATAGAATTTGAAATCATCCTCTTCAGGAGAATAGTTAAACAAGGTAATTAATTTGTCATACAGTGTTGCAAACGCATTAAGTGGGTGTTGGCTTCAGTAATAATGACTATGGTCATGATGGTGATAAGAATTTTCAGGTGACACTCCGGAAATTTATAGTCGGCTTCTGGTGTGTCCAGCGTTTGAATAAAAAAAAAAAACTCGCATCCTGCTAAAACAGTAGTGCGCGCACTACTGTATTTCATGTGCGTGTGTGTGTGTGTGTGTGTGTGTGTGTATGTGTGTATGTTTTCAAAAGTTAAAAGGAACAAAAAGGGGTGATTTTAAATTCACGTCTATATGCCAATGACGGGAACAGATAAAAGCTCCCCCCCCCCCCCACCACCACCACCACCACCAAGAGCTCATGTCAATATTATTAAAAGTCTTTATTTGGATTGTCCAAGTGATATGAAATGTTGGCAAGTCCATGGTGGGAAATCAAATTCACCAAAGCAGCGCCAAGTGCAAAACCAGCGCCGCAGTTAATATGAATGTACGGTTTTGTTCTTATGGGATTTATGGGTGTTATAAATTTCGAAAATGGGAAAAGGTATAGCAGGTTTTCAATTTATAAAAAGATTGGAAAGTTTGAGCCAATGTTTGATGGAAGATGTCTTCGTCATATCAATAATTGACGTTCACATGGGATAAAGAACCTTTATCCCTGTGCATAACGGACTTTTTGCAAGCTCCACTTTAGTTTGGCAGTTGTCACCTATCAGCATTAACTTTAAACGTGCGCCTGTCCTTGAGTGTTTCACGGAATTATCTGTCCTCATGTTGACATAATTTCCATTACTTCTATTCTTTTATGTATCCTCCCGACGAGAGGAGTTTGTGTGGGGCCACCCCTGTGATCATTTTTTTTTCACTCTAATACATTTATCTGCCTGTTGAAACCTATCTATGGGGGTTAAATTCTACGTTTGGACAATTTTAAGGTAAAGTTAAAAATTCCGATCACATGGATGAGGATTTAGTCAATTACAAAGACATAATACACAATCTGAAATGTAAATAGGTTGCAACGGTGACTCGATCAGGCATAACTGTAGCCGATTACAGCTGACCATATAAAGTGTCAGACAAATGTGTTTTAAGTCTTCCACTGAACAGCATAAACCAATCAGGCAATTAGTGTTCTAGTGCTGAAAATTATCTCAAATGTGTTTCCTACCTTGGTGTTTGATTTCCAGAGTTGAAGTTGGAAGATGTAAAATGAGCAGTCTGCCACAAAATAAACAAACGCGAAATGGAGGTCCCCCTTAACTTTGTCCATCTCTGGCATGGGCAACGAGAGAAAGTGGAAAATATACCATCAAAATACACTGCGGGCATCCAGAAATATTACAGGGCGAACTATGAAGAGGGTCACGCACCAAAGAGCGGGTCGTGCTCCCTGGTATGGCACATACTATTTCACACATCGTGCTGGTCAGAACATGATCCTGCCTTGTTTATATATTATGTCATGTTTTTATCAACACTATTTTTTCATGTGTTGCAAATATTGAAGTTGGGGGTATGTCTGGGGTCAGGCACCTCAATCACAACTTTTTCTTCCTCCCTCTCTCCGTGTATATATGCCTCTTTCTATTTTTATCAATGCTGATAGATTATCCGTTTCGCCTACGATTTGTGGATATCTACATTCTATGCCATGTTTTACTGTTTATTATTACAGCTGCATTCTTCGTGTGACCAATTTCACAACTTTCCTAAGTTGAATCATGTTGATCAGAAGCATCATGTGGTTTTATTTTGGCTTTGAATGTGCCTCAGGCCGTTGATTATGTCAAAGTTCAAGCTTAAGTTCAACTGTTCCATGCGCTTCTTACAGGCAACTTTCCGAGACCTCAGAGTGTAAAAGCTGATAATAACAGCACTAAGTAACCTCTCATCGCAAAATGTCCATAAATAATAGATCTGTTTCTTCGCTGAATAAAGAATATCTAATGAATTACTTTATAAGTAAAAGTAACCGGACCTTTGTTTGATAATCAATGTGCAATACGACAAAGTTGAAATATAATTAAATATTCGATGTTTAAAAAAGTAACACCACAAGTAGCCACGAGAGAAAAGTATATATACATATACATATATGTATATATGTATGTATATACGTATATATGTATATATATATATGTGTGTGTGTGTGTGTGTGTGTGTGTGTGTAAGCGTGTAAGTATGTGTGTTTGTGTGTGTGTAGGCCACAAACAATTGTTTCAAGAGTCCGGTCAACCCACAGCCCACACCCAGCCTTCCACGCACGACACGCAAGCAAACAAGCACACACACACACACACACACACACACACACACACACACACACACACATATATATATATATGTATATATATATATACAATTCCCCAAACACTACACATGAGGCATCGAAGAAACATTTGCTTACCATCCTATCATCATTGCCTCCAAACATCTTATTTTGATGTTTCAATTAATCATATACCTATCTTTGCGGCGTTTCATGCTTCCATGGCTTGGTAAATAAAAAAAAGAAAAGAAAAACATTTGTAATACCTTCTGGGGATCTACATTTTAATCAATGTTGAAATACGGGTAAACGTGTGCCCATTTTGGGCTAAATTGGTCTTAAGTCATAAACATGAAATTTTCATTAAAAAAACGTCATGTTTTAGTGAAATCTTCTCACTTATACATGTACGCACTTAGCTAATCATGAACTCACTGACATGAGGCGCGATACTTATAATGTATGCAACTGGACATAAGGCGCACCAGTATAAGCGAATCCTTTAATGGACCATCTGAGTGCACCGCCACTTTACCTCCAGTTGCTGTGAGCTCTTAAGACTTTCCTATACATTCATTCGTGTTTATGAATGTACCAAATGTGCCAAAAACCCTCTGGACTCTGAGGCGCGTACACCTCATATGTCAACGTGCTTCTAGATGAATGGACTGCTCATATTTTTGACAGCTGTACCTTTCTTCAAATTTAGCAGCGCCTTGGGCCACAAACACTAAACCTTATTAAGTATGGTGAGTGCGGCCACATTTGTTTTTGCTTACATAGTATATGTCCATTTTTGCCACGCCTGTGTGACTTACACTGAACGCACTTGCCTTGGCATTTCTGCATGCCTTAAATTCTTTTCAGGCTCGAGCTTTATATTTAGCAGTTCCAACTGTTTACCACGAATTATGGTAGCACCTGCATTGTCTCCTGCCGAAAAGAACGTTGGTAAGTTTGAAAATCTAAAATTGAAGTTTGCGCTTGTACGCTGGGTTTTACGCCACGCTATGTGTAACTTTCCCACAAAAAAAACTTGCAGCTACCTTTATAATACTGTATCTGTATTACGTAATTCCTTTTTAAAAAAATTATGTTTCCTAGTTCTTATTGTAGTACACAGTCATTCAATGAGCATCTGAACACTACATTCAGATACGCTGCTGCCAGTAAAATTTTCCCAGTTGTGCATTGTATACCGTTGGATTGATATACATGGGTTAAATCTGAATATGGGACAAAATGCAGCGACCAACTTGCCCAGGGCAGATTCCTGTTCTTTAAGAGTTCTATGCTGAGGCACTGTATATTTGCGAACTTTATTTTACAAGTGACAATGCTGTGTTTTTGCCTTATGTGTCATTAATTCATATTTAAAGAGTATTACTTTGAGGTACGCAAAATTTAAGTTGCTGTCACATATTCTCGAATTCACAACCAAAACACGCCGGGTCATCTATCGTCTGTTAAAAAAAATGAGAGCTGAAAACATTGTGAGGTTTTTCTTAACTCTCTCAGTGCCACATTTATAAACTAAGGTACCCGATTTCCTCGGCACGCTTTGGGAGTGTTGCGCCCAAAACGCGCCGACGAAAGCTGTTGACCTTGGGTTTTATAGTCTTTGATATATTCTATGTAAGTTCAGACATGCTGGTACTTGAAAGAAATGTCTTTTTACAAGGAGCATGAAAGTAGCACCCTTATTATAATTCAGAGCAATCCGCGTTAAGTTGTCTGACCTTAGTCGCAGTTAGGACTAAAAGACTTAAACCAGTTTCATGAGCTTTGTATTCCATTTTCTTGGGGGTGGGAGGGTGTGTATGCTGATAAACATTAGTTCTTCGAGGAATCATGCGAATGTTTGCATCATTCTGGTCGGACATACCTTACTTTCCACATACCCGATGTATTTGTTGCATTTACCTCTGTTTTTTTCAAACCCACCCCCTAAGAGAAGTTCCTGAGATGGTACTTCGATGCTATATTTTATCTACACGAAGCAGCACTGTGCAATATAATAGGATACTACCACCCCCTGCAGAAAATATTTAGGTTAGAGGCACCTGACAACTTTCAACACGTGAACTGGCTTAGCCATCTTCCCCAAATTTAGCTTACACCGAGAAAACAGAAGTGCTAAAGAGTTCATTTTTACACGAGTGCACATATGCCAATCCATCTTGAGCTTTGTCAAACTTCAACGGAGCAGCTCACATTTTCAGCGGAACCGGCATTTCTGGTATTTGCGTGTAGATTGGGCAAGATTTCCCTGTAATTTTGTTCGATATGACTTCATGCTCGACTGTGGTGTCTGACTGCAAACTACTGAACCGATTTTTTAGGGGTCGGGTGAACATACAACTGATCTGTCGCATCAGCTGAATGTACAGTCAAACCTGGCTTTAAGGACACCCCTGGAACCTGCTGCAAGTTGTCGGTTAACAGAGGTGGTCTCTGAAGACAGTTTGATATTTGCACCGCTGCACTTGAAAGGCATATATCTGGACGCGTACAGTAAATATGAAGGCCACTTACCATAAATCTCTCGCTATTATGAGCAGTAACTGCACGATCGTTTGCGCACAACCTCTTGGTGTTTTGGATTTACTATTACCGAGAATCTAAAAATTTAAAGTCATGTTATATTTTGCATTAAAAACTTTTTAACATATTCAATGATTTTTGTCAAACATGGCGCACTGGTCACTTAACACTGATAATTAGATCGACGGGTCCTATTCTGATGCCCGCTGGTTCCCCATTAGACTGCTGTGGGTGAGCCAACGTACAAAAGCCAATGAAGAAGCAATGAGATGAGAAGGAACTGGTCACATATGGGGAGGGGGGGGGGGGCAATTGAAAGGAGGGACATGGACAGGTTTGAGGGAAATCCTCACCAATAAGGAAAATGTTAGTGGGTTAAACTCAACTTGATATTTTTTTTTAAATATTATATTATGAGTATTTTTGTTTGTTTTTGATGTATTGAACCCGAAGTGGAAGGGCGCCTTGGAATGTAGGCCTAAATTAACACCGGAACTATTTGGAATAAAAGGTCTATTGATGAGGAGTTTGATTCCAGAATCGGTATTATAATTCAAATAAACCAGTCATATGATAAAATGGACAGCACTTTTTTCTCCCGAATGTGGGATAATGGTTAAAAAAAAAACGGCATTCTTCGCCACCCCATCAAGTGTTTACTTGTTTCTGGGGTGTATCTGGTGTACATCAGGTTTACATACAAGCTGCCCAATCACTGCCACACCACACACGCTGGTCAAACCTTTGGCACACATTTGAACCAGTCGTAGTTTTGAAATATACAGTCTTTGCAATGGAAATATTTTGATATTACTATGATAATAAACAATAAGGGATAGCTCCACTCTGGATAGAAGAAAGTAAGTTAATTGGCGGAGTATCTCTGCCTGGTAGTCTTTTACAATGTAGAACAATGGACACAGGTCACCAAGTCAAGACAAGCACGTAGTGATAATATTTGAATTAAATAGAGTAGAATGGTTCCGTTTTCGAAAGTAGGCCAACTGCTTGTAAACTGGGTCCCAGGAAAAAAATCCCTTTGAGATAAGATATTCTCTTGGTACATGTCCCAACCATTCAGTTATAGTTTTGTCAATTTCTTTTGGAACCCCATGAAAGTGACATAAGTTTATGTAAAGCTTTTGTGTGAAACTATCTCTCTAAATATTTAGTAGATGTGATTAATGATGTTCCTGGCTGACACACCCAGAACTGAATATTTATACACTGGCCTTAAAACAAAGGGTCTAGGCTTAAATGATGATGATGATGATGATGATGATGATGATGATGATGACGACGACGACGACGACGACGACGACGGCGACGACGACGACGAAACTACCTAAACTACTACTAATAATAATAATTGGAAAAAACTTCAGTGTTATTTGATTCACTGGACATACGTTAAATGTGTTCCTATTGGTTTATTTTTGAACGCACCTTTTTTTGTCTTGACATGAACTTCATACGGTGTGCACTTTCAAAAATAATAAATTTTGTAAATTTAAGGTACTACATATAAACATGCCAAATCAAAATGTGTGTTTAATCTGACGTCTTGACCATGTTCAAGAAATTACACCATTCGATCAGCGAACATTGGGCGTCACTTTGTTTTTAATGATAGCGTGCCTAATATGTCCTAATTCATTTCCGTTATAGATTAAGATTAACACCAGATTGTCGGCCTGTCTGGTAGCACTTAGTGTTGAGCGATTTTCAAGACAGCTGTTTATCGCAAGCAACCCAGTCAGAAGATTAATTATATTTAGAGGACACCTTCTTTGGCAAGAAGCGAATAATATGAGAATACAGTCTCACGCGGAGAAAAAAAAAATTGGCTAATAGCAGATCAACTTCGTAAAGCTGGTAGATCTATTGAATCGGTTTACCGAGCAAGCAGTTGTGATAGCCTTTCCGAGCGAAAAAAAAAATAGACAATCGCTACCAAAAAGGTCCATATAGTTGAACTCAATCATAAAAATGAATTTGAATTATTTTTAACGAGTTCTATCACAAAGCACAGGTTTATGCCCAATGTTGCTAATTTATTGCCCCTTAAGGGCATTGAACACTTTCCGTGTTTAACTCTTAAGGGCATTGAACACTTTCCGTGTTTAACTCTTGCTGAGTGCACCTCATATTGACATTTGAAATACGGACTTAGCACAATGGCTCCCACTGGAGAAGGTGGGAACATCCAACCGAAATACCAGGGCTTTCGTTTGTCAATACCCACACATGTTCAAATTTCATCAAGAGTTACCTTGTGTACACCCTGTATAAAAATCCAAGACATGATTATCTTTGAAAACATTTAATTCCAGCAGCACTGTGCAAGCTGGGATGCCGGTACGGTTTCGGCCACAAGGTGTCGCTCGTAAGATGAACAAGCGAGGCAATGTACACAGGATATAGTCAACATTCATTTACTTTAGTACCAAACAGGGAATGTAATATTTAACTACATGAAACACAAGATCGACTGTTTAGAATAAGTGTTTAACTTAAATTTAAATGTTTATCATGACATGTATAAGCTTTATCTTTGACATCATTGTGCAAGCTACAGAACTAACAATGGATGAAACAAAAAGCTTCCGGGTAGTGTGCAGGCCAAGAAGCACATGGACTCTGTGTGACGTTGCTTTATTTTAATGGATTATGACAGGAGTGATACCTTATGGAACTTGTATGCTGCTCAACATTAACGGACACTATTAAAGCTATACAGATCGAAGAATACGGTTCGTCGGGGGGGGGGGGGGGGATAAGAAAGCGAACGTGTCCGTCGTGCAATTGCTTCACTGAAGTTGGTTTTATTTTAGTATTCATTCCTATTACATAATATTAAGTGTGCATTAACTCATTCCATACCAGTCCCTGATTTTTCCGTATATTTACCTGGATTTAAGACGACAATTGCATATTTAAATTCTTCCTGAAAAAGCTTTCATTCAAATACCAACATGCCTATAGTCTTAAGTTACTGGTTCTGGCACTGCCTGGCAAGTCATGCTGCAGGTGCCTTTGCGGCTGCTGCAGCATGACTTGCTAGGCAGTGCCAGAACCACTGACCAAGGCCTGTCACCACAGTATGGAATGAGTTAATAGACATGTGTGTGATATGACATGACACTTCTGCCATTATTAGTAATAAATTGGTGTAAACAAACAGGCTCACGACACGTTTGGATACTGAGATTGTATTTAATTAGCTGACAGGAATATAATAATGTTGGACAAGTTTGGATCAATAACAGATGTATGATATAAGAGGCTATTTCTCCAGGTTGCAGTACATGACTTGTGAGAAGGGAAAGTACGAAAAGGGCGTATTTCGACCAAAAAAGTTGTACTTAGCATGGGAGGTTGAGACGATGTAGATCTATGCGGCATTTGAAAAACATATTTTGTATATTTTCATGACCCATTAACAAACGTACTTCTTACCCAGAATGTCAGACCCCTTATCGCATAGCTGAAGCAAGACAACAAGGTTTGCAGCAGCTTCGTCTAGCATGGATGGGCCACGTACACAACACAAAGATAACAATGTTTTACCACAGGGTGCAAGTTCATCTCTCTGGGACACTTTCGTTCACAGTCCTTGTGAACAAGTGAATTTTTAGCATGTGGGAAGTTTCAAGCGTGCCGTATTCGAAGAAAGTGGCCGGCGCCTATGAGCTTGGACCGGTGAGCTTGAAATTGAGGGGACAGGAATAATTAATACGCCTGAGTCAGCAAAAATTACGGCAGCCCTGAGCGTTGACGCCCACATAGCGACTTTGTGAAGAGAAGTGGCGCATCCCTACTTCATGCTTGCCTCGTCCAGATATTGCACTCAAAACACTCTGTATCAGTGAGAATAGTGCACAAAAATACGCGAAAAAGAAAAAAAAATCACACCTCGACAATTTTATTCCATTAGCGTCAATGTTGGAAACATAATACCCCATGCTGCCAACGGAGTTTACGTAATTCTGAAACACGCCAATCGTCAAAAATATAATTCTTAGCATCTCTGTTGACAACAATGCAACCTTTAAAAATATTTGGAGAAGACAGGATTAGAGTTCGTATCAATTTGACCCATTCGAGGAGAAAAGGGATAATGTTGGCAAACAAAATATCCTCTTGAGTTCGGGGAAGAGCTGCATAATCGATACGCATTCTGGGAGTCTACATATTTGTCTCATCCCGTTAATTCGTGGCCCTTTCTCGTACATATACAATCTAGGTTGAGAGTTATTTTCGAGTGCCTCTCTCGCTTCAGCGTAACTAAAAATTTATGTGTATTGTTTTTTAAATGAAAGGAACGGATACACATAATTAAGATGAAGTATGCCTGTCGCATATCATTTTGTTGTTTTATCGTAAGTTTTTTCAAAAGTTATGACTTTAAAACTATTTAAATCAAATATGATAACACATGAAAATTAAAGTGCAGAGTGTCGTGATATCACTCTGATCGGTCATGCATACAGAGTGGTGGACCAGCACAGGTCCGAATAAAAGAGCATGCTAAAAATATGCTACATCTTACCTGTGACTTGTCCTTTGAAGCCCACTGTAATCTTGTCTTTCACCGACTGACCACCGTCGGTGGACCAGAGGATGCTGATATTCTTTTGCAGAAGTTCTGCCGGCTGCTTATGCTTATATAGCTATAATCGAGGACGTTTTTTCAAAGCCTATCGTCCATGAAAAAAATGTATCATTTTACAGCTGGCTAAAACAACGTAAAGCCCATGTGCCAACTCCTGCTACTGTGGGGCGAGCTTATATGCTCTTGCAAAAGACCCCCATACACCCCCGCTATCCAGGCCAGACAATGACTACGTTCACTGACAGTATTCCCACGGGGCAACCGCAACCATTACGCAAGCCCTGTAGCGGCCAGTTCAGGTGCAAAAATTCTCATGTGATGCTAAATACCTGCTTTTCATCATGCCCAGTTTACAGGCGATCCATCCATGTCCACTGAGATCACCGGTCCTAGTTTTGTGTTTAGTCTCCCAGTTTTCCACTTATCATGTGCACCCTTTTCCACCTCGGGCCCACATTTACTTTTCTTGTTACTTCTGGCACAATAAGTATCATGCTGGGTTTCAAATTCTAAAGAGACACATTTAAAATCATATCAGGCGTAAGTATTTCGTTAGTGGACAGACTACTAGCTGTCACACGGCCGAGACACAGTGAGTAGCTTATTTTATTGACGCTTCGAGAGATGAACACACAGGCATATGTATATAGACGGTATATATATATATGTATATATATATGTATATATATATATATATATATATATATATATATATATATATATATATATTTATATGTATATATAATGTTAATAGATCTACTTGCAATAAATTGTTAACGAATAAACCACGTATGTGTTATAGAGAAAGGGAGACAGAGGGAGAAAAGAGAGAACGATCGATCGGTATATCAAGGCCATACGGTTTTTAATTTGTGGTTCCGTAACAGCCGACATAAGGAGAATTCCTTGAAAAAGAGTGTGTTTTAATTTCCAATTCCCTGAAAACGACAGATTTGACGGCCCATTAGTTTTTTTTATACTTATACCTCTTGGTGTTTTCAGAATGTGACCACACTGACGCACAGGGAACAACAAGCAAATGTGTCGAAGATTCCCAACAGAGCACACGCGGAAGTCGTGCGCGCGTGCATGTATGTGTATACGTATGCGTCTGCTTGTGTGTCTGTGTGTTTATTCCCACTTTAGCAATAATTACCATGAGCTTGTACGTTTATGCATATGTGGGTACTACTTTAAATTTTTACTGCATCACATATGTCTCATCTTCGATCTATAGCAAGGGTTTTTTTGTTTGTTTGTTTGTTTTTGTTGTTGGTGGTTTTTGTTGTTTGTTTTTTTTGCGTCTTTTTGTCTGTTTTGTTTTTGTTTGTTTTTTTTTTTATTATTTTTTGGGGGGGTTGTTTTGTTTTGTTTTGTTTTGTTTTGTTTTGGGTTTTGTTTTTTTTTTTTTTGTTTTTTTTGTTTTTTTTTGTTTTTTTTTTTGTTTTTTGTTTTGTAAGGTACCATGACATGACAATCTATAATTTATATCTCACTACTTTCTTTCAGATTTATTATGTAAATGCGTGGGAAATTATTTGGGATATTTCTGCCTCTAGTCGCAATGTTAAATTTTCTAGTTCGTTTACCTCGTTGCTCAGGACCAAATAACTGTAAAGTATAGGATCAGATATCCATATGCGCTACTGCGTGTGCTGCATGCACACTTGACCAAGTTGAATTGCGAAGGTAGGCCTACGTCTTTTCTATTATTTTGGCGACTTTCCACAACAACTTACACGGTACATGGGAAAAAATAGAACATAACTTCTGTGTAGAACGATAAGTTTATTAGACATCCTCGGAGAAAACGTTTTACCGACGTAATCGCCGAGGGCGATTAGTGGCTTCGACAAAACGTTTTTTAATCGGATGTCTAATAAACGTTATCGTTTTACACAGAAGGTACGTTCTATTATAATACCTGTGTGTACGTGTGTGTGTGTTCTGTTAACTATAAATCCGTTTTATCAGACAGGTAACACACAGCGTTAACTGTACTCCTGACCAAAGTTTATCACCCTGCCGCGATACGGTATGCCCTATCATGACCGAAATGTTTGCCAAATGTCAGATTCAACATCTCTTAATCTGCCGCTTTTAAACGCAACAGGCCAATACAAATCAATACAAGTGACGTAGTTTTATATGTATATATATATATATATATATATATATATATATATATATATATATATATATATATATATATATATATATATATATATATTAGAGCCTGACCGAACCCGATCAACCGAACCCGAACAACCGAACCCGAGCTTACCGGGTTTCAGGATTGAAGCCCGGCTTGGGTTCGGCTTTTACCGTCGCTTAACGTTCGGCTTCGGTTACCACTGTCAATATTGGCAATAAAGTTAAATAAAAAGGTCAAAGGTTACTTTTTGTACTTGTATACATTTAAATAATGCAGCAAACGATACTTTGCAATTACGTGTGTCACATGGGTTGCATTAATCGTCTTAATTACATTAACAACAGTAATGCTCCTGTGCAAAAGGGTAATAACTGTTAAGCCCTGTCGAACGTTTTCATGTTTGAATTGCATATACCGAACCAGAACGGTGCCCGGTTCGGGATCGTTAATGTGTACCGAGTACCAAGTGACCGGTTCTGTTTCAAAATGCATACTCGGTCAGGCTCTAATATATATATATATATATATATATATATATATATATATATATATATATATATATATATATATATATATATATATATATATATATATATATATATATGCAGTTTCTTGTTTTATTCAGTTATAATTGAATACTTGATCAGAAGAACAAATCGATTTCATAAGGTGAAACGGTCCGTGCACATATCATCATTAATATTTATGATTTAAATGTAATGTAATTGCGTTTTTAGCGAGATTAATGTAAATTTGGACGGTGGGTCCTTGATCTTTTGCTCTTGCTTTCGGGATGAATGTGAGGATTTTTTTCTGTTTCACTCTTTTCTTAGGTGGTTAGGCGCTGCCTTTTATCATGCCTTTCATGGTCATGGATATGAGCATTTTTTTTTTTTAAACTTTTTTTCTTTATAAAGTTTGTTGATTGGGCACTGCTTTTGCAGGATTTGCGCATTTTTCTTTCATTCTTTCTCTCCCTCCCTCTCACCTTCTTTTTTACAAACAACTATAACGTGCTTGCAGCTGGAAAACTGATATTTTTCTTCAAATGTTTGCAACTATTAATTTGAGCCTTGAAAAATCGAGCATTGTCAAATGGGATTCTGAAAAAGTGGATGATGACAACTTAACCGTGTGACAACTAGCTCCGTCTTCCGGCCCCTACTTGCTGTTGCTATATAAAGAAAATGTCAAAGTTCGAGTTTGTACCTGTTGCGTGTTATAGTAACACAGGCTACCGGAAGTGGCGAGCGGCATACAAGAGGGAGCAATTATTATCTGATAGTGGAGAAACTTGCATTCATTAAAGAGATCAAATAAATTTTATTCTATTTGATCAGAAGAACAAATCAATTTAGTCATCTGAACAAATGCCTTTGTTCATGTGATTAAATTCATTTTACTTGTTCCTCGGAACAAACTATTTGATCTTCTGATTAAATCAGTTTGTTTTTCTGATCAAATGAAATTGATCAGAAGAACAAAAATACTGTATTTGATCAGATGAACAAACACATTTGTACATCTGATCAAATCGGTTGGTCATGTGATTGAATATTTAGGCTTCTAGTTAAATATTTGTTCACCTGATCAAATATTTGTTCTTAAGAATAAATTTATTTGTTCTTCTGATCAAATACTGAATAAAATAAAACAAGAAACGGCGTTCCATAATATATATATATATATATATATATATATATATATATATATATATATATATATGCATAATCAACGACATTATTCGGCAAAAATAAATCATTATCGTATAAAATTGCAGTCGCGGTAGATATGTTTAACTCACTTTCCCTGACAAAATCCAAAGATCGGTAATTGATGAACACAGGATGAAAGTCAGTCTATTCAAAATTCACGATTCTTCATACAGATACCTGAGTAGATGCTCCCACGATCGAATGATTTTGGCAATGCATGATGTTGATTATGTTGATGGTCTCATCATGTTGATTTTTGACGTGCTTGATGTGGATATTTGATAAATTGTGACTTTGGTTCATCCACTTTAAGTGGAGAATGTGATGTGGCTCCACATTGTCATGTTGAATATTTATATATTCATAGGTTGACGTGTTCCATTGACAACCATGGCTCGTGTGGACAGTTTCCACTTAATTCTCTGGGCTTTTTTACCACGAAAACTTCAACGATTTACGATATATATATATATATATATATATATATATATATATATATATATATATATATATATATATATATACATATATATATATACATATATATATATATATAAGAAAACCTACGAAAAAGAAAAAAAATATTGTGCTTTAAGTTACTTTATTCAAGCAGATTTACTGGCAAATGAAAAAAATCGGTGTGACAACTATCACACATAACAATACCGAGCAGTAGACTAATAGGCCTGTTTTTATCTCCGTTCGTGTGTAGAGCAGCAAAGACGAATGAGAAAAATAAGTAAGCCATAAATTTAAGCTAAATAAGTATCTCATAATAACTGTGAAGGCAAATACGTTTGAATAAGCTTATAATACACATAAAACCTACTATTGCCGATGGTGCAAGCCGACTAGGGAGTATCTTTCGCCACGTCACGATGTCTTGGCAACCCATTTGTATACTTTCTACCCCGAAAGAGGTTCGAATATTCACAGTCTCTTTTTCAAGAATTTATTGATGTTAATCAGGTATGTCGGTCCGGTGCGTAACTGCTGGGCTTTGGTTTGAAAATTTGGTCTGTAAAACATTGTAAATAAGGGAAGTTAATACAAGTTTAAATGCCTTTTTAGTGTCAATGAGATAAAAAAAAAAAAAAAAAGCGCGCGACCGTCTGTTCATGATTGGACGTACAATTAGTACTTGAGATGGGTATACAGTTTCGACACTGTTGTAATGTTGCACAAATTTAAAAGCTTGTATTGCAACCGATGATAATAATAATAATAATAATAATAATAATAATAATAATAATAATAATAATAATAATAATAATAATAATAATAACGATGAAGATGACGATGATAATACAAGATGAAGAAATGAACGGTTAAGAAATTTCGCAAAGAACAGGTCCAGCACAAGGCGTACAACTGCGTGATATCAGAGGGCACTGAACTCGCCATTGATTTACCAATAGGCCTACATCTTTGGGAATACATATATATATATATATATATATATATATATATATATATATATATATATATATATATATATATATATATATATATATATATATATGTTCAAAGAAAATACAATCAGAACTGCTCACTCTATGCCTTGAATTCATATGTGGAACATTATTACATCATAGTTTCATATTCTGCTTTTTTGGTTTTTTACTTAAACTTTCTGCACCTGTAATGCTCAAAACAGTGACCGTAGTGATGTCACTTCTCGATACGCTCACAGCATCCGTGTCTTGTGGGGTCATGTGAAAGGGCTGGGTAGGGCGAAAATGCCTGGCCAATCAGAGGACAACAGGGGCAAATAATGCAGGAATGACCGAGCACGCGCCTTCTATTGCATTTATCGCAATACGAACAAAATAACTAGAGACACGGGAGGTACGTTGGTGTAACATGGCACGGTGGTGTATGAATTTACCAAATAAGTCCGTATTGTCACAGCGTCCTAGAAAATGAGAATTTAAGATGCGAGCCAATTTTGTACAAATCAAAAAGGTGCAATTTGGTGGATATTATCAAGGCGGAAAGTAGTGTCTTGTTTACCAGTTTAGTACAATTAAACAAGAATTGTATCTCAGATATATTTTCAGAGCATAAAGTATGGCGTTCTGACTAGTTGTGTTCAGACGATGTCTGAGGAAGTCAAATGCCAGTTCCATGCCTCATATTTTTTACTCTACCGTGCAAGTCCCTGCGCCCCGTCTTTTGGTGGCGTTCTGATTCCAATTCATTTATATTAATTTAATTGTTCATTTCATGTTGAAATATAGCTCAAATTTATGTGACTGTTTTAATGGATCCAGATGTCTTTCAGCTTACACCAACATTTCAACATAGCATGGTGTTAACCACAAGCTAAGACTAATGGACTGGACACTACCGTTTTCAATCGCCTGTTTAACTGACTATCAGGCAGTATCTGAATGGGTCCCAGTCCAATAGTTCAGGGCCACAGATTTGCTGAGCAGTCAACATTTTCATGTAATATCGCAAATCTAAACAATACCATGCCCTTTTATACAACATTTTATAACAAAAACTCAAAAGGACAGGCAGACACTACTGAAGTATATGGTTTAATTGGCACATTTTGACAATATACCATAGTGAATGCACTTTAGTGCTTTAAATATCAAGAGTTTTGCGCTTCGTGGGGAGACTACTTTCGTCGCCACCAACGCAGCAAAAACTGAAGCCAAATCCAAACAACGGAAAAACTGCATGATAAACCTGTGGGGTTCGAATGGTGTGATCGCCAGCCAGTGTGAGTCATTAGGTCTTGTGTCGACTGAAAGCAATTACTGAACACCTACATGTTCCAATAGTACACCTACCAGGAATGACAAAAAAGCCTTTGTCTTTCTCTCTTAACAAATAATTACGTGGAAAACGGCACGTTTCATGAATGCCATAGTGGAGATATCATGTGTTAGTCAAGCGACTTTGAAAGGCCATGCATAAAGATGGCAGCTTGAAATCAAAGCGTCTTCTTCATTACGGCTTGCACTTTGTGCCATTATTCGATCATTTATTTTATATATTTAGGGTCTTCTTATGAAGTACGGGAGACATCTTGTATTTGTGTCCGTTTCGCCTTGTTCTTCAACATGTGGTTTCCGGATGATATGTCAAGACGAATTCCACCAAATTTAATCAGACACGGTAGGATCACGCAACTTTTCAAAGTCTGGGTTGCGATTGTATATGGGTGACTTAGACCTTATCTCAAGGTCCAAGGTCATTTTTAAAAAAACGTTGGTTTCCACAGTGATAACACAAGAAGGGTTTGTAAAAAAAAAACCAAAAACAATAACAAAACAAGCAAAATAGACAAAAACAAAAACAAGGAAATAAAACCGTGAAAGGATCATGCATCTTAGCGAGGCCTAGTTAGAGATTGCACATAGTTGACCTTGACATAAATATCAATGTCACAGGCCCCCTTCAGTGGAAGTTGGTGTGTGTGTGATAAGAAAGACTTGTTAAATCTTAATCAGACTTCATAGGATGATGCATCATATGAAGACCTTGTTAAAAATTGCAGATTCATGACCTTGACCTTGACCTAAGTTTTAAGGTGACCTCTACGAAAGTTGTTTTTAGTGTGATAACTGGAAATATTTCATCAAATATCATCAAACACTGTAAGACTATGTATGTTATCAAGTTCTCGTTTGGGATTGCAAATGAGCGACCTTGACCTAATTTGCAAGGTCAATGCCACTACCCTTAAAGTTGGCTGTAGGCCGTAACTTAAGATAGATTGTGCCAAATTAAATCAAGCTTGATAGGATCCAATATGGCTGCTGATTTGGTCGGAAGCGCAACAGCTTCATCCTCCGTTCTCTTGGAACTTGGACATCTTCTCTGGCAATGTCAATTGGTATATTATCATGCTGTGAAGACAGCGTATGCTAACTATTAATTCTGTCCTCAAACTTAACAGTCAGGCCTACATTTCCAAATGCTCGCTCCTTCGCGCCATTTACTACACAGGCACAGCACAAGTAGCCAGCATGCACCGGTTCATTTGTTTAGCGACATCGCTACATCATTTGGCAAAAAATCGCTAAATCATTCAGCGATATTGCTAAATAATTTAGGGACATCACCAAATGATTTAGACATATGAGTAAATGAGACCATTTCGCAATGTTGTTAAATTGATTAATAATATTGTTAAATGATTTGGCGATATAGCCAAATGATTTATTGATATCACTAAATAGGATTAAATTTCGAAATGCCTTTTCATAGAATTCAAAGGAAGCGCTTTCATTTATGATTATATTAATACAATTTACATATTCTAACTTAATCTTTTAAACATAATTCTTGGATTATTGAATTATTATTATCAATATTATTTTATTGAACTTCCGCGAGCGGAGAAATTAAAACATTCAAATGAGTACATCGAAATGATAAAGACAGATAAAATACAATGTGCAGAAAGTGAAATAACTACTCAAGTTTGTAAAATAAAAGATACAAAACAGTCAGATAAGGGTACAAACCAACAAAGCTAATGCCATGCCACTGCATGGGAGAACGTTACCATAGTACATATAAATAAAATGACACAATAACACTCAGTAAAACATCGAAAATATGCAAATAAAAATTTGAATCAATAGGAGCCTAACGAAATCCTAGTTCTCCTTTTGTCACCTTATCGTGACGACCGCGCGCAGGACTGAATTCATAGTTACGCTGGGCTCGTGTTACCAAGTGAGACACGCTGTGAACACGTTATCGTGACCACAGCGGAGGCCTAACTATAAAACTGTGGAGCGTAACCCCACACATCCATGGATATTTGTCAAGATTCGACAATTTGCACGTATCAGCGCTACAACCTGGTACCTTGCAATTGTACACAAGCATATCTCATGAACAGTACAGTTTTAACTTCACCAAAATCACTCTTTCAAACTTCCCCACTTTCTTCACGTGTATACACTATAATATGGCTGTCGATGACCCGCTGATAGTGGTGTCCCACTTCCCACGAAATACCGCTTAATCTCGCCGCGCGATCCTTATGGTCCAAATTGGAAAACTAAATTTTATTAGGTTGGTATTATGTCATGTGGTTTCCCACAGAGGTCTGGCCGCTACCGCTGCCTCCCTCTGGCGACCCCAGGAACACCTAGTTATGATAATGATACCATATAATATTTCATTGACCCTCTGTTTCCGGGAAATAAAAGGAAGGTGCGTCTAAAAAAAAAAAAAAAAAAAAAAAAAAAAAAAAAAAAAATCCGCCTTAGAATACAATACAGTACACCTTATGGTCAGTAATGTACTAGATCATGAGCAGAGTAGTGACCATTCATGGAACCATCGCATGTTTGTCAGTCCATGACTTTATATAATTCTCAGATATACTGCGTATGGTCAGAAGTACATGTGAAGTGAACATTGACCATTAATGAATTATTTTGAACTGCTCCACTGGCCATATGTTCAGAAACATCTGGTCATTTTACTAGCCAAAACATGTTCTTCAGCCTGCCCATCGCTTTATAAAATTTTCATGGTGATCAAGATATCTGAGTGAGTCCACAGTGCCGTCACCAGGCACATTATGAGGGACTCGGGAGTGAAAATGGGAAAAAGCAACATTAACAGGGGAGTAGTCTAGTTTGAAGACTCGATCAACAATGGAATCTTTATTTCTCTGTCCAAGAACCTTATATTCTGCAAGGAAATGGGAGCATAAGGTTGTTAAAAGAGACTGGGTTTTAAAACACCGCTTAAGTAAGGATAGGGTTTTGACAGCAATCTGGTCCGAGACACAGGAAATATCAAGGGCTTTTAATGGAGAGGTATTATGAGACCGTTTACCAATTCCGAAATATCGTTTCACAAAAGTACCCTGAGTGGACTCTAATTTAGACAGTGAACTGTTGGATATTGATAATGTTTCAAGTCCATAGGTAAGAATTGTTGTAAATGCGCTTTTCCAAATATGAGTTTTGAATTCAGAGTCTAGACCCGGACACGAGAGACCAGTGTTACAGAGACTGTAATGGCTAAGTCTACACTGTTGAATACGATATGATCATTACATATATTTTCATATGAGATATTAAACATATCTGCATTGACTTTTTATTATTCAAACTATGAGATGGAGTAACTTTTCCTATTTTAAAACTTATAAAAGACATGTATACCAATACACAAATATCTGTGAAATTATCCGATGGTTGCACCACCCCTCCCCCCCCCCCCCCTTTGAAAAGTAAAATTGGCCTATAACAGGGCAGAGTCCTTTGCTGTTCAATGTTTTCATAAACGATTTTGAGCAATATCTCTATGTATCTAACACCAAAAATGGTGTTTCAATACGTAATTTTGTTAAGGTATCGTTGCTCTTGTTTGCTGACGATGTGGTACTAATGGCCGAATCTGAAACCGAGTTACAAAGCCGTGTAACCAGATTGGCCGCATATAGTAAATGTTGGGGTCTGCAGGCAAACACCGAGAAGACTCAAGTATTGATATTTGATAAAAATGGTTATACAAAAGCCTATGATGACCCTGATGATACAACTGTTCCGCATTTTATGTTCATAGGTCAGTTCCTAAACGTAGTAAACTCTTATTGCTATCTTGATGTTATTTTTTTACCTGCAATGGCACATTTGCCATAGCTTCACAGTTTTATCAGAAAAAGCAAGAAAGGTTTGTTTCCTGTTTTATCGTAAAATAGCTTGTGACAATGATGTAAATTGACTGCCTCCTACTCAGTTGGTCATGTACGTTACACATGTAAAACCAATATTATTACACGGCACTGAAGTCTGGTCGCAATCGTGCTGATATTTTGAATGTCCTCACAAACGAAACATTCCAATTATCGCTCCAATCTGGAAGGTACAAAGTGATCATTGTCATTTATTTTGGGGTTAGGTGAAAAAGCATCAAATACCGCAACTTTGGTAGAATTAAGGTGGTATTTACCGAATATTGAAATTAAAATAAAAAAAAAGTATTGGGTGTTGGTACCGAATCATATCTTTGCCGAAGGACAATATTCCTAGAAAACAGCCACTGATTGGGATGATAACGGATTTTGTTCTTGAGCCTCCACTGTTCATTTAATTTTACAAAATAATGGATTCAGCCATAGGCCCATATGGTTAAACCATACTTCCCCAGACAGAATCATTACTGAATGTTTATTAAGTAATCTGACTACAGTTCTAAAGGATCAATATAAACAGTTGTTTCATGCTAAAACTTGGGATTATGATGTCGTCAGCTGGAGTTCTAATAAAGTGTTCTTCTATCGTAAATTTAAATCTGACCATAATCTCGAACCTTTTATGGAACACGTAAGTAATTTGCAACATTGTACTTTTTAAAAACAAAATTACGAATAAGTAATAAGTGTCTTTGAATCGAAAAATACTTGTTTCTCTAACAAGAACAAGGGATGAAGGAACATGTCAATTTTGTAATCCCACGTCAGTGGAATCTGAGACACATTTTATTCTTCATTGTTCAGCTTATCGTCAATAGACATATAAATTCTTTGATCGTTTGGCCAATTTTGTTCCTAGCTTTTCAGTTCCACCGAATGAAGTCAAATTGAATTACATCATCGACCCATCCCCAAAGGAAATTGGAAGGGAAAGAGTTAATTTTGTCTTTGATTGCTTTAAACACAGAGAGAATAAGTCATGTATATAGTACACTGCCATTTCTTAGCAAATAGTAATCTTTTAATTGGTGTTCATTTAAATATCTTTGGCCTCTCATAAGGTGTGGCGGGGGGAGGGGGGTCGACTCGAGGGCTCAATATATTACTCCCTGTTGGACCCTTTCGGGTCCGCCCAGCCTGCCGGGGGAGACTCATCCACATGCCAACAGCTCTTCGTAACATCATGCACAGGTGTATATGTTGGTTACACTTTTTACACATTTCATATGTATTATATATGTTTCGTATGAGACCAATAGCGCATAAAATTCAAATAAAACTGTAAAAATGCCAAATGTAGGAAAAATAAAAATGAATACTTGGGAAACCATGTGTACATTATTAAAATCTTACAGCATGCTTTGAATCATTACATATGTGCGCCTGCGTTACAATACTCCATGAACATTTCAAGGCGTGAATAACTCACTCCTACATGAAAACATTCTCAGAAAATATTAGTTTTTGGTTGATAGTAACTACCGGGTTTCGTCCTTTTTTATTTCATTTTATTTATTATTTTATTTTATTAAATGCTACACACTCATGCCTTGCAACTTTGAAATAATCTCTGGTGTTAGAGTTACACTAAAAGATGAACAGTACAGTGGAGAGGTACAGTTGAAATCAAGGCACTTGATGAATGGTCATTATTTGCTCTGTACTTCTGCACAATATATAGGTTAAGCTGCAGTTAACACATATTCGAAAGTTTTTGTTCCAGCGTTAACCATTGCATGTCCTTGACATACTTTGGACTTTATTCAGTATGTCTATATTATATTGAAAATGACCATGGTGCAGACTTCGGCGCCAGGTGGACTACGTTGGGTGCTACTTTCTGATTGCATGTTCGGTTTTTGTTGTATTATTTTCCAAATTCAATCCCTTACATAGCTCGTCGATAAAAGCTTCACACTCCCTCAGCTCTAGCATTTCTGTGATGCAATTTTCAATGGCGTTATCACCATAACCATTCCAGGCTTCTCTCTCAATCAATAGGATACAACTATGAGCTGGCATGTAAATGTTATCGCAGGGATTAGCTAAGATTTTACGGTGGATTGTACGCGGTTGCATCCCTAATCCAACGGTAACTCAGTTTGTTCCCGCTTGTTTAGTCCTCGTGACCTATACCTTTGCTGTTGTCAATAAATTTCTGAGCCAAACGTGGGTTTGCGTTTTGCTCCTCAGTAACACCTGCTTTCATGAACAAAAACTTGTTTCTATAAAAGCACTACTGTTAAAATGTTTTCCTCGTTACTGTCTGAGTACAGAATAAAAATAAAACACCCGCGTCGTCAGACCTAGGCAGCGTACAGACCTCCGTCCGACGTCCAGTACCCATGCCTCTGGTTTGAGCAATACGGTCGTTTTATTATATTATCGTTTATTCCGAAATACCGTAAGTTCACACGATAACCTTACGGCTATCATCACTGCTCTTCCCTAACTGTCACTGTATGAACTAAAGGATGAAGCCGGATCTGACTCGGTCACTGTGTTGGACAAAAGGGCGTACTCTGCTCCATTGAACCTGGGGTTGGGTATCACATGTGCTAAATGTGCACAGCTTTGTTGACGTTGCAGGTGCAATTTGAGGTAGCAAAATGGTGGCCAAACGTCAGTCTAAATATAGTTTATGCTGTGTGACGGGAAATTACTAAAGGAAAAATACAGTTAAATACATTCTGCCTGCTCATATTTTCATTACAAACCTTTTTTACATGTACATGACATTTTAAACAAATCTAGTCTGATTGTACAAAGAAGCTTAAAATAGAGAGAGCACTCCTTTTTTGTACTCTTTTCAAAGGTTGAGCACCATTAATTTCTCTTCCGATGGGCCTTTCAATTGAATGCGTAAGACTATTGATGCCACAGTTTACCGTCTTTATTCTTTGAGGAGAAGATTTTACAAATGTGATTGAATGATTTAAAAAAAAACCGACTTAATGTATAATTATTTGCTCAAAATAGGGGAGGACAGCCAGCAGTCACAGTTATACCCTCTTTCAATTTTAGGTTCCTTCCTCTCTATAATCAGTTTGTAGCATTGGCATTTCACAAGGGCACAGCCCGATAAGGCCAGCACAGGGTGACATTTACGAAACCTATCCAACTGAAGGCTAGCACAAGCCACAGTAACCTTTACTGATTTACCCAATCTAGTGGGCCTGCTGATTTTGAATTGTTCCAGGCGTTTATGGATTTTGAATAGGGGCATCTGGTTTGGAGATCCACCCGAGGACTCTTGTTTAGTTGGAACATATTTAATTCAACTGGATAACCCTATAGTGTATCTAGATACTACTAAAACTGGGTCTACAGGCAATATCTATCCAGCACCTTCATGTTTCTTACCAATTTCTCTTTTGAAGGTTTCCAGGAAAAGCCCTGGTCCAGTTAAGCTTTTAAAGTCCGAAAAGATGCAATTCGAGTTTACTGTAGTTCCTTTCATAAAACTATCAGATTCATAGTTATAGAGGAATCATTATATTTTCACCAAAAAAAGCTGATTGGGTCTTCATTATGCGTCAAAGAAAATATTGAGTCGTTTTATTGTGGGTTGTGCAAATCAGTCGAGGCTTTCCTACCTTCAAGCCCATTGGATAAATAAACATATTTACAGTATCATGCACGAAATACGATAGAAACATCGCTGTCACTAGGAGAATCAGACATGCAGTCTGCCAGAGGCTCTCCGCGGGTAGTATTCTGGTTTTATCTGAAAACTCAATCGATGTACCGGTATGTTTACATCTAGTGAAGATAAATTGCTCGGTGTTGTGGTTTGGGCAATGATATGTGCTAAGAACCGGAGGTCTCAGTAACTCATGCTAAGCAATTGACAGGATGGAGTCGAGGGCTGAAAGAACGCACTGAAACTTGATTGTTGCTGCCTATAGGTTCAAACCATCTGGCTTTCCATTTTCACTACAAAGCGGAGGCAAACTTACATTTGCACATTTGGCCTCTGATCTTTAATAATCGATACGGCTGTGTTGCACGCGAAGAAGGCTACTTCGCCATAAATAAAAGTGGTGGGCCCCAAAGTATCAAATAATGAATCCCTACAGATCCTTTCAATATCATTGTTATCAGATAGCTAATAAGCAGTTCTAGCCTGTGTATAAGTTCAGTTCAAGGTCTGCTTTTTTTTTCTTTTTTTTTCTTTTTTGTCAGGACACTTGGCAGTAAGGATGAAGCATGATTATTTTGCACAAGTAAATTCTAGATGTATAATTTGTAACAGATTCAGCTTGCTTTTTCTAAAAGAATAAATGTTAACCCTGAGCAATTGGCAGATTTATCCTCAACAGTGTTAAAACCAATCGTAATAAAGATATTACACAAATGAAAATGCCACGGTGGTCGATGTTGTATGGTTCTTTGTGTCATACCTTTCGGAAGTCACAAGCAAGTTGGGAATAAATCAAAATGTTTCGAGTCTTCAGTTTATGATTTATGTCATTGCTTCAAACATAAAGCAGATGATATCGGTACAAAAAATTAATACATTAAAGTTCTTGACACTAACTAATGATTAATTGGAGTGTTTCATTTACTTGTTTTCAGTGTATGAAATGCTCACTTTACATAAACGTAAGTATAGGAATTAATGGTATTTGGTAAGTATATTTACCTGCATATCTAAAACAAAAATGTGAGTATGAGTCAGTTGCAAGCAATTGGTGCACATTAAATGAACATTCTAAGTGATTAAAACAAGTACTTGCAATACTACAAGTAATTAAAATTGCGGTTTGTTTGTATATATATATATATATATATATATATATATATATATATGTGTGTGTGTGTGTGTATGTATGTATGTGTGTGTGTGTGTGTGTGTGTGTGTGTGTGTGTGTGTTAATGAATGCTACAAGAACCAAGTGAAATAGACGAAGAATGTGTGAAAACGTGCATTGCATGTCATTGTAAGATTTAGATATCCTCTACAATCTATTTTCATGCCCTGGTGATGAACACTGGGTGCCAGTTTTTTTTTCGTTTTTTTGTTTTTTTTTTTTTTTTGTTTTTTTTTTTTATTATTCATTTTTTGTTGGGTTTTTTGGGGGGGGGTTGTTTTTGTTTTTTTGTTTTTTTTTTTTTTTGTTTTTGTTTTATTTTTGTTTTGTTTGTTTGTTTGTTTGTTTTTCATGCGAAAGGAATACGTGCACAGCCATACATGTGGTACAACTTTATAAACAATTCAAAGGAACAGTTAAAGGCTAAAGCAAAGAGTCTGTTAACACCATTTGCTACTGTTTATGGCCACCATTCTGTTTTGGACGACTGAGTCTTTGTCATCACTATGTTGTTCTTTATATAAAAATAAATTTCTCACCATATTCTTCCCTGCTGAAAAACAATCGTTCAACGTTTACAATACAAAGGATTTTGAAGTGGCTCCGGAAGCTTATTTAGAATTCTCGTCGCTTTACTGTGAATCCAATTGGATATACATGTAAACTCGAACACACACATCAAATAGTGTATCCCGAAGAATCTACTTAAGTGAAAGAGAACCCTTTCTTGACATTTAAATCAATGATAGAATTTTTGTTCATTTTGGCGCACAATCTGCCCCCTTGCATTTGCCTCATGTGATCAGTAAAAGCACCGTCAGGAACCCATTATCGACATTATCATGAAAAATACAGGTCCCATTTACGTTGCCTGTGCGATCATGTGACGTAGGGTATTTAGACGTGTCTGCATGAAGTGAAAAAGTGAACAGAATTTTTGTGCAACTGACTGTGCCATGTGTTGGGGAGAAGAATATAATAAGTATGTCGACTGCAGATTTTATATTCAAGACACTTAAACGGTTTTTGCTCAGCTCATATCCACTTACATGGAACACAAAAATCATGTGACACTATAGTTTACTACCGATATAGTTTTCTGCAATCACTGCTACATCTTGGCAAGCAATGGATATCTCATACGTAAACTGTGTCTTACGATCAAATTTCTATTATGTATGCATAACCATGCCGATAATATGTTTCCATGCCTGACATTATAGCATGCCAATTATAGTCTATTTTTCACTCTGTAAATAGGAAATCGTGAAATTTCAAAATAATTCTAACGTGGTCATACACTGCTACTGTGACAAATTTCACATAATGTATTGGCACATGTATATATATTGTCAGTTTTTAAAAATCCAATGTCAGGGGGCTTGCTGAAACTGACCTGGATCATAGATCATGAAATAATTGTAAAGTTGAGCCATCATGTGTCTTACCAGTACCAAAAGTGTATGAAGAAAATTACAGCATGCATAATAGTATCAAAAGGTATGCTCCTATAGTAAAAAGAAGGCAGCCATTGGTTTATTGTAGGCTGTTGTACATTTAAATTTTTGTTTGTATAGAAAATAAGAGTACTACATAGAATGTTACGTAACATCGACATTTATACTCTGTGGTAGGCCTGAGCAGTCACACAAAAAGGTAACGTCCTCGAGGTTAAAGAAAGGTCAGAAAGGTGGAAACGTTTGTCTGGTATTGAAGGGCCTATGGAACTTTTATGTGTCATTAGCAATACTGGAATCAATGTGAATCCACAATGCCGGGGCGTACGGGTCACGTGCAGTTCCATGAATTTGATAGGGGCATGAATGATGAGCATGTTGGCCATTCCCATGAGGTTGCAGGAGACTGGCATGGCTTCTTTTCTCCACAAGAGCATATCTTGCGGATTGCAAACACATACACATATTTATTTGTGCTTTGTGATTAGTCAGTCAGTCAGTCAGGCAGTCAGGTAGTCAGTCAATCAATCAGTCAGTCAGTCAGTCAGTGAGTCAGTCAGTCAGTTAGTTAGTTAGTTAGCTAGTTAGTTAGTTAGTTAGTTAGTTAGTTAGTTAGTTGGTTAGTTGGTTAGTTAGCTAGTTACTTAGTTAGTTAGTTAGTTAGTTAGTTAGTTAGTTAGTTAGTTAGTTAGTTAGTTAGTTAGTTAGTCAGTTAGTTTCGACACAATTACATTTATTTATCAATCAATACTATAAGGAAAAAGTTAAGGTCACTTGTTTTTTGATTGTGATGTTATTTGAAACTCACTTTTAACTTTGTTGACTTGTTTGTGAACTGATTTTTGTTTGTGGGCTTGTATTGGTATCTGTCTGTCAAGCCATTAAATATTTCACATTTATACGAAAAAAAAAATCGTTGCCCAGATCCTCTCGAAACGTTTTGGGGATATACTTTGGCTTGGTCTACTGTGTCTATCCATACTTTCAGTAGCGGATTTAATGGGGGGGGGGTTACGGGGTTTAAACCCCCACCCCCCCTCGAGCTGCCTAGTAATCATGTGTTATGTCAAAAAAATCATGAAAACTTGCCTAAATTCGCCCAGAATGCACCAATTTAAACCTGTATTTAAAATTTTTTTCGGGGGTGCATGCCCCAAACCCCCTAGCACTGCTGAGCGCTTGTGGCGATCAGTGCTGGAACCCATTGAACCCCCTCCTCCATGAAAACCTAGAGCCGCCCCAGACTTTGTTAATGTTTTTATTCGAAAATATTAACAATTCTTCTTCCCTCAGCCTGCTCAAGTAACTGCTTTGAAATAACACAAGGACAAAATCTTGGAAGTCGTCAATACCAAATCTGTTCACATGTGTGACCTTGACCTAATACCAAAGGTCATACGGGCCATTTCCATGAACAGGTTTGGGGGCCGATAACTCAAGAACTATTTGAGTCAGCATTTTGAAATGTGCTGTAATGATAGTCCTTCATACATATTAAGTTAGGATTATTTGGGGCACCTTAAAGTAATTTCGAGGATTATTGTATTTATTTATTTTTGTTTTATTGACAACAGAAAATTATAATGTTCATAAACACTGGTTGTGTACATTATCTGAATCCGCCTTAATTCATTTTACACCCTCGGTCAATGATTCAACATTCAACAATAGAACTAACCATAAATTAATTTTCTTCTCTTCCATAGCCTTTCACTATCCCTTTTTTTCTGTGAATATTCGGTTTATTATTATTCTCAGCTATCCAAAATATTCAATATGTTCGATATATTCCATTACCTTTTTCAAAATTCCAATATAAGGTTTACTGTACATCTGGTGACATTGGTAAAATACATTTTCTCTACTATACAGCACAGAGACCAGATATTTTCATTTATAAATTCTAAGCCTAGCAAAATTTCAGTTCTTGATAAATTTACATTAGTTCTTAATAATTCTGACAACCAGTTCCTGGCCTCAGCCCAAACTTCCTGAGATACTTCGCAAACATAGACAAAATGAACAAGGGTCTCATTAACTTCATTACAAAATGTACATAATGGACTTTTCTTTATACCCATTTTACCGAGTCTATTATTTGTAAATATACTTCGCTGTAAAAACTTTTACTGAACGACTCTTGTATTTGATGGTATATAACATTTATAAATCTGCAAAAAATAATTCTGTAGATATTCATCCTCAAGATTAACCCTTAAATCTTCCATCTATTTTTTGTAGAAGACTTTCCAGCCTTGGCACTTTCCCTTAAAAATTTGAATAATACATCTTGGACAATTTTTCTGTTTGAAAAATTTTCCCAATCAAATACTTGGAATTCTCACTTTGTTGATAACCACTGGAATTTGGTTGCGGAACTTGTTATTACCAGTCGTTTGGTAAAGCATATAATAGACCTTGAAAAATTAAAACAATTGTTTTTACATTAGGATACTTTTTTACAGAATTGCTGAAAGTCTAGAAAACATCCATCTTCCTTTAACAAGTCGGCTATTGTGAACCCCGCTGTCATACCATTTCTTCAAAAAAAAAAAAAAAAAAGGTTTGCCTTCAATCCTTATGAAAGAGTTGTACCTAATAATTTGTTTTTCAACTCTTGCACCCGTATTAGAATAGGAAAAGGGAAAATCACACCATATTTTTATAATTTCATTCCAGAAAGTACTGTGAACTTTATCAATTATATAATCTACATCTTTCAGGATAGCTAGGATTACATTTGGGGCACCGCAACGTAATTTCGAGGTTATGGGGCAACGTTTTCATTTTTTCTTCACATCTATAATAAACACTCCAGAAATATCAGAAGTAAGACTTTGATGATTATGCTTTATGACGGGGACGTGGTGTAGCGTGCACTTGGGTCACCTGACTTCATTTTCTGCCACACAGGACCACTTCAGTGAAGCTACTCTTCGCTTGATAACCAGAGAACTATTTTAGCTACATGTAGTACTTTGTTATTGTAGGTATCATTCATAATGGCGAGTTTGAAATTAAATGTATATGAGTAGCCATGACACAATTTTCGAGATCACAGAGTCACTTTGTTGTCCTTTACTCTTCACATCTGACCCCATTTCTGGTCAGGGTACGTACGACTGAGTCAATAGCTTTCCTTGGTGCGGATTGGGCGCATTGCTCCCAATCAGCGCCAAAGAAAGCTGCCCTGGGACGTGCCATCTTGAATGGTCTTACATTAAAATCTTAGGGAAAATATTTTCTATTAAGGGGAAATTTAAGTGAAAACGTTAAGGCAGACGACAATTTGCATCTGGGCGCTTTTTGGCAATTTGGACGGGAAATGGTGAACAACGGAGCTATTGATCTGGAACTTGATGATTGAACCCGGTGTTGGTCCTTGATAAGAGCCAGATTAAAATTTGCGTGTGGGTGACTTTATTCTAATTCATAAGATCATGTGGCAATTATTGACCCTCAATTATTTATTATGTTTGAAGAACTGGGACTGGGATACAGTCCTTGATAACGAAAAATGCGTCCGTCTCAGACTACACTTAATTGTATTCAACTTAAAGTAGGCACGAATAACATCATTTCTTTAATTGTTTTGCGTTTTCTTTCCACAACATATTTGGCTGATACAAACGTTGCTAGACGGTTAGAACACTTCAAACGTTGCAATCGCCAGTAATATTTCAAGCTGTGTTGTGTAATACAAAACTTCTTCTGTCTCTCACGAGAGAGCCCACTGTATGGCACGTCACATAACAAATTGGTTGGACGAGATTACTCACATAGTAACCATCATTACCATGCTTTTTCAAAAACATAATTGTTTTATTATATTAAATAAATTCCATTTATTCACCCATCCATTGATAAAGCACTATTATTTGTGAAGGCAATTATCACACTGTGTATGAGCACAGGAAATTCATAGTCCTCTGGTTTTTATGCATGTTTTTGCTTTTTAGTTCCGCTGATTTTGTGGGCTGGGTCTCCAATACAACTATTACCGATGTAGTGTTGCTGTTATTTACTGATTTTTACGAAATTTTACCTTTCGTTATGACTGACAAGAGTATATGCTTGCATGTTCAGTATAGAAGTACTGGTGTAAAAGCACGTATTTCAGTTTTTCTGGTACATTTGATCAGAATCTGTTCAAATTTGACAGATATGCACCTTGGTCGAGTCTCCAACCAGTTATGTAGGTAAACACTCATACAAACACACGCAGACCAGCAAATAACAGTCTGTCCATGAAATAATCTTTTTACCTCATATTGCTTCATCTTTGGAATATTGTCCTCCTCCTGGGTGGGCGGACTGCATTTTAAGTCTGCCGGAGGCAACAAGCTATGAGGTATATATGGCCTCTGCGTGGTTGCAAAGCAACAAATGTCTGTCCTGTAGGTGGGCAGGGACATGATACACAAATATGTTCATATGGTGGATGTTCTTGCCTTTCAATGAATGCATTTTTACACTGAATAATATGAAATATGAAAATCGTTATTAATTTCATGCAGATTATCAAGATGTTAAGAAGTTATCCATATTTTTCAGACTTGCTCTTTAATATCATCCAAGTGCAGCGATGACACTCAACGGCGAGTCATGGAACGTGGGTTTCTCATATCCAGCAAACAGTTAAGACTACAAAATACCAAAGCCTAAAATCCAGAAATATCCCAAGTTTGGTAAAGTTTCGCATTGTTTACCATGCCGGCGTTTTTTTCATATTCCTGTTGACTTTTATTTTAGCACACCCAACTGATATACTGCCTTCTGACACTCTTTGGGCATGACACAAATGACTTAATATTGGTGTTCTTATCAATGAATGAAGTATGGGCAAGTGTTTAGTCTGACAGTGACGATGGGTATGTAAAAATACTTTTTATTTCCAAATGAAAAATAAAAAAGAAAGGTAGTTTTAGGAACAAAAATTACAAAGTGGTCAAATATACCTAGGTTATGCCACATTTGTTGCTGCACCTAAATGTTTGTCAGTAGATTACAATAGACCACCTTAAAATGATATGCATAAATGTTCTGGCAGACTAACAAAAAATGCACCACGGAACATATCAGTTTTTTCCAAATTTTCTGGGCGCGAAAGCATGCCCCTGAACATCGCCTGACCTACTCGCCCTTAGTAGTACAATGATCTCCCTCATATAAGGCCACCCAAAATGCAGTTACAAAGTAGCGATTATGACCACATAACACGTTTTGCTGAAGAATGGTGTTCATTTAAGAGAACATGCCTTCAAGAGCCACAGCTGCCAGCAGTGGGGACCACTGCTGGTAGATACGGCTCTTGCTCATCATTTTGTCCTTTTGTTTGTGGGACATAACTATAATTTCCGGGATGGAACTATATATTTGCCGTAGGATTGGAGCATATGTGCTTGCAACGCATTCTGTTCACTCTGTTATGTTTTTAAGTATTGAAAGGTAGGCAAAGCTTGGGACATGAACGGATAACATTACCTGACCACGACACAGGTCAATGGCGGTCATCACAAAGGTGTTTGTTGGTGTTTGAGTTTGTTTTCCAAGTGACAAGCATGTTATAACGAAGTCAATACTTTTGGGTGGAGTTTCTGTGCTATGAATTGAAGGGTTCCTAGAATTACCACCACTTTGCCAGCACTGTGTCCAAACAGTGTCATTGCTGTCCCTCATTGGCGTTGTTTGCAGTGGCACTAAACGATCAGTATAGCTAACACGTGCGTCTGTTGCTTCTGACATTTAGCTGAGTGTGTTGGCCACGCAACATTTCATACTTTGATGCGCTATGTTCAGCAAAGTATAGGAATATTAATTTAATTGAACTCTGTTGGTCAGATCATGCTCACCAAGAAGCTCGTCCAGAAAGACAACAGTTGTGTTTCTATACATTCTCGAGTATCACATGTGCTTGTAAAACGAGGTCATGAGTTCGCGGCCCAGATTCCTTACTGTCTTCTCAAACAGCTAGATTCAAGTCATGCCAATATCGCTTTTATGTCTGGGTGCCAACCCAGGCATTTTGTTTTTCCGAGAATTCTTTCTTTCGTTCTTTCCCTTCTTCTTCACGGTCAGATTTGTCCGAAGCTTTTCTCGGACCCGATTACACCGAAAACCACCAAACTTGACATGGTGACTGACCTGCCGGTGATATTGAGCACCTGGCTTGGAATAGCCATAATGTTTAAAATTAATGAGCAATCATTTGAAAAGCTACGTATCTTCTAAACAATTGCAGATAGACACAAGTTTTAACTTACAAATGTAGGTTTGAGAAATCTGTCAATTCACAGTGAACAAATATTCTAGAAGTGCAACTAAATATGGGCAAGTTTGAAGCGTTTTTGCTATGTTAATAGTCTGAATATACTCTTGTAGAAGGGGGGAGTGGGCAAATTGTGTTGAATATAAAATGGTTTGGTACATGCACACAAAATGATTTAGACTGTAACCATGTATTATATATGATATGAAGTCAGATTCACATGTTGAAGTATTTAATGGAACAATAATTACTCAATACTTTTTATGTAAAAAACTCATAATCACCATGCAAATCCTATTTGGGTCAAGTGTGGCTGCACAATAGTTCTGCTCACTGCTGACTGGCTGAAGATCAGGTTTTGGACAGGGTCCACTGAATATGCAAGCCTGCCTCACAGTGCTCTTAACTGTTCCTCATGGGGTCACTGCCTCAACACTGGACATGCGTATTTGCACCGCTGTGTGCGGCACAGTTACTCTTAGTGTTGAATGATTTAAAAGAAAATGGAGTGGAGGTTTAATATACTGAGCTTGCAATTAAGGCTTTCTATTTTACTTTGAATGGAGGCTTCTCTTTAGTGTGGTAATAAATAGCTGCCAAAATTGCATATAATAATAATAATAATAATAATAATAATAATAATAATAATAATAATAATAATAATAATAATAATAATAATAATAATAATAATAATAATGATGATGATAATGATGATAACGATGATGATGATGATAATAATAATAATAATTATAATAATAATAATACTAATAACAATTGGACAACATGTTTAAAAAGTCCCATTGTTACATCAAAAATGCTCTATTAAGTTGAACAGATAAATTCTATGCACATCGAGTACCCCCTTTATTGATAAGTTATATGTTGACAACTCTTTCTAGTAGTGTACATTGTGTTATAGCACACGGTCTTGCACTATGAAACTGTTTTAAGTTGATTCAGTTGAATTAAAATAAAAGGAATTCCAACTAGATCTGAGTATTAAACAGAACCTTCAGTCATGTTCAAAACAACAGCAAAATGTTACAATAAGTCATTTTCTCTTAATTGTACGACTTTGGGGGCCCAAATCTTTAACCGCAGACTTGCAGTAAACGCAGCAACGATCCTTTTGAGTGATCCCATTTGAGTTGAAGCTGACTGAGCATGCCTACCGATAATTATGTGGAGAAATCGGCTGCAAGATTCCCACATTTGCGTATGCGATCGGGTTGGGCACTTCTTGTATAAATCATGGGAAACTGTGGATCAATTGCTTCATAACTATATGCAAAGAAAAAAATGCTAGTTATCTTTACAGAGAATTTAAACAGGTTTGTTGAATGAATGTGTTCAACTGCAGATTCCTGGTGATTTTACGAAAACATGTATCGCCGATGTCCTTGTCATGGAGATTAGCTAGTAGCGCTATCCCTACGAATTTATGGGACCATGCTACCACGCGATATTCATCATCATGAAAAAGTGTAATAACTATCTTGAATCGATAATTTTCACTTTTTTTTATGGTCGTTTCTTTGAATTCCTTTGTGAGCTTTCAATATACGTTCTGGTTTTAATTGCAGATACTGATGAAGAATGCATAAGACAATATCAAATTCAAAAGTCTCTTTGCGGTCTGTCTCAGTTGAGTTTAATGGGTTTTGAAATTTGATCATTCATTCTTTTTACTTGCGTACATAAACTGTAATAACATTTATCAACATAATTCTGCATTGTTTAACATCTTGCCATTTCGTACTTTTCACCTTTAAATATAATTTGCCTGCTTTCCTTATCCAAAAACAAAACGTATGATAAAGGCTCGTTATACCCGCATGGATTACACAGCAGTGTACAGTCACGACTTGCTAAGCGAACTGTAATTTAAAGACACATGGCAATGGTCAGAGAGGCAGACCAGATCTTTACCATCCATGTGTGGAATTAAGGTGGTCAAAAATTGGTCAACTTAAACATTGTCAATGCATGTGGATGTACCTTTCTCAGGGACGTGCATGTTTGCACATCCTCGACTTTCTCGGCTGCAGTCTTCTCATGCATGGAGAGGATGAGCGGGCAGGGATAGTGGCAGTTAAATTGGCGCCGCTGTACACCCTTGGAGCTGTGCCGTAGCATGGCTGTCCTGGCATGAACGGGCCACCCAGCAAAGCCTATACCCACACCGCCGATTTCATCATGGTGCAAATTACGTGGGAACATTGTCAAATATTAATCGTGTGCATGATGAAATGCCACATTTGTGTAATCATAGTCCTTGTTCCTAATGAATTTGGGTAGAAGAAATGTGTGTCTAAAAGGAAACCTGATGTCAGCATAAAAGTCAGAGCAGTTAATTTACGCATGCAACCCTTGTCTACTGCATTATAAATTCCCTTTGATATGTCAAATTTTACATCTGGTGACTGTTCTATTATTATCATTATTATCATCATCATCATCATCATTATTAGTTAAATCACCAGATTTAAGACCTTTAGCATTTTTGCTCTTGTCGAAATACAAAAATCGAGTACCATTGTTCTATGTTCGCCAGCTTTACGTCGTGTAATTTGGCCTTTGACAGGAACATGTCGTAGAAGTTGTCATCAGGTACCATAAACATCTCTAACCCGCTTTATGTAAAGGGCTTAATCATTTTCAGTGCATGTGACAATAGTGAGATCATTCGTTGTAAGGCATTGGTTACCATTCATTGAGTGTTTGGTGCATGTGAACATCACTTGCGCACTTGCCATTTGCAACCGATACGTAAAGTGAAGAAATAATATATATATATGTATACATATATATATATATTGTGTGTGTGTGTGTGTGTGTGTGTGTGTGTGTGTGTGTGTGTGTGTGTGTGTGTGTGTGCGTGTGTGTGTATTGAGAGCCACACGGAAGATGTGGCATTGTTAGTCCTGTTTGTATGTAATATTTGCGGCCAGGTTAAACAGTATCCTTACTTTCCTTCAAAGCACGCCAGCTTCGTATTATTTCCAGTACACTTTTCTGCCCCAAGACTGCCACATTTCATTGACAGTCAGGGTAATAAAAATGTGTTGTCATCCTTCTCTTGTAATAAAAAAAAAAACCAGGAAGTTGATCATTATCACCCTGACTATTGGCAGAATGTATGATATGGCTGCGCTGCAGTCCATGACGGTGGTTACGAAAGTGGACCAATCAGAAATGAAGTGACGTTTTAGCGATAAAGCAATGATCACCTAGCCAAAAGGTAGACATCAAAAAGTTGATCATGAAGGACTTGACCATTGGCAGTATGTGTGCCCTGGTGCACTGTAGGCCGTTACCATGGTAACCAAAGTACACCAATTAGAAATCAAGTCATTCTTCAGCACAAAACTAATTAGTAATACGTATCCAAACGGGTACGAAGTGCAGTGGAGAAAAACACAGAAATTCGTATGTTCAGCAGGCAAGTATCCTTACAAAAAATCACGGTCTTAAAATGTTTGAGAAAAGCCCGACTCCAGAGTGTTTGTCTGTGTCTATGAATATTCTAGAACACAATAACCCAACGTTTTACTTCATTCAGGGCGATATGTGCATGCTTTTCAGGTTCGTCGCCAGAGGACGCGTGCCCTGTTCCCGCGGATGCAAAGGAACCGTCTGCTTACATTTATCTGCATGGTATATGTTGTATGCTAATAGAATTTGCATAGTTTTCATATATTTTGACAACTTATGTGGAGTGACGTTTTAAGAAAGAATTAGTGGCCTGCGCTTTAAGTTTTTGTTGTCATACATGGTACTACTCCACTGCATGTGATCACTTGCTTTCAGGCTTCTGTTGAAATGAAGTGATCTGTTGGACAATTCCAAGCGTGGCACCCTGACCTGTAAGTCATCGGTAGTGAGATGGGTTTTCAGTGGATGGTGTCGTTTAGTTTAAGCAACTTTTCCATAATGTATAATATCATGTAACACACTTGTTTCCCCGGTAGATCTATGAGGTTAAATTGAGAATAACAAAGTATGAGACAGTCATCTTTCTTTTTCACTTTTAGGAAGCTTCCAGGCTCTGGTGATTCCACAATGGTCGTTAGTGTTTTCTTTGGGACACCTTTAATAGACCCCGAGGTGGTACCAACCCCCCATGCTTTTAGCTGTCATAATACCCCCCCCCCAATAAAATAAAATAAAATAAAATAAATTAAAAATCTGTCCGTAAAATTCTGCTGTTTTGCTACCATTGTACCGTTTTGTAGCTCTGGGATCTTTCCATAGACCTTTCAATTTCTTCACTTTCATTTTCAAAGTTAATCTTCAAAGTGCCCGTCTCGGGATGAAGTTGGCTGTTTCAGTTGCCTACCAATTCATGCTTCTGGCACGTTGATCCAAAGCGACGCTGTATCCATCCTTACATACACAATCTTCATCACGCAGATCTTTTTGTTCGGAGTTATCCTTTTCTTTTTTTCTTTCTGCATAACACTTTGGGGTATTTGCAGTTGATTTTGTCTTTTACTGTCTTCTTTAATATGGGTTGGTCGTTTGAAATAAGTTCCTTATTCTTTATTTCTTTTTCTATTTTATATATTTTTTATTTTATGTTTAAGAATTTTTAGCCAATTGATTTGTGGTCAGCCGGTGGTGCTGGAAGATTGGCATGCAGTCTTACAAGGATGCCCTTTGTTCTCCCTTTTGTCGACATTTTTTGGCACAAAGCTATGAAGCCGGATTGATTTGAAAGTTTTTGCTACCAAAGAAGCGCATGTTTAGTAATTTTTTTTTTTCATTTATACTGCATGTTATTTTTCAAAAAAAAGTCAAAACCAGGAACTATTCGCTCGAATTTGCTATTTTGTCACTTTTTTTACATGAAGGGGTCTTACAATGTAACGGGTATCAATCATGCCGATTTTCTGAATAATTTATTTCAGTTTCAACAAGGTTTGGTATTTCCAGAATATGTTTAGGTCAGGTATTCTCCACAAATTAGTATTTTAATTTTGGACAATATACACCGGCCGATTCTTCGTATCTGGCTACAAAATATACCTACTCCCAAAATGAACAGCCACAGCCATCATTTTCCAATGTCAAGTTAAACAATCTTTCAAAAAATGGATTGTGGCTTGTTCTACCGTAAGGAGGGGTACCCGACCAGTTTGGGGCCTTGGCCGCTGGCCTATGTGGATCACTGTCTGTACACGGTAGCTTTTAAGCAAACTGTCTACACCGAGAATTTTTAATTCTTTGGTCTCAGATCCGTAAACCTAAATTTCCATTCGCATACACTTTACCACCAATCTTCTTCACTTAAATGCACTAGCGTGTACCCCAAGTATCTATTCAGGATTGCATGTGCCCACATAAGGGGAAATCTGACGTTTTTCTCTGCAAAAATGCTGAATACTGAGAACCCTTATTGTAATGTATGTTCTGACAGAACCACTTGCGCCTGATGTCATTATTGTAGCTGACAGTAGACAATTGTCACAGCACGATTGACTGAAACATTCTAGTATGCAGACTTTAAAAGTTTTAAGGTCATTGCTCTCTGGAGTAGTGTGTGGGGGTCATGATCATGTAATTGTGGCTCATCTGTTTTAGTATCTCGATTTACCAGTCTTAATTTCCCCAAACATGGGGGTTTAAATTAAATTATTTCTATTATTATGGCATTAAAACGCATGAGCTTGATTTATAGTGAGGACTGTATTGGCCCGATGTCTTTTTAACTGCCGTTACAATATTCTCTGACAAGCTCAGCCGTGTTTTAATGCATTTATGATACAGATTTTATCTGCTAATGCCAGAACAAAAATTCAAAAAAATCTATCAGTGTCAACGAATTCAACTTTCCCATACTGGCTTAAATTGTCTCCCCAGTATGAACAGGAGACAAAGACTGTATATCGGATTATGCAAGACTGGTCGCATGGTGTTGAACTTACGTGTGATTGGCCTGCACTCCCACCTTTTTATTATAAACTCGAATATTGATGAACTTATATATATATATATATATATATATATATTATTGCTTATCACCATTCAAACACATGTATGTTCAAATTATCATCACAGGTTTAACTTTATATTCAAATATGCCTCAAGCAAGTGATGCGGCTTCAATAAGTTAACTTGTAGGTAACGTTTAACTGGACGCCTGCTCCGCGGTATCCTTAAATTACGCTTTTGGACTATTAGACAATAATCGCATTTTCCTACAAAGTGAAAACGTACAATAATTGTCGAATATTTGTGTGGTGCACAGACGCAGTCGGAGCTATTTTGCAGCATGACAACCGTGGCAGAAACCAACTTTTTACTAGCTTTTCCTTGAATCCTTTCTTTCTGACTGACATTCAGAATGCATATGTATTCCTTCTTCAAATGGGCGAGGCAATATATTATTTTTTCGGGTTGTTCACCGGTCCATCTGCTGAACGTTTTGTTACCATGGTGTTGTATTAATACCTGCACAGATTAACTTGAAATTCGGTACATGCGTGTCTTATGATGCCACGATTAACTGATGCGGTCCTTTTTCCTGCTATACGAATTTTTGGTAAATATCGATTTTTAAGTTCATATGAATACGTGCGCAAAATGTGTTGCCATTTTCATCAGATTTTTGTGAATGCTAACTCTTACAAGCCATTTGGCCTCCCAAGATAGCTTTACGTCACAGTGGTGCACTCATACTATCGACGAACACTTAATATTGAAACAATGCATTTGATCTTCTTTTTACCTCTTGAGACCCACATATAGGAAAAAAACAGTTTTGAAATTCCGACTTCGGCAGCTGTATGTTCAAAAGAAGCTTAAGTCTCTGCCACTGTCAGGGCGATAACGTGAATTGAATAACTTAAAACTTAACTTAAATATTTTCTATTCCGAGAATCTTGATAACATTTTTAGCATTCTGCCAAGAATACCTGAAGTCTGCGATTAAAACCCAATAAATACACATGGCCATTGATGCTAGGAAAGGTAACATTGGTGCTCATTATAGAGTTACAATGTTTACACGAACTGCTATGTAGCATCACAGCTTGGCAAATATGCTTGTTCAGGAGCAAATAATAACACAACCGGGAACTTTTCAGAGTTAGTTTTTGGGGTGAAAAAAAGGCAAACAACATGTGACCATGTATATTCCAATGTTTTCTAAATATGAAATGTGGGTAAAACTGTGTGTTTAAACCGCAAAATAGCTTACAATTTCGTTGACTTTAACTGCCCACAATCGCTTTTCTGTAGAGTTTTAGGTTACGTTGGCTTGACCTTATGTTTATATGTTTTTAAATACTTGCTTTTTGCACGTCAGTTGATTTATCAATCAGCTATCTCCCTTCCGTCATATCTTAACAATTTCGCACATTTAACCTTTTCTGACTGGTATATACCATTTGTGTCAGCAACGCTCCAAGTTTACAAAAAGGTCATGCTGCAGTTACTTTCAGGTCCTGGATTCTGCATGGAGTATTTTCTCTCTCTCTCTCTCTCTCTCTCTCTCTCTCTCTCTCTCTCTCTCTCTCTCTCTCTCTCTCTCTCTCTCTCTCTCTCTCTCTCTCTCCCTCTCTCTCTCTCCCTCTCTCTCTCTCTCTCTCTCTCTCTCTCTCTCTCTCTCTCTCTCTGTATGAATAAGGAGGAGGATGGGGTTAAAAAGACCTGTCATTGAAAACACTTAGCAAAGACACATTTCTGAGTAACCCTGTACCTTTTTTGCAATGGATTGATTTATATTTTTATGAGTTTGTGTTTGTTGTTTTCAGTAAGTTTTTCTGCAATGGAAACACGCACTGAATAATCTTCACATTCTGTACGGATGTCCTGCGTCTTAATCTGTCTCATATGTGTTCTTTGCATGGCGCTGCAGTTAATGAAAATATTTTTTTTTCAAATCACCTAAAATTCAACAAGTGTGATATTGCTTGATTAGTGTAAGGACACCAGTGCAAACGTGTGTATCTATAGATTTTTTGGTGATCTCGACACATGATGAAAATTTCGCTTGAATGGGTCCCTTTTTGCAATGCTGAATAACTATATTCGGCTTCACTAACTTTTTTTAACATTTCTTATTGAAGACCGTTAAGCGCTTACCTTCATGATGTTATCAACTCGGGTTTAAGAAGGGACAGGCTTCCGCCTCTTTAACGAACATAAAAGATTAATTAAATTATGTACTGGCCAGCAGCGGAGTTGGATGCAATATTGGTGGCACTTTTGTCAATAATCTTAGCTATGCAGACGATATGGTTATCCTGAGTCCATCAGTATAGGGTTTGAGAGTTCTCTTGGAAAAATGTGAAACTTTTGCTGCCTCTCATGATATTATTTATAATTCCAAGAAGACTGAATGTATGCTTTTCTACTCTGGTACCCACATGAATATTCAGCCTACTGTAAAACTGTGTGGCGACAATTTGAAGGTTGTTGAACGATTTACATATTATAGACATGTGCTTGTCTCCTCGCTTTTGGATGACCAAGATATTGAGCGTCAGTATAGATCTCTATGTTGCAGAGCAAACATGATAAAACGTAAATTTTATGCATTCTCCAATGAGGTTAAAACACTTCTCTTCAAATCATACTGCACCTCTCTATATACATCACAGCTGTGGGTCCAGCATACTATCAAGTCTCTCTGTAAATTTACTGTCTTATACAACAACGCCTTTCGTTGGCTTATGGGACTCTCCAAGTGCTGCTCTGCAAGCGGCATGTTTGTCTCAAATCGCGTGCTGTCTTTTGGGGAACTAAGAAGGAAGCTAGTGTATGGTTTTAAGCGTAGACTTTTTAAAAATGACAACTTCATTATCAAGCAACTACTGTGTTCAGATGTCTTATTGGACTCTACGATTCACAGATGCTGGCATCAACTCCTATACTAGGTGTACTGACTTGTGATATAATTTTCCAACCTCATCTACATATGTGCTTTTAAACCTGCTCTGATGATACATGAACATATCCATGTATGTTATGTATTTTATGTACTGTCTACTTTGGACTTTGTTTTAGTCTGAAATAAAACTTACTTACTTCTTAAACTCCCTCCTCCAACACTGGCACCCACTCCATGGCCTCGAGTTCTTTATACTTATATATATATATATATATATATATATCGGTCGATTGTCGCTCACTTGTTTCGTAGACAGCCTGTATTGCTACAAGTGAGCAACTCTTATATACCATGATGAAGTTTACGTTTGAATTTTTCCACAATGTTTAATTTACCGAATAAAGCTGCAGAAGCAAGAGGAAAAATCACATGCATTAGTGACTTGAGAGCTGCCGAAGAAGATTACTTTCAACGTTAGTTTGACTCGATTAACTGCTCCAAAAAGAAAGGTAAAGGTTGGTGGAAGACACTTAGTCATTTGTAAAGGGAAATCAAATTGAAAATAATTATTTATTGGTGAATAACGTTGTTCTAACTGACAACAAGTCTAAAGGTGGGCATATGAGTTTTTTTTTTCTTGGAACAAAGTCAGGCTGTTGACATTTCTTTCCAGGCAGCACCCGAAACGCTTATGTCAGATGGTAATAACACACTGCAAAATGTATCTTCTGATGATGACGAAATCTATTCTATACTTGCATCACGTGATGCTTGCAAGCCTACCGGTCATGACAGTGTGAGCCAAGTCTTACTAAGGGAGGCTGCTTCGTGAATGGCTCCTTCTCCTGCGAGATTATTCAAATCATCTATTAACAAAAGTCTGTTCCCTTCCAACTGGAAAAAGGCAAATGTTACCCCAATCTCAAAAGGTTGTGATACCAGTTTCTGTGGAAACTATCGACCAATATCGTTATTAAGTTGTGTAGCAAAGGTTTTCGAATGTGTAGTTGTTAAGTATGTATTTAATTTTCTCAGGGATAATTTTGCCTTAACTGATTAACAGTCTGCTTATATGCCCGAAGATACTATCAATCAGCTTGTTTTCTTGTATAATGAGTTTGCGAAAGCTATCGACATGCACAAGGAAGTACGAGTTGTTTTTTGTAACATCACCAAGGCTTTTGATAAGGTGTATCATCCTGCCTTATTACACAAAATAAGAAAGTTAGGTATCTCTGGAGCTCTACTGGATTGGTTTGATACTTACATGAACGATCAACATAATGTGGTGACACATGGAGAGTTTTCAAATTGAGGTAAAATTGAGGCACGGGTCCTCAGTGGCTCAGTTTTCGGACCTCTCTTATTTCGTACTTATGTCAACGATATAATCGACATTGTAACCTCTAACATAAGACTTAATGCCCATGATGTAACTTTGTTCATTTTTTGATGACCTTAAACACATTGAAAATTGGTCTAAGCAATGGCTAGTTACTTTCAACAGCTCCATAACTAAATCTATGATAATATGAAAGAAGCGACGGCCGCCACACCATCCCCGTGCTCTATTTCAGGCTATTACACTTCAAGATGTACAACCCAACATTTAGGTCTTATTTTTACTGGAGATTTGTCATGGTCATCTCACATAAATTATGTTGTCTGCAAAGCAAGGAAATTAATTGGAGTGACGAAGTTTTTGCAACATAGGCTCAGCAGATACAAGTTAGAATTGATATATTTTACCTATGTTAGGCCGATTTTAAAGTATGGTGATGGTTGTCTGGGATGCACAAAGTCTGATGCAGACCTTCTAGAAGATGTTCAACTGGGTGCAGCCCGCGCAGTGACGAGCGCGTCTTGTGGAGGAAGTCATGCACCCCTATACAATGAAACTGGATGGGAGACTCTCTCTTAGCGTAGAGTAAAACACCGACTCATACTTCTTAGTGTTCGAAATTTGGAAGATAGAGATACATTAAAACGTAAATTGGATAAAGGAAAGCCGAAGACTAATGAGTTGTTTTATATTGGTAATAGGAAAGCTAACATTTTATATGCAAAAATTCGGATGGGCTGCATCCAGCTGAACCATAATATGCATAAAATTGGTATAGCAAATTGTCCTGCTTGCGCCTGTGGTGCCCAGGTAGAAAATTCGTTTAATTACGTCTGTGAGTGTATCAAATACACGATTGAGGGGAATTTATTGCGAAAAAAATTATAGTATTGGCTCCTTTCATGCTACGAAGTTTATGTTTAAAATCCCAGGTGTTCTAAGGCAGTAAACCAAATTATTTTTGACAAATACGCACAAATATATTTTAGATACTGGCAGATTCCAGTAAGGCCCGTGTGTTTTCCACCCTGATTGGTGTACAAGCTTTGCTTGTGACGGGTGGTGGGTCACGTGCGGGCCAGTAGAATGAAGCTTTCCGCAGGCAAGATTTGCTGTGTACAGATTTCTCTAGCCACGTCAGATTTGATATAATATACACGTCTTGTAACTGTAATTGTTGTGTCTTATATTCTTATATGTGTGTCGTAGTCAATGTTATGTTAATGTGGTGTCCTGTGGCCCGTCTTCACCTTTTGTACATATTTGTATTGTGTGTGTGTGGGGGGGGGGGGTTCGCGAGAGGGATTTATATATGCAAAGCCTGTTTCCCAATTGTTTATTTTTTCTAAATAAAAATATGTTTAAAACAAGTAGAAAGATGTGATTGCCGACATAATAATCAGTCAAGCATAGCAGCTAGTTATTAGCACTGGCTCACACATTACAGAAAACGTACTAGCCCCTCGGACCAGCACTTGCCAACTCTCGGTAACGCGAGACACATTTTACTTGACCAGGACTGGAGAGCTAGCTTTGATTACATTGACTTCTGATTCATGTATTCTGTGAAAGCATTATCATTTGCGGTAAAACTGACACAGCCCACTTGTTTTGATCTCTTTCCATTGTGTAACACAATTGAGGTACAATTATCAGCGCTGGCCTACAAGCAGCCTACATCACAAAGAACAGCTACATCTTTATCCTAAGTCATCTTTCCTGACCAATTTACCGTATTAATTACATCGGCCATATAGATACTTTATACATGATCATACGCTTTTACCTTTGTGAAGACTCTTAAAGTTGGCTACCTCCCCGGTTACTGCTTCACAAGGCTAAAAGTTGCATTCTACTCCGGGTCAAAATGGCACCAAATACTAAGCGACAGTGAGGCACTGGATCTATTAAGTGAGTTTGGGCTCCCAGTTATGCTGTGTTGGCGAGGTATATATGTTCTGTCTGTTCATGTAGGACGTAAAGGCACTCATCAGTATGTTTGTAAGTCGGTGTTAGAGAGCTTACGTCTCACTCGGCATGTTTTTCTGCCAAGCTTATCAATCCACGCATCACGTGGACGTCGTACTGTTTATGTTGTTCATCTGTCTTTGGGGTATCTATGTTTACGTTACCGGTGCAATGCTCCGTTCAAAATGCTGTTTTATGCTAAGTCAGCCTCATCAGCAGCAGTTCGAGGTTGGTTCCCCGTGGTACATCAGAGCACTTTATACTCTGTAGTTGTTCTATTATGTACGTTACTCCTCAAACAGACCAGATCACACTCCCTTGCATTTAGTTTTGTGATTCTGATCTGTAAAGCATTATCCAACGTTTGGGTGGATAGCTTTCCTCATGTAAATGTAAGTGACAATGCAGGACGTTTCCATTTTTATCATGATCATGATGGAGTGTTAAGCCGCAAAAATCTATAGTTTCATTGATATAATAACGCTATCCAAATGAATTGATGATTATTTAAACACACAAAGAGAAAAGTGACATCATTTCTTTGAATGTACATCGAAAGCATGGTCTAACCAAACATGAAGATTTTGCACAACCCACTATTTCGCTATAAGTCTAAAAATTAAATCTGTGATTGTTTTTACTTTTCTCGTTTTTTTACCGTTGGAGAATATGTTAATTAAACATCTGTATACTTTTGCTTTTTTTAATTGACATACTGGCTGCCATTGATAAAAAGGGCACAAATTGATGATAATTGTAGTTTAAACTGAGTTATCGACCTTCTCTTATGCAAAAAAAAAATGGGTAATCATTGAGAAGTCAAAATTGACACAAATACCCATTTTTCAGAAGTTGCACTCATCTACTTATATGATTAACCGAATGCACAGATTACTACCGATATCTCACAACGACTGATATTCCCTACCAGGAGGTTCTTGGTAAAAACAATAATCTTCTTGATAGCGCCTAAAGCGGTTGGGTGAGTATTTATGTAGCTGTTTCAGACAACAGGATTGCAGTTCAAAAGTTGTCATCGTTTACCAATAATTCTTGTGAACAATACCTCTTCACACTTTTTTCAATATGTCTTATTCAATCCAGAAAACCTTCCATGATACGCGATGCTGCTTATCCCAGGGAACGGAAAAAAATTAGCGTCATGGAGTGCTTAGGTATTACTTCAAGTAATGACCTGCGTCCTTTTTACACCTCAATTACACAATAAGTCTCTGCAGTACATCCTATGTATAGGGGCATACTCTTCGGTTACTTCCTCCGCAGTTATCCCGGTGTAAACATCGTATTCAAGCATCATCATCACATGCAGATGTATATTCTCCGAAATGATACCTGGCAAACGTGAATCAATTAAATCTAAAGAGAGATTTCTGTGGTCGACGTGGAATTGAAATAAAGCAATACATGACACCCCTTCCTGGTCTGATTTTCGCAAAGTGCGTCATCTCCTTCACCGGTATCCTGTGCTTTCTGTAACGACCGATCGCAATGCGGATGGAAGTCACGTCACAACTAGATTTGGCCAAAGCCCTTGGCATTTCGCAGTATTCTTTTTTAATGTCTGACACGTCCATAATTCATCATGGCCTTTAGTTTAAACGTATTTATTTACCCTGGATAGCCTTATAGTACATGTAGATGACTAATACATGGGTTCTCCATAACACGAGTAACACAGTAAGTATGTACAAGACACAAAGGACAATATTGTTGCTACCAATGTATAATATCAGTGAAAACCCAGTACAAATAATATCAAGATTTGATTAAATATAGGATACAAATTAAGCCAGTATGAAGTTGAGTTCAATATTTAACCAATGTGGAAAAAGTGTGATACAAATAAATTTGCACAGTCTTAACCAATGATCATTACAATAACCGAAACATTTAGTCGTTAAAGCGCCTGTTATCAATAATGTACAGCTCAGGTGCATCACAGATCTGGATATTTAGGCAGTTAGAAAGCTCGTTACTGCCACGGAGAAATGTTTCAACTAACCTACATGTATCACTACCCATATGGATTATAAGATGGGGGCTACCCCCGGAACAACGAAAGGAATTACAGAATTATTTACTATTAAGTAATGTGTTTTTCTGAACGATATAGTTGGGACAGAAGAGAAGAAAATACTTTAGGTCTTCAGTGGGAGAAGAACCGGCACAGGATGGGTCAGGAAGGATGTTAACTTTGTGAAGGTCAAAGAAAACCTAGAGAATCTCAGGCGTAATTGCTTATGACAAATGTTAGCAAATCTGTCACCATGGAAGTAGAACTCGGGAACGTTGTCTGTGTCTAAGAGAGTATTTGAAGTTTCGACTTGAATATTTGTAGGGAAAGCAAATTTATAATGTGGGAAGGGAGATTATTCCACTTGTTGATGATATCTGGAAGAGATTTACCCAGACGCCATGTTCTATGTCTAATAGAGTGCGCTCACATTGAATGTCGGAGAGCACGACCAACAGGAGAAGGGGGTAGTAGATAAGAGAGATGAAAAGGAATGTCGGAGACCACGACCAACGGGAGAAGAGGGTAGTAGATAAGAGAGATAAAAAGGAATGTCGGAGAACACGACCAACGGGAGAAGAGGGTAGTAGACAAGAGAGATAAAAAGGAATGTCGGAGAACACGACCAACGGGAGAAGAGGGTAGTAGACTAGAGAGATATGGAAGGATTGTGGTACATTTTGTAAAAGAGGAAAAACTTGAAGTTTAACATCTGTCTGCAAGTGTTGACCACCCAAGTTCACGAAGTAAGTTAACATGTGACGTATATTTTAATGCACCGGTACACATTTTAGCGGCGTTATACCGAACCGATTCCAACCGACCAGACAGCACCTTACCACAGTTGTCGAACAATACACAGCCGTACTCACGAGTTGGACGGATCATAGAACAATGCAGTTTGACCAGGGATTTGCATGTTTGTTCATACTTGAACCTCCGGAGTAAGGAAACTCTTTGACCAGCTTTATGGGTAATCCGTGTGACATGGGCACGCGAAGATACATGTAAGTCATGACTCAAGGTGATACCGAGATGTACATGTCTATCTGTCTCAGGAATCGGAGACCCATGTCTCTCTTTTTTTTTTTTTTTTTCTTTTTTTTGTTCAGTGCCCTTTTTTTTGCATGAAAAAAGACCACAAAGCATCTTCTACCTTTTATCAGCGGCTTCCTTTCTTGCTGTACCGCAGGATTGCCGAGAAACTATACAGGAAACAATGTCAGAGAATTAATTTGGGTCTCATAAATGTCCGCCAAATGTAGTAGTATTGCATTTGCCTGCCAATCGGGATACCAGTCATACTTATGTCAATTATGTTACATTCTAGATTAGCATTTCCATAATAATACCTTTCATTCAAGTGCCAACATGTTCCGAGGCTAAATGCGACAGGAAAAAGATTGGCCTAGTTTGGCAGTTTCCATGGTACCCAAAGCGTTCGGAGGAGAGCTGTCGACTCAGTCGAGTGCCGAAAACTAAAAGGGTTATGACCAAGGTAGGTTCAGTTATGTGATGTTTCATGTGTACAATCGTGCAAGCAACATTAAACAGAAGAAATGCGTTCTTGTGCTGGAAAATTAAAGTTTATGTGATTGCTGAAACGCGCATCAATTCTGCGAGCTAACATATCCAAACAAGGGAAACTAAAGAAATATGAGTAATACATAAAAGGTAAAGAACTAGAGGCCGGCCAATCAGTCTGTGCGGACCAGATGTGCCGGGCTGTGCTCGTCCTGCCATCCAACATTCACATCCAGTCCATTCCAGTTGCATTAGTAACTGTGTCACGTCAAATAGTGGGCCTTACTTTAATATCATATTTTAGCCCTTATGCCTAAAGAAAAACCATTATCATGTGCTTTTCAAAGTTTTAGCTCAAAAATTTCTCGGGTTACAACACGAATACTACATTTTATTCCCAAGGCCTTTTAACCTGTGGAATTAGTTCAAATGTATGTGTGTGCACTCTCTGTTTTACATAGGACTATCGTCTGGTGCAATACATTTTCTTTTCTGCTTCCTATAACTCCTGTGATGTGAACCTAAAATGAAATTGACAAAGCTGGCCCTGTAATTTTAGAAATTTAGTCAAGGTAATCCACATGGAGCCTGAGCCTGGAGCTAAAAGTAGTCCCTGATCATGTGTATTGTCAAAGTTATTGTTCAATCTTCTCTGCAATTATCACCCGCAATCGAAATTCCCGAAACATGCTAAAATACCTCTATTATGAAATTCCTAGCACCTGTTACTATGACTACACTTTCAGCGTGATTTCGCATTACTTGCAACAGATAAGACACATTGGAACAGGCCAGTATTATCGCTTGTAAAGTGAACGTGGAAATACAAGAAGATGAGCAGGAGTCCAGTTCATTAGCTCTTGGCAGTTCCGTGCTTTTTAATTACCTGTGCACTACTGCAAGATTCGAAGTAGCTAGCGCAAACACAGAGAAATTGGACAAACTAACGAAATACGCACGGATGCTAGAATCTATTTGTCATCATCCCCCGACATAAAGCATTAGCGTGACCCACCAGGCAACAGGTGCAGTGGCGTAACTATGTAATCGGTCATTCTGCGATAGTCATGCCAGCCGGCCTGAACCTTGGAAATGGATTTCGTTGGCTTGCCTTTGGCTTTTGCTTTATAAGTCAGATCAGGTCACCCATGTAATTAGATACCAAACCAAGAACTTCAAAGTATGCCCCTGTGTAATTTCAAAGCAAGTGACCCAGCAATGTCAGATGAAGTTTAAAAATATTCAAACATGTATAAGTCAATAATAATGATAATAATAATAATAATAATAACAACAACAACAACAATAATAATAATAATAATAATAATAATAATAATAATAATAATAATAATAATAATAATAATAATAATAATAATAATAATAATAACTTGACCTGTTGTCTAATGTTGGTATAGACTAATCCGTGCCGCACTTCACCCGTACCTAGTCTCAACATGATTTGGTCGATGGTACTGGAGGAAATTAGCGTATACATGTACCTGTTTTAATATCCTATGTACAAACCAGGCTAACATGATCACAATGCGATACTGTAGTCAGAGAATATAAGAAACATCACATAGTGAAGAAAGATGGCAGAAACCAAGCTAAGGTACATTTACAGTAACATGAAAGAAGGTCAGCGACCAGTGTCGGCAAAGAAGATGAAAAGCCCCCTCCCCCCTCCAAAAAAGTAAAATTAAATAAATAAGTAGAAATAAATAAACAAATAAATAAATAAATAAATAAATAATACAACAAAAAAACCCAAAAGATAAAAACGAAAAACAAAAAAAGAACAAAACAACAAACAAACAAACAAACAAACAAACAAACAAACAAAACAACAAAAATCCCGCACTACACATTAAACAGGTTAGAACATCAGTTGTTGGGAGATTGGTACATTCTCAAAACGAGTGCTCAAGCATTTCCGGAAAAAAATGCCTTTTTAGATCCCCCCCCCCCCCGCAAAAAAAAGCAAATAAACAAACCCGACAACAACAAAAGCTAAAACGTAACACACTGGCAAACAAAACTGCTTATCATGGACAGGCCATTCATTACCGAAACGTTCATTGCAAGCAGCAAATGTATCCACCGAGTGTCTTGAGTAACTTGTGTCCTTGTCAGGCGACTGACGTCACCAACAATTGGCCCCTATATCAATATTCTTATCTCCATGCCTTTCATCACCATATTTGACACATTGAGGATAGACTGAATGGGACAGGTTTTGTGCATTCTCTTGATGACTATCTACTTCAGACGGAAATTTAACGGTGGCATGACAACCTTTGGGCGTGAGGCTTAACTCATGATTGAGTCCTTCGTTAACGGCCCCACCGGAATTTGAAATAATTCCCAGGCCCTGGAGTGTGAAAAGGTTGAATATAGAAACAAAGATGGAGCATGTAGAGGGATTTAAATTACCACTTTTGCCGGGATAGCAGCTTTATAGCTCTTGTCGACACCGCACGCAACAAAATATTCACTCGGAATTGGCAAGGCGATTGAATATGCAATAAAAAAAAAAGCAAATATGACTCTGCTTGTTTGCTTTTACTT
>OZ026612.1:54269776-54322276 GCA_964020975.1 Hermodice carunculata
TCTGATTGATTGTGATTACTGCTGCTGAAGGGAGTACCATCAATGACAAAATGGAGCCCTATAATACTGTCTTCAATAAAACTTGATGAATTTGATCCGATGACAATATATAGTCCTATAATACTCTCTTGAATAAAACGTGGTAGATTTGATCCAGTCTGCACTATTCGCCACATAATGATTGTCACGTGTCATTTTCTGTACATTCTTCGAGACGTTTAGTGATTATCCGTTGTTTAATGTAACTAAGTTTCCAACTGTCGGTGAACACTCTGCCAGAAAGTGTGAAGCCTTTTCATACATCATCAACTAACAATTACAGACCTGTGTATGCCTGCTATTGGGGATTCAAAAGATATAAAGAGAACTTACACAAGCACTACTGAAAATGCCGCATTTTGTAACGTCAAGCTAACATTAATGAAAACTATGATCTCAGTGGCACTGCTCATGATACGCACTGTCTCAGAATGTATTCAGGCCCGAGCATTCAAAGCATATGCATTATGCACGGTTTTTATATTTTACTTACAATTCCATCACAGCGATAAATGTGTTTGGATATTAAATACCAACTTGAATTTTAAAAGCATCTCGTTGAAGCAGTTGCAAAACTGGTTCAAATTTTGATGCCTTTGAATAAAAGTGGTTTTATATGAGCTGAAAGGACTTGTTGCCATGCAGAGAAGTCACATGTATTACACACACATACACACACGCATATATATATATATATATATATATATATATACATATATATATATATATATATATATATATATATATATATATATATATATATATATATATATATGGTAGTAGTGGTTGTAGTAGTGAACTTTATTTAAAGAGGGTTAAACCTGGTAAGCTGATGCTTGTATAGCTATATAATGTGCTTATAAGCACATTATATAGCTATACAAGCATATAAATATGCACTGAGCAAGATGCTTGATACAATGATAAGTACATGGATAATCATTTTTGTAATTTCATGAGCTAATAGCAAATTTATGAGGGGTAGATCAGTTTTATAGAAGGCAAACAGACGTGCAATTATTTCCTTATAGTGGAAAAACCTATTTACTCAGAAGGGTAGCAAACTACACATCGCTTTCGTAGACTACAGCAGTGCTTTTTATATAGTTCATAAAGATTTTTTTTGTGTGCAGGTTATCTAAAGTAGGGGACGGCAAACAAGTATAAAGACCTTTGCGCAGTATGTACACAAATACAGTGGTTCCGGTTAAAAGTTATGAAGGTAAAACACCATATCTGTAGAGCCAAATTGGCTTAAAACAGAAATGCTTCTTCAGTGCACTTTTATTCAATGTACATGAAAATGATTCTGCATCGAACTTAGTACACATCATGCAGAGTCTCAGTTTTAAATATGGCAAAAGTCTCTGTCGTCCCTATCGCTTGCAGAAGAGGTCTTATTATCTGCAACAAATAAAGATGACTTGCAGCCGTCAGTTGATAGATGAAGTGCCTAGCCAATAGTAAAGGTTGTAGTGTAGAGATAATACTGACACAGCTGTTGTCATGATTTTCCAATGTCCGAGAAAAAATGAAACACGCGACAATTGGATATGTAATGGGAATGTACTAGCAAATGTTAACTCTTATCTTGATATGTTTATTTAGGATTAGTGGTGCGTTGAGCCTCGCTGCAAATAACTTGGCTTCAAAGGGAAAGAAAGCGGCCCGCATATTAAACTGGAAGACAATATGTGATCATGATACATCACTCTTACCCAAAACATAAATATATTCATATGATAGTTATTTTAATCAGGTACTACGGCAAAGGCTGTAAAATGTGGTAGACCGCCTCTTCTTTTCATCATTCTTGTTCTTAACGACTCGCATGTACAGAACCTTGTTTGTTCAAACATGCTAACAAAGTTACGGAGGAATTCAGTATATTTATTCTCCGCGTCGCAAAAAAAGCTTCCGATTCTTCTTCATTGGCTCAATCTACAATGTACTAGTTACATGTAGAAATTTAGTTTCGAATCAATAAATATTGAGTTAGAGTTATGTCCCTCTCAAACGATGATGTGCTAATTAAAACTCTCGTACAATAATGTTTGTAGCTAGACTCTGGAAGCCACAGGAATTGGGCTGCATCAGTAGGATGTATACTGAATAACAAAGTGGTGTGGGTAATGTATGGTAAAAACTGAAGCAACCAGAAAAGCCGCTAAGTTCTCGATGTTGTTCCAGTTTGTGAGAAATTTGAGCAACATCGACAACTTTTTTGTCTTAAAAGTTCGGGACCATAAGGTCAAACATGGACCAGACACCAAACTTAGATTCTAGCGTCCTTTCAAAACTACCTTTCTAATGTCACAGCCTTCAAAATGCGCCTTGTTCTTACCAAAAGTAAATCCAAAAATCATAAATTGTGTGAGAAGACTGGTCATAATCCTAAAAAAAGTTTAAATGAATGGACCTGCCTCTTTTTCCTAATGATGATACTAATGATAAATTCATTTTCATTTTCCTGTAATCTGTATGACGCAGAAAAGGTTTCTTCTCCCCAATGACCATTCGTTTCGCAAGGTCTCGCTGTGTCAGATAAAGCTCGAGTAAAAGTTTTAATGTCATCACAAAAAGCCCAGAGCTCATAACCTGTGTGCCTGCATGGTCCTTAACGGACTGGGTTTTAAATTAAATATTGAATTTATTTGTAGTAACATAACTTTACTTGAATATACTATTTAATGGGTTAGCTAATACATAAAACAATATAAAAGTATCTGTATTTAAACCTCTTTTGGTTATATTTTACCTTCACAAAGAAGGACGTTGCAGAGCTCTTATCTTAAACGCCTCGTGTCCCTGAAATATCGTTGTTTAATGTTTTCAGGCAAGGACCAAAGAAACAAGCACGTACCACAGGCACTGGCCTCGCGTAACTTGTGGTTACACAAAACTTCTCTCAGATTAACAGAAAATATGCAAACGTAAAGTCAGTAATTGCTCATGACCAATGCCCATCTCTATCATGCTTCTACAAGTGTAATGGATCATGCCGACCGCACGCCCCTTTTGTTTTGAAACAAACAACCTTTTATGTAATGTTCGGGGTAGTATATACACCCGAATACACTTATTTATCAAACCCAGTTGTCCTGTAGGAGATGCTTTTTCTAAATTTTCAGTTTATGTTTTCATCATCATCATCAGCAGCAGCAGCAGCAGCAGCAGCAGCAGCAGCAGCAGCATTTTCTTAATAGCCCGGTATCTCAAAACACGAGCTACTACTGATTCAATGTTTCACTAACCCTCATCAAAAGTAGAATAAATGAGAATATCACATAAGTAAAGCGTCCTTAGACTGTTTTAATAATAGATCATGTTCTGTAAGGACAAAACATTTCCTCCTGTAACACTATTTGTTGTCGCTGATTTAAGACATTTGTTTGTGTGTTTACATTTGTTAGATGAAAATATACTTTCTGTCGAAAAATGTTGCTAAATGGATGCACCATTATTCCAATTCTAGAAAGTGGTACTTTATGATATATTCTGCTATAAATAGAACCCACTGTGAATATATCCTTGTAAGGTGTAAGATTAAGGTATGGGTGATATGGCTTCTCAGTACGTTTTACTAATGTGTTCAGTTCGGATCGATAATCAGAAAACAACGGTAAATTCAACTTTCTTGTCAATAATTGTCTTGCTCTATATTGAAAATAGACACCTGATTTTTGTCAACAAAAATATTCCTTTCGCCAGTATACTTAGATGAAAAGGATCAGATGACAAGGTAAGAAGTCTCACTCTAGTTCTTTACAATTGTATACAATATAAAGGCCCAAATAACAGGTTACTGTCAGAATGCAATAATAGTGACCTCTACAGAAAAGGTGTTGTAGACTCCCCTTAATGTTTATGTGGCGCGGGTATAGAAAATAGTTATCACTTTTTCTTTCAGGGTAATAAATATATTTCGCTAGGGAATGATCTACAAACAAATATAATAGCCCTTGAATATAGGAACGAAAATATTTCCCAAGCTGTACATGAGTACATAAAGAATTTTGGAAGTTTTCAAATATGAGGAATATTAATTTTTGCCCAGTAATCACACTTTTTACTTTTGTTAAGGACAGTGAATATGTGTAAGCTCACACCTATTCAATGCCTTAGTTTTCCGTTTCTTAATTTGAAGGCTGTATACATTTATCTGTGCAATTGTGTTGCGCATTTCAATGTTGTATTGTTGTATCTGTACAAGAGGCCTTAATATAGGCCTGTGACCCTGTTGGCCAATTGTGTTTAATAAAATATGTTTAAACCAATCCAAGGGTACCATTTTGATGAGAGAGACTGTAAGATAGGTTCTTCACTATACATTAACCTTTAGCCGATTAAATTTGTTCTCTGTTATGACGGTTTCAGGAAAGAAGGATAAATTTGTGCGGGCAAAACAGAACAACCTGAATAATGGAATGGCAAAAAAATAGTTCTAAGAATTTGAGCGATTATTGTTTTGTAGGCCATATCCTTCCGGGCTCACATCATCTAAATGCACCAAGATGAAAATTGCCGTATGCGTGAATAGTTTTACTATGCTTTAAAATTTATTTTTATCGTAAATAGAAATGGTTTGGGTGAAAACAACAGTAAAGACCTCTCGTGTTAGTGAGCTTATGCCTCAGGTCAACAGCTTTGCGTCCAACTCATGCCCAAAAAGCCATTGGCGAAGTCTCATTCTGAGCAAAAAAAGGACTAACCCTTTCACCCTTAAACCGGCTGAAGGTTAAATGTCTGCTTCAGTGTTTTCAACTAGTTTCAACAATAATGAAAAACAATTTTGACTGGGAATTGTAGATGAGCCCTGTCAACAATTCATGCCCCAGGTCAACAACTCTCCTTGGCATGAGATGGGCACTTAGTGCCCAACTCGTGCCAAGGAAAGTTGGTGACTCAAGTATCAATTCAAGGGGGAAAGGGTTAGGTCAGAGTAACGCCACGGTAATTTCTGAGTGCTTTGTGATGGTAAATTGAAGCTCTCGAATACGGTGATTAAGAAAATGAACATAGTGTAGCACCAACTTGTTTTTTGTTGAGAAGATGGGCTCATTTTATCGCGAAAACTTTAGGCCCACATTTGCTCCCTCCCCCCCCCCCACCCCACGACGTCAAGGGCAGAATCATTTTGTAATAAAAAAAGTCAAATCCACCTATAGCAATACATGTTTTTGTTGCCCGTTACGCCACTACTTTTCATGTATTGTCACCAAATTTATTGAGGAGGTGGGGGTGCTGGCTCGTCGGTGTTGTTTCTTGACTGTAATTCCCTTGAATATGAATTCTTTCCAGTTTGCCAGTGGTCCCGACGACGATCACACAAGTTCATCCGTCCACCTTAAAATGTTGTCCTGAACACGTTTGCCTTCTCCCAGGCTTACCATGTGGGCGTTCTACACAGTTTGCACTCTCTTCAAGTCGGCATGGCTCAGCGGCATTTTCATAACTCGCAAAAAGCGTGCAAACACAGAAATTTGACCGTCTGCATTCTCAATTGATATAAGTACTATATTCCAATATTTGATGCTCATTACCAAAATCTGCTCGTTTTGTGTGTGTGTGTGTGTGTTTGTGTTGTTTTGGGGGTTTCTTTTTGCCAAATTAAGTATTAACTAAGTTACCGTCTGCATTTTTTCTTGGAATAGCCGTTTGTTTAAAGCCTCATTGCTACGATTACTTATTATTTCAGCTACGCTTACGCCTAGTCTCAGCGTCCTTTCTAGGACCAATATTTGAATGGCAAATTAAAAAGATTAGATGACATTAAATCAAAGTTTGATTGATATGGATAAGTTTTCAAAAAAAAGTTCCTCGGTTTCCTCGATACCACTGAAGGACAAGCGAAATGCAACCCACTCGAAATAAAGTTTCGAGTAGCCTGGTCAACTTTCTGTTGCTCTTGTGGCCTTGCAGATGTTGCAATATTATTGATGTCTACGGTCAGGAGCTGTGCTTGTGTGCCTTCCAGGATGCTGCCGTGAGCGTACACTTTGCCGGCATGCAGGAGTTAATTTATCACAGTTGCCTTCTTCGCAATCAGAAATGAAAAGTGATTAGTTTCAGGAAAAAAATCTTATCGTAAAAAAAATAGTATTTTCTGACAAGATTGTCTATAATTTTCTCTCCTTTAGAAATTGATTCTCGTTCTTCACAAACAAATCCTTTTGATCTGCATTCTTTAATATTTCAGTCACTTATATTTAAGATCGTATTTTCCCTCTTACATTCTATGGTGTTCCAGTCATTGTTTTATGTTCCCAACAGAGCTGCAGCGACAGCTGTGACGTTCATGGAGTGGACCATATAAAATGGTACATTACATTCTATTGAATATATAGGTGAACAACAGGTGAATTGTATGCCTCCACGTACGTGGTAATAATTTAAAGACAGTTTTTTTTTAATGTCACGCCTATTTTATTGAAAAATATGAACGTATGTTCACTGTGAGACTTGACAAAGTTCATCTTATTCATTTGGGTCAGCTGAGCACGGTCTGTTTACCAAGTTCTGGTTTTTATTTGTTATGAATTCCATTAGAAAATCTTAACAGCTTTCTTCTCTTAAGCCACTTGAAGCAATGGTTTCGTGGACAGCAGATCTCAGGATTACCATTGTCTCGGTTTGCGTTTTAATATCAGAAGTCTGTGAAACACAAAACGTCAGAATTAAGTTTCATATGACTTGCGAGTCATAAATATTCATATTAATGGGTACCTATAAGTCTGTTGCTTCGGGAAAATATCTTGCCACATAACTAACCTAAAAAGAGCGGATAAAGTGACTGAAAGGGAAGTCATGGAGTAGCACTGTCTTTCATCGAATGAATTCCTCTTTAAACATAGGCCTATGCAGATGAGTTAAAGCGTTAATGAAGGAAGGAAATAATAAAATACGGTATTTTACATACAGTGAACCGCCCTTGCCTAAAAGTGCACAAAAAAATAAAATAAAATAAACCTTCGAGCACAGTCATATCGACACCCACACCAAGCTCTGCACGCATTGATCCGAACATGGCGAGATCACAGATAGCATCTTTGGTCTAATTGAATTGAATGTTTGTCTGCATGCAACAGTTGATGGGGAATGTGTCAATGCATATCGTACCTGATGCGCTACATTACTTTGGGGTCCACTTACTGGGATAGATTGTCTCTCCCGTACGTAATTCTGGCAGTCCCTCGACAAAAGCACTTGCTGAACCAGAAGTGTGAGGTCATTTCCATCCGCGCACATCTATGGTAATCATGCTTGTTGCAGTCTGTGCTGGATATAGAGCTTTCAAGTAGTAGTTAGGTTAGCCGGACCCCATTGCATCTGGAGTCATTAAGAACAAACGGTTTTTGTTGTAAGTATTCCCAAGTATTCCCAGAAATGCATTTATTTACAAAAATCGTCATACTTAACTGGGATATAGCTTAAAGATTGTGCGATCAAAGCTCAAAGGACTTATAAAATCAACTTGCAGCATTACATTTTGCACCTGGGTACGCTGAACCCGCGAACGTGAGACAATTTTGACCTGTATATTGGGCCAGCATGGGTGCTGGGACAGAACATTTTGTAAACCGCCCCCTCACCGGTGGTCCTGGCGGCACCTCGGCGCTGTGTGTGATTTCAGTATTCCCGCCTGTGAGAAACCGATCTCTTTTGTATTTACATACATGTAGACTATTGACCCAATACCAATTACACAGACTTCAGAAGTGTACGTATGAGATCAACTTCAAAAATCGATTCCGATTTCTTGGAAATAGCTAACCCACGCCTGGATTTCCTAGAAAACCCCGCTAAACCTGTATGAATAATACAAATTGCTGACAATGTTCTCACACAAGTCTTGTCTCGAATTAAAATTTCCCTTATATAGTGTCATCCTCAGAACGTGCTCTGAATGGCCAGTGTTCGTTACTGTGACTACCGTCTGTAGATAGCACCCGAAAGCTGAATCAGAGTTTTTAACGTACATTTTTGACTTCTCAGTTGTAAAACAGGTGAAAAAACTGAAACACGCTTTCCCTTGAACAGTGAGGAGATACTTCCCGAATTTTAATCTGAGTAGAAGTTTTTTCCAGGTGGTTCAATATGAATTTCTATAAAGGGGTGTAACATTCTGGCAGTTGTGGGGCTCCCTTTAAAGCAATTTTCTGCTTTGCAGCAGTTTGCAAACTCTTACGACCACCTGTCCAGTCCCTCACAGTTCAGGCCAGCAAACGTCTGGCAAATAATTCTTTCAGAATAGCTGAAGTCCCTTGTCTGGTAAAGCCCGTCAATACAGACTTCTCTCCTTATCATGCTTATAAACTTCACAACTTAGAACTCAACGGACTGTCAAGTCAGCTGAACAAATAGGAGGACTGTTCATCCATTCGTCGTCTGATAATTCACACTTTCAAGTTCTAAAAACCGTTGATCGTATCCTCTTCAGACTTGATGAGGATGTAAATTGGATGGGCTGCTTGGTCACCAGGTCATGCAACATGCATTCTTTTACTTCTTGTGGTCTTGTAGTCCCCTCTGACCCTTCTTCGTAAATTGCTTGTAAATCTCACAAGGGCACTACAGAGTACTACAAGAATGTAATTTGTTCATCAGGAAACGTTACGATTTTATTGCATTTTCATGGGTTTTGTGCAGGGATAGTTTGAATAATCGCCGATTTTTTCCCTCAAACTACTCATAGAAATTACGCCCGCATATCACCTTTTAAATACTAAAAATGGACACGTGGCCTTAAAAAGATCTTCACCTTTAAGGAGCCCTAGGGAGACGAGTTAAAGAAATGCGCACAGCATTAGAGTTTTGCACTAAATGTTCAAAACCACTTTCCATAGCAGAACCATGATTCCATTTTCAGACGACGCGATTAAAAGCACAACCACGAATCCCATTTCAATTAAAAACCCTGCAATATTATCAGTTACATATCTACAGCATGATAAAAATTCAAAGACCAATCCATAATACAACAAGGTTAATAGAAGCTAGAGTCGTAATCATTTGTCATCTTAGAAAGGAATTTTTGAACAACTGGTTTTCATTCAGAGCAATCTGTAATGTTTTTGCTCGAGGTTGATTAAAGTGGAACATTATGCATATCCAAATACTTTGATCGCCAGTGCAAGGCTCTCAAAGTAAATATCACCATGACACTCTGTACAAATACCTTTTCAGCGGTAGGGAGCAGTGGTCACGATAGAACAGCGAACACCGTTTGCCACCTCCGAACCCCAGTGGAAACTAGTGGATTTCAGCGGTGAGCACCGGTGATCGCGGCAGAACGTTCTTGATAGTGTGTTTCACTTATGTATATATATATATATATATATATATATATATATATATATATATATATATATATATATATATATATATATATATATGTCTCTCTCTCTATATATATGTATATATATATACATAAGTGCGTGTGTGTGTGTGTAAATACAAGAAAGCAATACCTGAAATAACAGGGTAGTGTAAGTTGTCCTATGTTTATATTAAGAAGAATACGTAGAATATGAAATATAAATCTTAAAAACTACTCACAATATAGGCAGTCATATTACATATTCTGGTTGGATTGAGGTCCCATGACGTAAACTGCTCTGATTACGACTTCGGTTGAAATCCCAAGGTATCGATTACATATAATTGCCTAATGTGCACGGCGTCTGACTGTTGGTCGAGGCTTTGAAGAGTACTGGCCTTTAAAATCTTCATTAGGCTCAGGCAAACATTTTATGTTGCCATCAGTATAATCTACATTGGGGTTTGGTTTCAGTATATTTTATATCACAAAGCGGTTGGGGATAGTGAAGTTTAGAATAAAGCCCTGTCACAACACAAAGCTTCCTATCAGTTTTGCTGTTTTCCAATTATAGATGAACAGGTTATCGTTTGTATCCTGAATAATTCCCACATAGTACGAGTATAAAATAACTTTTTATAAATTGCCTTATTAATTAACCGTATTCAAGATATAGTCATGCACTTCATGTTCTTTGTTTCACACCCAGGCCGACTGAGGCCTTTTGTTCATACTGCTATCAAATCTAAGTCCCTTTCATTAGGTTCTAACACTGAAGAAAGCATGTGCATTATAAGGGCAAAGTGATCGATCTCCATCTGAAGAATCATCAGGTACGAAGTTTCGGCTGGTTGCGAGGTTTTCATTCCCTTCGCTCGTAATAGCTCAGCTGAATTGTCAGTCAACCTATTATACTGATTTGGCAGAGCCTATAGGATGATCAGTCGTCCCTCTTTTTTCTGCCCTCAATTCATACATTCAAACAAGGTCTTTAAAACCCGCATGGGATAGTTTCGCTTCAAACTTGGTGTGGATCTAAGTTGTATGGGTCTGACCATGTTGTCTAAATAGTTACCTTGTGGTGATTGGGGGGGGGGTCGATTTTTTTTTTGGGGGGGGGGGATTTGTTTTGATAAAGTCTTCATAAATCTTTTCTGACACCGCATGGCCAATTGCTTTGAAATTCCACAGGGCCACTTCTGTATATCCCTTACGTTTGTTCAAGAACTGACGCTGAGAATTTATTTTTGATTGCATATTTATGTGGTTTCGCTATATTTGGCTTCTTTCATCTAAACTATCAATCGAATTTGGTGAAAAATATACCTTGTTCAAGGCTTAAACAAACTTTTCACCAGGTGTTCATTCTCCGGATACCACATTCTAAAGAATGTTTCTATTTGCATACTCACCGGTTAATGCATACATTCCTATTGGTTACAATGTAAGTCAATGGGGATCGGAAGGGTAATTCACACTTTCTACTTCCTCTCCAGAACCATCCGTCAGATTGATTCACTGCAAGCTTGGTGGAAATGTACCTCATGTAGATCTCTACTGAGCAAAACATTAAAGTGATTTTTTTCTCCAAATACGCTAGGTCAATTGCTTCAAATTAGACTATTCACTATTCTTAGGAGCTTACGGTGTTTCCCAGCTGGAGCTTCCATTGTATTTATTTCTTCCCTGCTACATGGTTACTAAAAACCCTTACAGTGCCAACTGGGACTTAAGTCGAACCACTTAAGAACCATTCTGAATTACAATAAGGATGCTATATCCGTGTTCCTGGTGAAAAGTCCTTTCATGCAAGTTCGATGCCTGTGGTTACATAGGATATAATAGTCCAGGTCAACAGCTTTCCTCGATGCGCTTTGGGCGCATTTCCAAAAGCGTACCGAGAAAAGCTGTTGACTCAGTCCAAAAAATGGCACTGGCTAAAAGCAACATACCTGTGGGGCTTGTGTGTGTGTTGTTAATTTTGACTTGGAGAGGTCAAACTGACCATAATGGTGCATCGTAGGTCCATGGGTATTGTTAAAATCACTAGGAAAGTACTTAAAATATTTCCTTTGATGTTCTCAATTTTAGCCTTGAGTGACCTTGAATGGCCAAACCGTTTTTTTTTCTTTGTCTTTTTTTTTTGTTTGTTTGTTTGTTTGTTTTTTTTTTTTTTTTTTTTTTGTTTGTTTGTTTTTTCTTGGGTAATGGTGTATCAAAGGCCCATTGATACTATAAACGAATAATAGAAAATCACATATGGACTTGCTTTTACTGTTGAAAATGGAACATTGAGTGAGCCTGAACGGTCTAACTTACATGTTGGCTTATATATTTGTAAAAAGTGGACCTATAACTTTTGATAATAAAATATGATGATCACTGAACTGCATGAGGGAAGACTGACATTGCAAGCAGTGATGATGGTTTAAGACAAAAGTCAACTTGATATTATTCCAAACGTCACAGGACGACTTCAGTCTATGCATCCAAGGTCAGCTGTCGCAATCCTCTTGTTTGTACGTTTGCTAGCTTATTCTGCTACCTTTTTGCTGTTCTCTTTGATGTGTTACATGCGGTTGTCCTGTTCTTTTAGCTTCTTTGACTTTTCACCTTATAATTTAGGTAGTGTTTGTCCTTCGTCTCTCCACCTTCTGTACATTCACATTGACACTATCTAATTTTTTGGTTCATAAACTTGGGGGGGGGATAATAAGCAACTTAAGTGGGAATATTTATTGAGTGGACCTCTGCCAAGTTTGTCAAAATGGTCATCGTGCACTGATGACAATAAGTAGTAGTAGTAGTAGAGTAGTAGAAGTAGTATGTAGTAGTAGTAATATGGCTCTTATTTCTTCATTTTGCTAATTATTTCATTGCGATTTTTTTAACGAATTGTGTGCTTATTTATTTGCTGGCTTTTCCAAAACCACTCACGGACTGGTTGGCTCTCAAGAATGTAATTCAGATGAACAGTTATCTAAGACTGTGCCATTATCTTAGGTTTCGTGAATTTTTATTTTATTTTCAATAAATATATACATTTCAATTGATTGGTACATGTTCACATGCCGGTGGATGAATGTGTAGGCTACAACTTTTGTTTGAATAAGATCTAGTGGCAGAAAACTATTTACATATGAATCAGAACCTGTCAAGGTGTCCTGTTATGAATAAAGTTACCACGTAAAATATCTTGGTCACAGTGGTAAATATATCCATCTCTTACCTTGAAATTCCTTGTAATCTGAGTTTGCTTCATTATGCTTTACACACCAATGAAGGAAGACCTAAATAGTTGGTAGAACATAAAGCCAGGTCCCTAGATCAAGTATCTAGGTCACAGTGATATTCCTTTTTTTACGCCTAATTAGATTTCAAGTTTTTTCCTTTGTTTATGAATGCAACCTTCAACCCCCACGTGTATCAATCGGCATTAAAATGGATTTAATGATGATGATGATGATGATGATGATGATGATGATGATGATGATGATGATGATGATGATGATGATGATGATGATGATGATGATGATGATGATGATGGGGATATGTCGCAGTTGGTATGCGCATTTCCTATTTTTGGCTAGGTGATTGGTGCCGAAGGTTGCTGGTTCGAGACCCGTCAGTTCCGTGGTCACAAAACATATAGCCCCACATCAAGTGTGTGGCTTGGTGCAATCCACATAATGCTATTTCAAAGTTTGGTATGGCTCAGATGAGCTTTGTTTTGTTCACCTCCGATGTAACTGACGTTAAACATCTGCTCAGCCCAGGTTGGCACTAATTTGGGGGTGAACATTTCCTGCACAACTTAGTATGGGCTGCTTTTTCAACGTTCATGTCCTTCTACGGTTTGTTTTTATGGTGTGCTTGCAGACACTTTTAAATAGAATTACTCTCATTAAATGCATTGGAAAACTTGGTTACCTAGTAGGTTCCAGCTGGGAAAATGTCTATTAGCCACTGGCATAAGTATTACAAACCTGTAAGTTTTGGTTATCCCTGGTCAATCAACTGATGTGAGATATGTAATACTTGATAAGACAACATTGAAAAATAGCTTAAGATTCTCAGATAAATGGCCTTGGCTGTGGTAATGGGTATACAGGTCATGCAGTTGATCACTATATCAGCTGAGACTTCTGCATGACTGAAATATTCTCTTGGGTGTCGATGGTTCCGGTACAACATTTCCAGGGGTCTCTTCTTCATTGTTGACTTGACATACTGATATACCTTCCACAACTGTGCTTCTTACACCTGATGCAAATGCAAGTTGTTTTGACCTCAAGACACTGGTGGTGGGTGTCAATGGCTTTAAAACAGTTGCAAGAGCAAAATCAACTTCAGGAAATATGCAAGCCTCTAGTGGATTAATTGCAGCATTTTGAAACCAACCACAATAATGCTATTTGAAAAGGCTAGGTAAAATACACTGCTGACACACCTGGGTAAGTAGTGCATATTTATCTGATGGCCAGGCCTGCTGAATTTCTATTCAAAGACTGCCGTGTGATATTATTTCTTTAAAGACTCGTAATTTGATGCAACACAACTGTATAGGCGACGTGAACAGTGAGACAAGAAAGTAATAAATTTTGGCTTATTTTCTCGGGGCATGTCCACTGCTTCAAGGCTAACTGGCTTTCATGTTTGGCCGCGAGACGAATTCCAGATTCTTCTTTACCATACATCATATCTAACAGTAAGTGTTGCAGTACCATTTGGAACCTTTCAGCAACCCATCTGCCAGTCTAAGTGGCAACACCCTGAGTGTCGTCGGCTGCTCCATTTATCACGTGAATTATTTAAAGTTAAGTTTTGTTAGTATCATTAATGATGGAGATCTTCCATCACCATTAATGCAGCAGTAGATGCTGACCACTGTTCGTCGATCTGATGCAGTAATATGTTGCAACTGTTTCTTACCTTGAAGAGCTGTAACTATTGGTGCAGCCTGTATAATGTAGTGACTGCGCTTTTCGTCCGAGGTCCAAATGTAGATTGGTGAATTGGTTTGTTTGGAGAATTGTCTTCTTTGTACAGTGGCAAAGTGGACATCAGTTTGATTAAAGCTTTGTGCTTGGAAATTCTGTTGTCTGGAATACTTGTGATTTCTGTGATGACAATTAACTTTCATATTTCACTAATCTTGTGGATTAGGTATAAATTTACATTCAACCTATGACAAATTGGCATAAAGCTAAAAGGTAATATAGCGTCTGACAGAATGATGTTGTCAGAGATGAGGCAAATATACAAAAACATGTACTTGTTCCGAATAGATGCTGATTAATGAAAAATATTCTAATTATAATAATGTGAAAAATATAAAATATGGACAATAGTAATTGCATATGCACATGGGTTAGACAGGGACAGGTTAGCTTATGGAGCGTAAAGAGTTTAGACTGCGGAATAGGGTAATGACTACCAGGAATTGTTTCTGGGCAAAAAGACACAAATGCAATTCAGTGCCTTTCACCAGTGGCCATGGAGCTGGACAGACCTCTCAAGAAGAGGACTTCATACTTCCAGCCCTGTGACCAGCACCACTGTCTGTGATCTCTTGTTGTTTGGAGATTTGGAAATGTCTATGTGGTTATAACTATGAAAGTATAAGTCAAAATTACTCCCTTTGGTACCAGTGACAAGAGTCACACCAGACAAGACTGAGACATCCTCATAGGCAAAATGCTGGGACCAGACGAAAACTTTTTGGACTTAAATTAAGGTTGGGTACTGACACATTTTGGCATCCGAAATCCCCAGAATTATTTTTGATTCCACTTTGACAAGGACAGCTAGCTTGAGAAAAAAGTGAAAGGAGGGAAGTAGGCGTATCATATGATGAGTGTGAGATCAAATTGAATCTTTGTAATGTGTACTCTCTGGGACGTTGTACTTTGCAAATTGCTCACTTTCAGGTTTGTCTGTTTAATTTCACCATGGAAGATTAGCATTGGTGAAATGGTGACTGCAGAATCAATTATTTCGGTCTTATTTATTTATTTATTTTTTATTTTTATTTTTTTTTTTTGATGATGATGATGATTTGTGTTTGCATGTGGAAATTTCTTGTGGTCAAAGCAGTATTAATATTGCTGAATGTCAGCTTGATTGATATTTTCTGATATCAAAATTATATTCATTTGTGAGATTTCGTTCAGATTGACACATGAAATTATTTCTGAACATTTTGGCTATACAATATTTTCTATCTGTCCAAATGCAGACATTTGGTGCCAAGGTTGCACAACTTCAAAGATGTGTTTTCCAGTTTCCCACTGGCAGTTTATCTGCTGATGTACAAGTTTGCAGTCATGGGTGGATTCGTCTCAATTTCACCGAGTTGCAAACAATATTTTGCAACAACCCATTACTATGGCATACATACACCATCATTACAAGGCCTAAAAATAATTCTTTTTACCTCAGTTGACCTTATAGGATGTTCCTGGTCCGTGGTCCGTCATCTGTCGTTCGTCCGTCTGTCCACAATGAACATGTTCAACTTCTTCTCCAAAACCGACAGCCAGATTTACTTTAAACTTGGTGGTGATGTACCTTGGGTGAGTCTCTACCAAGTTTGTTCAAATATTCATGGTCCAATGATCTTTTTTATTTTTTACGATTTTTTGGTCTTTCTTGGGGCAAAGCTTAAATAATCTTCTCCGAAACTGCTCACCCAATTGCTTTGATATCCCACAGGAACACTCCCAGGGACTTCTAGTTCTTGATTTGTTCACCAGGTGGTGCTGCAATTTTTTATGATTTCTGTGCGTTACTGCCATTTTTGAGTTCTTCTCTAGAAACGCCACTCAGATGAGGCTAAAACTTTATGGATATGTTTCTTGTAGAAGGTTCAAACAAAGTTGTTCACTAAGTGGTACCACTGTGGATTTCTCATTTTTAACGAATTTTTCAATTCGGGTACTTATAGGCAAATACACCTTTTCTGTAAATCAATATGCATTCTATTGATTATCAACATGTTCGATTCCCTCTCCAAAACCGTCAGCCATATTGATTCATACTTGGTGCCAATACAGTTTGAGTAGTTGTGTACCAGGTTTGCACAAATGGTCATGCTCCCATGATTTTTTTTTTTTTTTTTTTTTTTTTTTTTGGTGTGGGGGAAATCTTAACAAATTTTCAAAACTGCTCACCTGATTATTTTGATATCACACAGGGACACTCTTAGACGCTCATAATTCTGAATTTGTTTACCAGGTGGCGCTGCAATTGTTCTCTGAAATTTTGTGTGTTTTCACTATTTTTGACTTTTTCTCCAAAACCGTCACTCAGATTTAGCTGAAACATGGCAGATATGTTCCTTGTGAAAGGGTCAAACAAAGATATCCAATAAGTAGCACTGCTGTGGATTCCTGATTTTTACTGATTTTTTTCAATCTCAGGTACTTATCAGGAAATGCACCTTTTTTCATTGATTACAAAGCACATGAATGGGCATTCTAATGCTAATTCACATTTTCGACTTCTTTGAAGAAACTGTATCAGATATACTTCAATGTATCTTGGGTGAGTCTCTACCAAGTTTGTTTGAATATTTGCGCTCCAGTGATTTTTGGATTTTTAATCATGTTTTTGGAAAATGTTTAAAAAGTTTAAAGCAGAATTTCTTGAAATGGTTATCACTTAAATAATTTTCGCCAGATTTGTATCAAACTTGGTAGGGATGTACCTTTTCTAAGTGTCTACCTATAAAATGCAAGTGGTCATGATCCAGTGATTTTTGGACCTTGAACTCATTCTCAGGGTAACAGGACAACTGACATGAAATTTACTGTTCGCTTGCTCACTTGATCCGTTTTGCTTAGAACTTTGATGTTGCACATGGTAATGTTACTCTATGAAGATCAATTCTTAGACAGTATATGAGCGACCTTGACCTCATTTCTGGGATCACAGTGCAACATACATGAATTTTACTCTTCACTATAACTTGAAAACTACTTAAACTGGGACCTTGATCTTGCAATATTAGTGTTCTTCCACAAAGGTCAGACTTACTCAGTACATGGGTGACCTTGACTCTATCCTAAATTCAAAGAGCCACAAGTGTGATGAATCTCTAAGTCAGCTGAGCATGGGCTGTTCACGCAGCCCTCTTTTTGGAAAAATATAGTCAAATGCTGCTAAGCATGCAAACCACGAGAAACCAGGCGATTGAAGCAGTAAGGGAAAGAAGGAAGCAGCAAAAAAAAAGAATTGAAACTTTAGCTGCAAGAAGAAAGGAAGCAAGAAAGGAAAACAAGCTGCAGGGATTGAGAAGGCAACATCAGCAAATAAGAAGAGGAAGACGAGAGGTAAAATACAGTTTATCTGCTGTGAAGCAGGTGTAGAATGACCAATGGAACAAAATGAATCAACTTGTCATGCTTATTTCTAAATGTCCTCCATCCACAGCATGCATTTTAGATTTTGCAACAACTGGATTTGATAAGATCACAAGAGAAAAGGTGATACAAAAGACAGTATTACACAGGGTAAAACACTGTTGGTTTAAGATCTCTTCTTGGGATGGATACAAAATTGACTCATATGCTTCAATGGTCACTATCATTAAGCATATTGAGGATCATGATGTAAGCCCAGAAATGATACCACTAAGAGATGATCAGAGATCTGACACTCGCCCACAAGATGACAAAGAAGCCACTGTGGGGCACTGTGCTGATGATGTTGAATATTCATAGGATTTGCGTGGAGACTAGGGTGGAGCTGAAAGGGAGGATAACCTTGTTAAAAGCATGAGACCTACATGTATTGTTTCGTGAGACACTCCCATCACTTAAATGGGCAGAAATATGATATCCTCCAGTCTCCATAATGCACATGTACAAAAAGCAAAACTCCAAAGTACTGTAGCCAAATTTATCAAAAACAAAGAGTGTACATTGAACAGTATGCAATCAATCTTTATATGGCTAGAGATGGAAAGATGCTGTGCAAAGCCTGTTGGACACCACCTTGTCATGGTCTTCTTTGCTTTTATCACATATAGCTCAGTTTGCGAACTCACTTAAGAAATTGAACTCCTGCATTTCAAGGCACGTGGATGAAATGACCTCAGGGGCTGTTGAGGCCATTTACCACATGAGCCATGTCAGTAACTCACGCAGAATGGATTCAACAGCCCTGTCAGTCATTTCGTCCATGTGAATCGAAATGTGGGTGTTCAATACTTATATTTACATTTATTCTAATAAATATCAGTTTAAAATATAATTGAAAATTGTTAAATCTTACTAAATTCACTCAAAAAAACTTCATTGTAGTGGGAATAAACATGTTAGACAGAACAACAATAACAAATGATGACGTCTAACGGTAATCAAAGACACAAACACTTGAAATGTAGTTCTTGAGAGAAACATTTTATTCAAAACTTTGCTTGCAAATGTGACTTGGGCTTTCTGAAGGAAACAGCCAATTGGAGGAGCTGTTGGTGACAACTTTGATGACATCACAGGTTGAGTGTTCACGCTGCTTTAAACATGTCTGACTCAGGAATGGATAGTACCAGCACAGAGAACAGCTCGGATTTTCACAGCTACAACCATTTGTATGGGGCTCAGAGCGATCCAAGGAGTTCAAAAGATGAATTTGACCAAGGAGGCCATGTGGAATGGTAGCATGAGCTGGAAAGGACGAGGAGATGGAGGCCTGACGACAATGGAGCCGTTGGCGTTGATGTTGTGCCTCTGCTCTGGTCTGCGATCAGGATTGGTAGGTGAATTTTAATTCAGTTTGATCAGGGAGCTGCCTTTGATGGCAGCTCCCTGGTTTGATTGATTGAGATATCTGTCAGTGAGGTATAGGCATTTATTGTTTTGTCTTCATCTATTTCATTAAGTGGGCCACACAGATTCAGGAGAAACGAGATTTGCATAAGAGAAGTTGAGTAGCATTTTCGGTAGTGAATATTTGGGTATTTTTGGGCATAATTTGGTATACGTTTTACACGTGTTTGTTTTTGGAGTAGTCAGAGGGCAACCAGGGAAAGTCTAAGCAGAAGATTTGTAGTAATTGTGAAGAGTTTTGGTGTTCTTGTTGGAGTGAAATTGAGTTGATTAGCATTGGGGCTGCCATGTTGAAATTTGAAATCGAGTGAGAGGAAAGTTATTGTAAACTAGAAAATAAACACAGAATTAGGATGCCAGGACGTGGTTTGTCACAGAGTAGGGTGAGGATAGGTGCTGTGTCTTAATGTTAAATAGGCAGCTGTGAGGGATGTGCAGGGAGAAAGGGTTTGCCGATAGGGATGTATGGGTTGACTTTGTAGGCAGGAGGGAGATGTTTGCGTGGGATGGTTTGCACTGAAGCCAGATAGGAGGAGACAGGCTAGAGCAGGTGTATAGTGAGTGGGTGCAACGGCAACAGGGAAACTAGGTAAGCCAGCACCCATTCAAGAGGCTCAGACTGGCAGGGAGGGAAGAGGAAAGAAAGCAGAAAGGACAGACCAGGGGTCAAGGATTAGAGTGGGGTATGCAAACTGCAAATGAGTTAGAGGAAAGATGGTAGCAGGGGAGGGGAAAGACATAGATAAAGTAGCCCGGCCAGAGACACATTTCGGGGAGAAGAACAGGATCAATTAGATATACCAGAGGGGTATAACTTCACAGGAAGAGGAAGGGCAGTAGGGCAGACAAAAGGAGGAGCAGTAGGGTTTTTCATTAAGAAGGGAGTGAAGTGGCACAGGGTTGGGATCGAAGAGGATGAGAACAGTGAGATCGGGAATGAGATGCAGTGGATAGGAATAGAGTCACATAGGAGTAAGATAGCATTAGGGGTAGTATATGTAGTCAGAGAGGGATTACCAGAGGAATGGAATGAACAGGTGTATGCGCAGTTAAGAACACATATCAACAGAATACTGGAGCAGAGGTACCAGATCATTGTTGTGGGGGACTTCAATGGCCACATAGGAGATGGATTAGACGGGATTGATGGAGGTGATAGAGGCCCAATCAGGAATTGCAGGAGGCTCCTTAGTTTCTCCAGAGAGTGTGGGCTACAGATTTTGAACAGGGACGTGCTTTTTAACATAAAGTGGACATGGAGTGCAGGTGACAAGAGATCAATCATACACTATGTGTGGTAGATGAAAGAATGTTCAGTGTTATTGAGACATGTAGCATTGATGAGGAAGGGCATATGGATATTAGAAGTGACCATAATTGGATAGTTGTGAATCTTAAGTGTGTGAAGAAAGAGAAAAAACAAGAAGGAGTCAAATTGGGTGTGGTGTGTTGGTAAGGATACTGACTGTGAGACTCACAGACACAGATTATATGATGAGCTGAGGGGGTGGAAGGGACGGTGGGTGGAGAGTGAATCAGTTGATATTCAGGGGATGGCAGATGACACGAGAAGAGTAATATTTGAGGTTGCAAAGGAAGTAGTAGGAAGGACAAGAGTACCAGTAGAGAAGAAAGATATAGGATAGATGCAGAGATAAAGAGTGCAATTAAAAATAGGAAGGTTAGGAATAAAGCTTGGAGGTTTGCTAGGAAGTACAGGCAGCAGAATGAAATAGCTATGGCTGAGGAGGAGTACAATGAGCTAAGAAGTATCATACAGGAGATGAAGACACAGAGAAGGATAAAGAGGAATGATGAGGTGATGAAAAGGGTTCCGTCATGTGGAGGTGATTCATTAGCAGTTTTTTTGGAAACAGGTGTTGAGAAGGAGAGGGTAGGAATTGACAAGCTTAAGCGTAAAGGCAAAGTAGTAGAGGAGGCTAAGGATATACAGGCAGCATCGCAGGAACACTAGGAAGAAATTAATGACCCACAGTGGGGGAGGGGGGAGCCACCTAGTGGAAGAGTAGAAACAGGACCTGACAGGTGGGAGTAGGTACTATGCAAGAGAATTGAAAGAGTAGAGGTTGAAATAGCAGGTGACAGGTTGAAAGTAGGGAAATCTCCAGGGCCAGATGGGGTACTAAATGAGTTAATAAAGAAAGGTCCAGAAAAATTGTGGGAGAGCATGGAATTTCTGTTAAATCTGGTTATCGAAAGAAAGGAGACCCTAAGAGAATGGAGTGAGTTGAAGATAGCATATATCCCGAAGAAAGGATCAGTGGATAGCCCAGATCAGTGCAGGGGGAAAGCATAAGCCTCGAATATAGGAAAGATTTTTGCATGCGCAATGTAAAAGAGACTAGGGAGAGTTGTGGAGAGGTAAGGTTTCTTAGGAGAGATTGATAATGGTTTCAGACCAGGCAGGAGGGTTGTTGACCATGTCTTTACATTATCACAGGCTCTTGAGATAGCAGGAAAAAAGAAAGGAAAGGTGTACATGGCCTTCCTTGATTTGCAGAAAGCTTATGTCAGGGTTTGGAGAAATGCACTGTGGGCTAAAATGGAAGGGCTAGGCTTTGGAGGTGGTTTTCTGGAAGATTTTAAGGTTCAATATGCAGATATAAATAGTCTCAGTATAGGAGATGTGGAAACTTGGGGGGCAAGGTTAGAATTCAGGCTAAAACAGGGTTGTGTGTTACCACCGATTTTGTTTGCCATATACATGAGAGTACTGGGAACTGAACTGTAAGAGAGCAATAAAGGAGTAACAATAGGAGGAGAAAATTTTCCAGTTCCTCTTCGCTGACTGTGTTAATGGCTGATACGGATAGAGACTTACAGGAACTTTTGAGGATAGCAGGTGACTATGGAGAAAAGTGGAGGTTAGGGTTTAATGACTAGAAGAATCAGGTCATGGTCTTGGAGCAGAAGAGAAGACAGGAGGAGAGATGGATGGTTGGGAAGTTTAAGATACCAGAGGGTCAAGAGAAAGTCATTGGGATTGGAGAGGGGGAGGAGTGCAAATATTTTGGGTTGAACATTATGGTCACAGGACAGGGAATGTTTAAGTACCATGTTGAGAAATCTAGACAGAAGGTGAATTGAGCAATGTTATATGGGTTAGATGTGATAGCCATTAGCGAAGAGGATGTTGAATGGATGGAGAAGGCACAGAGGGAGATGGGGAAATGGGTGCTTGGGACACCACTGTGTTTAGCAATAGAGGCCATGTTGGGAGAATTGGGATTGTTACCAATAAGAGATAGAATAGCTAAGGCTAGGTTGGGCTATTGGGGATATCTCCAACAGGTAAATGAAGAAAGATTGTGTAGGAATGTGTACATGGAGGCTGTAAATGATAAGACAAAATGGGTTCAAGAAATAGACAAGTTAGTTGAGAAATATGAGTTGAAAGGCCCAGATGAGATTGAAGTGCATGGAAATCATATATAGGAAAGGTTATTCAAGAGAAACATGTGGAGCACTTGAGTGGGGTTGACGAGAAGAGCACACTTAAAGCATATAGAGCTGTAGACAAGCCAGTGAAAACTAAATGTTGGGATGGTAGCAAGGGTTCTAGACTGTTGTTTCAGGGCAGAGCAGGACTGATCAATCTGGAAAAGAGGAAACAGAAGTGGATGAATGGGAGCGATGGGAAGTGTAGGGTGTGTAGGGAGGACGTGGCTGAGACCATTGATCATATGATGACATGGTGTACATGTTATAGAGCACTTAAAGACCGGCTGTTTGTACAGTGAAGAACAAGAGATGGGTAGTGTAAAAGCTTAGAGCAAGTAAGGGACATGGCAGAGAATGAAAGGTAGCATGGATACTATATTTATAGGGCAATTTTCTAGGAAGTAGAGGAGGTTTAGAGTCAGTAAAAGGCTTCTTGGCGCAGCGCTGGGAGAGTAGGAATAATATCTTAGGATTAGTCACTGGAGAGAATAGAGGGCAAACTTAGAAGGGAAGGGAGAAGGTAGCCCCTGTTAGGGCTCCCATGACCTTGCTAGGTGGTAACATTGCACAAAGTGGCGATAGTGGGATAAGGCTGAGTGGTGTGTGTGTGTAAATAAAGGCCACCCGACTAGATAGTCAAGACCGCGGAAGAAGCAGAGTACCACAGAGTATTATTATTATTATTATTATTATTATTATTATTATTATTATTATTATTATTATTATTATTATTATTATTATTATTATTATTATTATCATCATTATCATTATCATTATCATTATCATTATCATTATCATTATTATTATTATGCAGAGTGACCTGTTGACTTCTACGATTTCGCCAGCGTAGATTCTATGGAAATTGAACAAAAAATGCCGCTTTATGGTATAGACCAGCTGTCAATAATATTTCTAAATAGGCCTAAGGTTGCAACAAAATTTGCGATGTATTTTAATCCCGGGATTATCATTACGATCAACAGTGTGTTGTATGTAGAAGTTTCAAGGCTATCTTTATTCAAAGACGTATGTTCTGTGCAGTCAGCCTGAGCACTGGGGATTAGTTGTCATCATAGATAAACAATTTAGAGACCGTTCAATAACGTTAAAAACTTGCATTATCACTCTCATTAGCGGTCACGCTGATACGATCACTGTATGGCATGTAATATGTATAGTGACAGTATAACCTTCCTCCAATATCATTACATGGTAAGTTGTAGTGCTAGAAAGATTTTATTAAAAAGCAAATTGTACACCTGACATACTGAATCTTGAAATGACAGCTATATAGTGTTAGACGAATAATCTCACAGGTAAGAAAAATTTGTTCCATATTGGCTGCATGTCAGTAGACGAATGTTTGTTGTGTCCTTGAGGCAAACCACTATTATTTTTCAATGGATACCTAAAGACAATGCCAATGGCAAGGGTTGTGTGAATATTTATGCATGCACGCAGGCACATGCACTGCACCAGTATTGTTAAAACATATAACTGCATCATGTAAAACCATTATTTTAAACTGTGTCTGAGCGTGTCACCATACAAATTAACTAATACATAATAAATCTGTGCCCACTTTCACTTGTAAGCCTATGTCATTTTGAAGTTTGAGAAAAAAATCAGGTGGCAAGGAAATGCTATTATTTGTTACAATCCTTGCTTTGCATGATAATTATACAAACTTACAAGCGTCATTGCAACTTCTGAATCAATCATTGCATGCATAGGCATATATATTGACTTTACATAGACTTGTAAGTTGTCTGAAAGTAAAAATCATGAATATATTTCCTGTTGCACTGACTAGATCAGCATTGCAACACATTTAAATAATGGCAATGCTTGTACCTGTAGCCCTTTACCCTTTTCCGTTTGGATTAAGACTGAATCAACAGTTTCCCTTGGTGCAGGTTATGCACAAAGTGCCCAACCTGGGCCAAGGTAGGCTCTTGACCAGGGCACATTACAATGACAATACATCTTGGCAGGTCTCATCCACATTTTCCATGCTGTTACAAATGTTTTCATTTACAGAGAAAAAAGGGAAAAGCTATGAGAGCAGACAGCATTTTACTTCCAAGGGAAAGTGATAAATGACATTTTGTTTACACTGTTGTTTTTACATTTTTTGTGAAATATAGGTGCCAATGTAAATGTGCGTTGTTAGCAGCACCTGCTGCCTAGAGGCATAAGAGATGTTAAGGGTTCTTGAAGAACCAACATACCCATATGAAGATGATGACACACACACAGATATAAAGTGTATCACACAACATCCTGGTTTTTGCCAGTGTTGCCTTGCAAGATATGCCCTGAAGTATCAGCATGAACACGGCATTTTAGCCCAGTCCTTCCCACAGGTAATTGGTGCAGTCACTACGGTGACCTTTCATACCGTATTCATTCCAATGGTAGCACACTGTGCATAATGCAAACATTTCCTGGAGTAGACATGGTTTTTGCAGAGTTTTGTGATAATATGTCTGAATTTACAATACCACAAGCAATTACCTTATAGAATCCAAAGAGTATAAAATAACAACTATGAACCCTCTTCTTTCATCAAATGCAGTTAGTTTTTCAAAGTATTGAAAATACTGATTTCTAATATAAAAAAAAACAAGATTAAAAAGGTAGTGAGGTCTACTTCTATCAGGGTACGTGCTTCAATTGGAATTAATGCGGTATGCCAATCAGCATTAGAAATACGTAAGGTTGACCCTCTTGTCTGAAACATTTGGGTGAATTTAACTGAATTTTGGATAACTTGAGCACTATTGGATCAGGGACTTGGATGTTTTACATAAAGGATGTCCTCTATAAGTGCCAGATTGGACAGCACATGAGTGACCTTGACTTTGTTCCCAAGGTCACCTGGTCACTTGTAAATTTTGCTGTTCACTTGATTATAACTTGAAAACCATTTGATCTAGCACATGGTGTTGGTCCTCTGTGTCAGAGTTACACAGAACAGGGGGTAATCATAACCTCTTTCCAAAGGACACCGGTCCTCACAGTGACGAATGTCTATGTCAGCTGAGCATGGACTGTTCACACAGTCCTCTTGTTGCATAGCGTGAAAAGTCATGTTGCAGCAAGGCATGATTTGCCAGGCAGTGTAAAAACCAGGGACTAATCTATAAATTGTACAGGTACTTGAATGATAGATCCCTGTATGAATAGATTCAATATGCAGTTATGATCTTGATTCTAGATACATGTACATGGGAAATTCAGAGAGTGGTGTGGAATGAGTTCAGTTAATTGGCCAAGACAAATTAAAGTAGCTGACTGACACACGAATAATTGGTATCATTGATATAGACTGAACATGCGTATTATGCAGTCGTCACCAATTTGCATGTCTTATTGCCCAGGAAAAGCAACAATTTCAAAGCACTTGCCTTGTGGCCAACCAAAAAATCAGCTTTAACAACTATGCTTTGAGTGGGTATACAAGTAATTTAGAGTGAGAGAAAGGGAAATATAGGTGGCACTTGCCTTGGGTACAATCAAAAAGAAAAAAGTATTGGTGAGCCCTGCTGTGGAAAAAGACTCCCAATGTTAAGCAGAAATTTTTCAGGTCAACATTCTGTTTGATACATGGCACTGTACATTGTGTGTACATGGTCTTTAAGTACAATGCTAGCAAACCTGTACAATTTTGCAAATAGGAATGTAAATTTATTTCTCCGTAAAATCAGTGTCATTGATACTAGACATTGGCTGATGTTAATAACTTTAAAAGTAATGTGAAATAAAACTTTCTGCATTATATTGCATCCTGTTGTGCTGTATTTGTATACAAAAAATATTAGAACAACATGAAATCTTGATGCCTAGCTAGCTGGGCTGGCAGAGCAGGGCGGCACTAAATATTGGTTAATATAAACAAATCTGATTTGAACGATTGTATTAATTTATGCTTACTTATGGTCATATTTGTGGAAATGAATTAAACTTGAGCAATAATGATTGCAATTTGAGATCTTTCACTGGAGTGCTTCTGACATTTTCAAATGGGCACTTGGTAATAATGTAATAAGAAGGATACTACTCATTATGCCAGAAACCTTATTCAATGTTCAGTGGTATGTCATAAAAAAAACCACGCTGATGAGAGTCCACCTTTTTAACCTACCTTAATTACTACTTTTGTTATTTGTACCTCTCATGTCATACCACCTGTATCATAAGACCATATTTTTATCCTCCCTAGGGGTGGTCTTTGGTGACCGGTAACACCCCATTATGTCATGAATCCCTAAATTTTGACAAGGGAGAAATATTTCCACAGCTTCACTTCTAGGCCCAATTTTCTAGTGCATTTGTATTCAAGTCACAGAAACGTCGGTACAGTAGATGTCAAATGCAAGGTAGCATGGCCTTAAGAGCCTTCTTTTGTTGCTCATTTACTAACATTTATACCTCACAAAGTTTGGGGGTATACTGGAATGAGCTTGTTTTACCATCCATATGCAGACACAACTTTGCGTCTGCAACTCTTACACTTCTGCATTTACTTTTTTGAAAATATGCAAAGTAACTACACATTACATGTATTATATTTGGATGTGCATGAAGGCAGGAATTTCAGATAGACTAGAGATCTCCCTTTACAAGACAGTCTTTGTTAGTTCTTTGGCCTGTCTGTAGACACAATCTTGTGTGTGCAACTCCCCCTATATTTTTACATGTACTGTATTTCATTCAACCATGGGGCAATAAATACACATGTTGGTTTGAACATATTTTACTCGACAAACTTCAAATAGACAATACAATGGAAGACAAATCAAAACAAGCATTCATTAACCTGTTTACACCGATTTGGAAGAAAATTTTCTCACCAGGCTGTGGCGTTCCTGCAGAAGTGCACGTCCTGCTTATCACTCTAGCAGTCATTTTTAGGTGTATCATTGGATTATCCTAATTGTGCAACAGCACGAAACACTTTTTTCTACCTAGCTTTATCATGAATTGAAGATGCACGTGGCCGATAACATAACAATTATCATTTACACGATCTGTAACCTGGGTATGACCGTGACCAGTAGTCACTCCCTCAAAACTGAGAAACATTTCTTTTAACAATGAACTGATCTGATTGATCCTTGCACTCTAGCTATGGACCAAAACAGCAATCTATTTGCGACAATGGTTATACGTAGCAAAAAAATTGAGGGTTGTGCACGCATGCTGACTGAGTGTAGGCCTAAGTTCCGCCTTCATAAGATGTGAAGTTATTGGTCTGAAATTGTTGAACAAAAATACAAACATAAGCATAGAGTGTTGAAAAAAAATAAACTGCAATCTTGTACCAAATAGTTACTGAAATAGCTCGGAATAATTGTGTTCATCACTGTCTGTTTGCCTCACCATGCCCTGAGTCTGCGGCGCTTTGCTACCTCCACCCCACAAAATCGTCCTCTTTAAAGTGAGCGGACCAGATGTACCCACATTCAGCCGCGAGTGCACTCGCCACCTCGTATAACACGCACATTGAGGCTGCTTCCATATTTTATCTTCTTTAGCAAAACGATGTAACCTAACATCATCAAAGTTGGTATAGGGGCAACATGATATTACGCAGCATCGCTTGCCAGGTGGCTGCTTTTTCGCAGTCGCCTTTCTGCAGCCTGGATTTCCCTGCAGATTCCCCACACAAGTTACACCAGTGACGTCATACCTCATTAATATTCATGAGAGTTGCACGACAGCGCTTTTTCAAAGCGGGCGTGCGATGCGGCGATAAAAACACGGTGTTCCTATATATTTGCGGCAAAACTTCATTTTTTTTATCTTTCACCAATCGATAAAATATCTATTTTTCCCTGACGTATGGCATAATTAGCGCGATGTGACATGCTCTTTAAACAAACATAGAGAGAGAACCTTATTCTTAACAATTAACGTTACAGGATGAAAATATCATCACTTCACGCAGAGTAGAAAAATTATATCACTGAACTGGCAAATATGCCAAGAATTAATTATATCGGCGATGCACCTCTAGGTTCCAGACTCCAGCATTTAAACAGTCAGCGATTACCGGTGACAATGTTAAATATGGAATTGATGGAAAGTGGAAATACAAATTGTGCCGGTTGATCTTGTTTGATTTGATACACATAAAGAATTTATTGATTTCAAGGCAGCATGGTGAGGCACGACTTCAGTAGAAGATTAAAGCAACCGAGATATTGGAGGGGCCGGAACCACAAGTTGAAAGTGAACGGGTTCGGGGCGGACATTGCCGGCAACGTCGTTGTTGGGTCATGTCATGTTGACAAAAGTAGTGCCTCATCAATGGCTATATCAGTGCGTCACGTTATTCGCCGTTGCAGTTCATGACCTTGCGTTCATGAGGTAATGCGTGCAGGAAAAATCCTATCTGCCTAATGTCAAACTTTGGACCGAATGTAAATATTATCTGATGTGCATACATGTATAACATACTGAATGGGTATGTTATGGCTCAGAGTTAATATGAATAGTCATGATGCATCTAAATATGATATTTTAGATGTAATGTAAATCATATTTTTGTCTAAAATTATTTAAATATATAGGATGTCTTTTTATCTGTATTTTCAGCTTACATGTCACCAGATATTATTGCAATACAGTTTGTTCAATGTTTTTTTTACACAGGACTTGTTCAGTTGTTCGGCTTTGTCTGGAAACTGAGCAAGAACAGTAGTGCTGCAACTTATGGCTCAGTTGTTTGAATTTAGCTGAACGTTGATCTTACTTTATGATGTTCACGTGTTCATCATTTTCAATGTGATCTTGGCACAGATATACGTGGATATTTTGGTGGCTTTGCTGTTGTATATGATATGCATTTTGCTGAATGAATTTGATGCTTTATGGAGGAATTATTTGTCAATATTCATGTAGTGTAATTTTCTGTGATTGGCCTAGGAATATGTTGTTATATTCATGAAGCGTGACCATTCTTTTCACATTAGTTGGTTCTTTTTCATGAAAGGGAGAAGGATGTGGTGGTTTCTAGGCACTGAGGTCAACTACTTGATTCAACTTAATTCATTACGAATTTTGTGTCTTGGGTGTCATTTTCAAGGTCTTTGCATATTGCGCATAGTTGATGACATTTTAGTGTATATATTGTACAAAAGAATGCTGCTGAGGATGTGGTGGGCATGCTAACTCATTTCACAGCTCAATTGTTAAACCTCCTGTTGTATTTTGGATCGGCTGCATTTATAGTGTGTATTGGTGTTTATTTCCACAGACCTTTCATGGGCACCCAGAATATTGGTTCACTGGCTACTCAATAGTTAACGTCATTTTCATTACGTGTATATGCATCTCTCTGTGAACCTCAGTTTTGTACATAGATAGTGGTTGTTATTACATGTGTAGGTGATGGTTGGATATCTTTTTCTATCATACGTCACACTTCAGAGTGACATTTTGTTAGTGTTTACCTATACCCTTCCTAAACTTGTATTTATAAAATAATTCTTAACAATATGACATGGGGCAGTCCTGTCAAAATGGGAAAGCGTGTAGTGAAGGTCAATTTTGCCAAGCAGCCCAATTTTCCCCGTAGTCATACAATCACACATGGGTGTGAACAAAACACGCTCAGGTGCTACTTCAGTGTCTTTTACCAGTGATCTGTGGAAATAATGTAGTAGGCCAAAGAGCTGGACAGATCTATCAAGAGGACTTGATATTTCCAGGCCTGTGAATATCCCCACAGTCTCTGATCTCCTATTGTTTATGGATCTGAAGAAATCTGTACGGTTCTAACTATGAAGATATAACTCGAAATAACTTCACTCTCACTGTTACTATTGTTACTATTATTACTATTACTATAGTGAATGTAAGGAACTTTGAACTGTTGGGAATTGTTTTGTGCATGTTTTCTCACTTACTTTTTTTTACGTCGGTCTGGGCATTTTAGGCTGCGGAACATGCTTTATTGTTTCTCCGGTGATGACCCGTTTACATATTCATTTGGCTGTTAAGCCTCGAATTTTGTCTTAATTTCCATATAGACGAACGTGAACAAAATGGGTATAGTACTTCAATATTTATATAGGTTAGACAATGACAGGTTAGCTTACGGAGTGTACAGAGTTTGGACTGCGGAACAAGGTAATGACAAACAGGAAGTGGTTTTGGACAAAAAGACACAAATATAATGTTAGACGTGACAACAGGGATACATTACAATATAGCTTTAGATATAGACAGTGAATGGATTGAAAACAGTTTGGGCTTTTTTTCATAATTGCACGGACGATACGCCATCGTTGCACCTGTTTGTATAATATGTGGCCCCTATCCGTAAATCTGAAATTTGTCTTTCTATGCCATAAGGTGGAATAACGAGCCAACAGGAATCAACAGAGACCTAAAAGACCTGGGAAATACATCTAGTAGAATAAGTGCGTACGTTTTTGTACTCAGAACCCAAACCATGGCGCTTTTTCAAGTAAACTTTTTATCCCTTTCCAAACCAGTGTGCTTATCTTCTGGCCACAATTGAAAATATCTGCGTTTAAACATAATAGCCGGGTCATCGTTAATATCTTATTATGTCATACATAACTGATAAGAACTAAACGCAACTTGAAGAAAGCGGTGAAACAGAACTGACATTGCCTTCCGCAAGCTATACTTATGTTGAAAAAACAAAAATTATCGTGATCTATTGTGCTGTATGTGAATGGTAGTTGAAAGTAATGTAACTAATTATCGATGTCAACGTTATGTATGGACGATGTGCTTGGTAGCTGAAACACAATTTATACATGGCCACTTTTCACACGCTTCACACAAATACACTCTATATTTTAGACGAACAAGGTTACTCTCTATATTAATCTTGCAGGGTGGGTTTTTTTTTGGGGGGGGGGCATTTTTGTTAAATCGTGTTAATCCTTTTGCCAGTAAGTTGAAGTCGTTTTTTTTTGGCAAACACAAGTCACTATTAAAACGTCATGAAACAGTTTATGCCATGACGAGATTTATCAAAAGGTCTAGGGGTAGCAAGTTTACTATATAAATGTGAAGGATGCATTATGCTTCATAACTGTTATGGACGGTATCATGAAATTCAGTGCCGAGAAGTTGAGATTTCAATTTAAGCGCAAGATTGTAATTTTGCATTTGTATATCACGAATTCCTTGTCAAAACGGCGGAAATGGTGTGAAAATAAGTCAGTCAACTAAAATGCATGCCATGTATATTGTTTTAATCAACATTTTGATTTTTTTTAAATTTTTTTAATGGAGCACAAAAAGGTAATTTATCGAAAACTGGTGCTAACCTTTATTACAAGATTTACCGCCAAATATGGCAGATACGGCCGTGACGTTGCAATAGTATGTATGTATGTATGTATGTATGTATGTATGTATGTATATGTGTGTGTTTATGTATGTATGTATGTATGTATGTATGTATGTATGTATTAATATTTGTATATCGACTTTTGACTGGAAATGTGCATGTTAACATACAAATATGTGAGCTTCATATTTATGTCCTACTTTTTCTTGCCCCAATCATATATAAGATATGTGCATGCAGAAAATCTGATTGACTGACACAAAGCATGTCATAGTGCCATAACAAAATGCAAAATATATATGTACCAAAAGGTGCAAGCAGATGTATGTACATAATTATGTGTGCGTACGTCTGTGTATATATACTAAGCACAAAATAAGAGTCAACCTAGAAAAGTCAACATGTAAAACAAGCTAACACATATTTTGACATTATTTCAGTTTTCTTAGTTTCTTTAGACGCCATAGATTTGATCTGTAACACAAATCCACAACAGGGAAGCTACGCTGCCTTGTCAACATTTGTAAGAACAGATAGTTTCTATCTCCGGTTCGAAAAATTTTCATCAGGCAACATCGTTCACCATGAACTAAATGGGCTCTGTAAAGGTGTTCGCGGATTGCGCTGAATGAAAATTGTCTTTTTGGGGTTTTTTTGTGAGTTTTGTTGTTGTTTTTATTTCTTTACAGGGAAAAAATTAAACCATTTAACTGCCAAGAGGAATATCCTGTGAATGCATACTGGTAAGAGTGGTTTTCAGTCAATAACATCTGTATGTACCTCGGTTGTCGATGCACTGCTCGCAGCGCTTGCTCGTGCCGTGGATCAAGTTTCTGACCAGCCTCTGGGGATACATATTGAACAACTCCTCCAAACTAGGGCGCTTAAGGTCTTTGAAATCTGACTCGGGACCCATCATCACGGACACGTTTTTGCCCAGATGACTCCACAGAGGCTCGTTGGGATAAAGGGCAGGGGGAGCGAGCTGGTCTTTGCATGAGCGCCACACCTTCCTTGGCCAAGAAGTCCCAAACTTCAGCAAATCTCGCATTGTCCTGCTTAAGAATAAAATTATCGTCAATAGTTACTACTTATATAAAAACCCGCCGGTACTTTCGGACTCGCATCCAATATTGGGGCAACCTTTTCCATTACGCTCCATTTTTGACTCAGCGTGTGGTCTTGCTTCGTGTGCCCTGTGCTGCTGTTTAATTCATAGCCTGGGGGCGACTTCAGTGTCTGATACAAAATCCCTATTCTGGGGCCCACCGCTGCCTACAACTGTCACTGTATTTACATTCTCAGGTAAAGCTCACTCTGGAAAAGTCCCATTATATATCGTACATTACATCCATTAGACATCCTAACCTTCCCTTAACACTAACAACACATATATTTTGGATACCACCTCTTCAAAATATCCAATCGGGACTAACCCACCAACTTGGCAGCAAGTTTGGAAATTGTAGATTCCGCAGCCAATGGTTTGTAAATGAGGATAGTATAGGAACGATTTATTTTTTTTGGGGGGGGGTATAGCATATGAAACCAAAGAATATATTTTGCAAATGTTTTAGAGCATCAATAGTGATATGATATATGCTGTGACTGCGATCCACTTTGATATCCAAAACAAATGTTTTTTGTGCGACTATCCTGCAATCAATCCATTGCGCAATGTTCAAAATGGCGCTCTCCACGTGCCTGCTCAAAGTATCGAGTCGCATTTGGATTTGTAACTAACGATGATAACTGCTTCAGACACAACTGAGCAACCAGATTTTCCACGTTGAGAAATAAAAGATGTTAAAATCAAATCATATGGGCACTTTGTGTCGAGTGGTTAGTATTTGTGTCTTCACCATGGCCCTTGACGTCCAACTGGCAGCATTTAACCTTTTGAATATTATCTGGGTAAAGATATATCATTGATGAGGTTGGGTCGTTATGCAGCTGTTGCCGGAGGTCTGGACAAGTGGGTGGCCTGTATCTTAATAACCCATTGACGACAAAACGATCTTGATGCTGCTGGTCACGTTTGGCTGTTCCGCGTCCTGGTAAAAATCGCGAACATCATTGGCTTGGTAGATTTTTTAAGCAATAATTGGTACTTTGTGGTTTAATTCCACGGCCCGCGCCAATGATGTGCAACTCTCCCTAGTTTCAATGCAGCCCATGTATCTTGTTTTGTACACTTCAGATGGTTGCTGCATGATGTCCTGACTACTGATAGACCGACCCATACCAAATCCTGGATCCGCCGTGTTAGATAGCCATATTAGGCCAGTTTCTGTCCACATTACACGGGTTAAATATGCTAAAACAATCATCAAGTGTGCCCAAACAGATTGAAATGGTCCACACCTACCATGGACCGGTACCCAGACACTGGCAAAGTGTCTACAATTGCCATTAAACCACAATGACAAGAATGATTCCCAATCTAGGAACCCAGGCAGAAAATTCGACGATCACCGTTCTAATCTTGGTCAAAATCCAAATAAGAACTTAAATGATACCCAGATTGACTCAACTCTAAGTTAGCTACTTATTGACCATATAAGAAAAATGGAAGCAAGTCTATTTTATTTTAACTTCAAAACTATAACTGAGGAGGAAATCCTGACCATGCTGCGGAAATTCAATCGGAAAATACCACAGGACCCCCCCCCCCCCCAAAAAAAATAATAATTTGGGTTGTACCACAGGCGTTATGTCCCTCCATCACCTACCTTATCAATAAGTCGATACTGGATAGCAAATTCCCATCTCTCATACAAAAGCAGACATTCTACCTATCTTTACTAAGACTAATTATTTTCAGGAAAGTAATTACTGCCCGATAAGTATCCAATCCTGTATTTCTAAAATTTTCGAAGGAGTACTTCATGATCAATTGACAACTTTTTCAATATTGTTTTTTCTAACCTGTAACCTTTCTTCCGTAAACATTATACCCGTCAAAGCCCGTTACTGAAGATAATTGAAGACTGGAAAATGGTCTTGCATAAGCAAAAAATAGTAGGAGTTGTAATGATCGGCCACTTCAAAGGCCTTTGACAGCATGTTGCAGGATTAACTTATTAAAATGCCGCGCCTACGGGATGTCCACATGGCGTGCGACCTTTCAACTATCTATTTCAGAGGAAGAAAACAAAGAGTCGAATACCTAAGCACTACCCGTGACCACAGACGCTTGAAGCAGACCGCGGGCAACTGCATGCGCGCACTGTAGCGTAAACCCCCATTCATTAAATACCAAGATATGAAACTCGAGTCCAAACAGGCTGTAATAGCTCTCGCAAATATCCCCAGAACTTTTATTTCGACAACTTTCAAGCAAAACGATCTGGTGGTTTCCCCTCGTATTATGTGAACGTAAAGCCGGGTTCAAATGAAATGCTATGTTTTTCAGCGCAAAATCAGATTAAATAGCTTTTTTCATTGCACATACCACGCGAATCCTTTCAGGGACATTTGGTCGTGCATTTCTTTCGGTCTTTTGCTTGGCCAAACGATCTGATTGGTCACCTAACCTTATGTCAAAGTTCAAGTTCCATGTGTCTCACGGGTGTCATGCATTACACTGTACACATGTCGTTGCACTGCAAATACGAAGCATGGACATGTATGCGTATTGGTGAGTACATGTACATTTAAGAAATGAGGGTCGATTTTACGTGTGTTATGGCATAATGACGGGCGTGATTGAAGCTGACATCGTGGGCGTGGCGCACACAAGCGCGCCTCGCCCGATGCCAGCTTCAATCACGCGCGTCATTATGCCATAACACACACCAAAGCGACCCTCATTGCTTATATTTACATTTCCCTATAATTTTTCTGCTCAGTTACACGAATTTAGAAACGTAGTACATAAAATTAAGAGAAACGTCCAGAAACTGATTTACCCAGCATGTTCAAGTGTTAAGTTCCGGAAACCCAGGTAGGCGTGGCTAATTGGAATGTGGGCGGGACACTTGTGTTATGGTCCCATTACACAAGGCTAATGTGTTATGGTCTCATAACACACCAGGCTTTCTCCTATACTTGCAATGTTAAAAGTTAGATTGAATGTAAATAGTCCACCATGATCGTCATAATGACACAACAATACTAAGTATATGAGAAATTCAATATCAAAACGATGTGGGGCCCGTTTTGTTAGCACTTGTAAAGTGAATCCAAGAACCAGTCTATTTTGAACAGCTGTTCAATGCTCTGTTTTGTTATGTTTTTATTTGTTTTCATAACAGCTATCGGTCTAAGACTAATTAAGATATTGTTGTTTAGGTGAAACGCTATACCACATGCCCAAACACAAAAACGGAGCACGGCAAAACCTTACACACACACATATATACACACACACACACACACATATATACAGTAAAACCTGTCTATTGCGGACACTTGTGGTTCTGGCAAAAGTGTCCGCAATAGACAGGTGTCCACAATAGGCAGGGGCTGAACTTTTGGGATCTCAGAGTACATTTGTATCAAAGGAGATAAACTTGTATAGACTGTCATAAAATATGCACATGTGTACCCATCTTATTCCACTTAATCATTATAATGAAAAAATAGAAAACTCAAAGTTAGGTTACTTTATTACATTGCAACAACACAAATTTTAACCAATATAAATGGCTGAAACATATTTAACCAGTACATGTTCATGTATAAACATGATGTTAAGTTCACATTTGTTATGTGTCCCGGCTCTCGCATTGTATTCTGCATATCCTCATGAGCACAATGTATACATACCAGGTTGTACACTTTCATTGAATGTATAGCAGTCTGCATGGCATAATATTAAATTTTGTCACAGGTGCAATGTAAGCCTTTTTGCACAAGTGATCATACAGCATTTGCTCTCAGTTTTTGTACATTATGCCCTTGACACTTTACTCAAACTCATCATAACTTGGGATTTTACAGTTTTTATCTTTAATGGAAAAATTGTGTATGTATGGGCTTACCAGGCTAAAGAAAGTTTGCGTAATTTTACTAACAGAAAAGAAACAAACTACAAACATACCACAGGGATATCCTTTCCTTTGAGTACAGTATAACTGTATGTGCCATTGTTACAAATTGTGAATATCTTCACATGAGTCTCAGTGGGTCCTTTGTTTTAGGCTTAATGATTGATCTATGGAGGTTAATTGTTTGCTAGACAGAAAGTGTGAGCAACCTCACTCAACAGGAGCACCAGTGCTCAGAGACACCTGGCATGTTTGTTGAGACATTGCAGCCAAACTGCTTGGCTAAGTGAGCTCATTGTGTGTTACAAGCCACTGAACAATGGATTAATTAGTCTTTGATTCCAACTTAATATGCACGGCATTGTTCAGGCATTACAGCTTGGAACATTACAAGTTGCAAAAAAGCATTGATATATTATGTCCGCAATACACAGGTTGTTTTTGCATTTGGTACCCCAAGAAGTGTCCGCAATACACAATAGACAGGTGTCCACTGTAGACAGGTATCATCAATATGAAAATGACTTAAAAATATTCGGTTCTGGCCAAAACTGTCCGCATTAAGCAGGTGTCCACAGTAGGCAGGTGTCCATAAGGACAGGTTTTACTGTATATATATATATATATATATATATACATATATCCCCAAGCATCATATCAGTGTCCAACAAACAGCATGAAAGAATGACACGGTGTGAATATACGTGTGGAGATAGCATTGACTATAAAGGTAATGGTCAACCTGGAAAAGTGACTTCATTTCCACACCAAATATCACAGAAATATGTATCCCTAACATAATAAATCTATATTCTCATTTGACCACAAGGCTTTGCACGAATCTGTCTGCACTCAAACTGGAACTCAATATTCAATGTTGTATAATTACATTCAATCTAACTTTTAACATTGCAAGTATAGGAGAGAACCTGGTGTGATATGAGACCATAACACTTTAGCCTTGTGTGTTATGGAACCATAACACAAGTGTCCCGCCCACATTCCAATTAGCCACGCCTACCTGGGTTTCCGGAACTTAACACTTGAACATGCTCGGCAAATCAGTTTTTGATCGTTTCTCATTAATTCTATGTATTAAGTTCCTAAATTTCGTGTAACGGAGCAGAAAAAATTAAGAGGGAAATGTTAATATGGGCGAGGCGCACTGGCATGCGCCACGCCCACGACGTCAGCTTCAATCACGCGCGTCATTATGCCATAACACACACAAAATCGACCCTCATTTCTTAAATAAACAGAATCTTTTGGGTAAAAATGTATTTTTGTGAAAATGCTCCAGTTTTGGGGAATCTTCATTCTTGTTACGGATTTTAAAATGAAGTTATCATTTCTCAGAAAATTCCGGATACAATTTGGCACTAGAAAAGTCAGCTTTTAATTGTGTTAAATCAGGTAATTCGTTTTGGAGAAATATCCACGTGAAACAAACATTGTAGTGCAGATAACTGTTGCCTGTAGTCAAGACTCAAAGGTTGGTTTAAACATATTTTATTGAAACAATCAAAGGAATATTTTATTGAAACAACCAAAAGATTTTTTAAACCAGTCGGGCTTTAGACCCTTGCATTCTACAGCTGCTACCCTGATAGATGTAAATGACTATGTCCTTACCAATATGGACAAGGGTTCAATTGCAGGTGTGTGCTTTTTAGATCTCTAAAAAGCCTTCGATACTGTGTCACACGAAATCTTACTAACAAAGCTTGAATATTTAGGGATCAATGGTATTGAACTCTGTTGGTTTAGAAACTATTTATCCGGGCGGAATCAATGCGTCCAATTCAAGGGGGAATTGTCTGACCACATAGAAATAGCCTCTGGTGTCCCCCAGGGATCAATACTAGGTCCCCTACTTTTCGTCATTTTCATAAACGATGTTCCTTCTGTTATACAAATAGTAAGGTTGTATTGTATGCTGATGACACTGCTATTTTCTTTGCTGTTAAATCGGTTCTTGATATTCAGAGGACATTAAATATTGAAATGTTTAATGCAGCTGAATGGATAAACGACAACCATCTCAACTGGAACATTCAAAAGACTAAGTGTATGTTATTAGGAACCAGTAGGAAACCTTGAGAAAATGACCAATTGATTATTTTAGTGGACGGGAAAAAAATGAACAGGTAGACTACTTTAAAATATTTAGGACTACGGTTTGACGAGCAGATGTCATGGAACAAAGATGTTGAAAATATTTGCAACAAAATTTCACAACGTCTTGGTATTCTCAGGAGAATATCCCCATTTGTGTCAAAAGATTCAGTATTACTCCTGTAAAATTCTTTGATATTGCCGCTTTTTTATTAGTGTGATGTCGCATGGTCTTACTGTTCCACCAAAAAAATGGACATGCTACAAAAGTTCCAAAATCGAGCAGCTAGCATAATACTTTATAAAGGTCGTAGAACGAGAATTAGGGACATGCTTAAGGAACTTCATTGGACTGATGTAAGGGCCTGGCACCAATATCATCGAGCTATTTTCATGTTTAAAGTTATTAATGGCAAAAACTCCTACAGTTACGCTCGCGTTTAAGTTAACAAACGCCAAACGCACCAACGTTTCCCAAACGTTTCCCAAACACTTTCAGTGAAAGTCAAACGTTTTGCAAACCCGTAGCAAACACTTTGCAAACACTTTCCAAACGCTTTACAAACACTTTGCCAAACGCTTTCAAACACTTTGCTGAACGCGTTTGGTGGAAGCCGAACGTTTTCAAACACTTTTCCAAACGCTTTCAAACACTTTACACTTTGCGCCAAACGAATGTGATACATGTACATGTACACTTGGTAATCTAATCCTAATGATAATATCTGATTCAAATTAACATGAAATGAAGAAAAGAAAAAATGAGTCAGTGACAAATAATTCCTAGAAATATGTATGTGTCACCTTTACCTGCTAATATTTATATTGTTAATGGTAATCAACAATATTATGACATGGTCATACCTACTTAAGGAAGAAAATAAGTATAGGTAGAAGAAAACAAATAATATGCCTTCATTAACAGGTTTAACACTTCATTTATTATAAAGTTACAGATATTTCAGTAGCAAGTATTCCCAGTCGCTATCATACTTTTTCTGAAAGTGAAGTTCTTGAAAAAAGGCTAACTTTTAAAATTTCGAATGGAAATACAGAAGCAGCTCAATTTAAGTATTGTTTTGCTTGCTAAGCCAAGCAATACAATTAGCTCCAGTGGAGTAAGCCAGGCGATACTCCATTGGTCCTTGGAGTAATTATATATATATATTTTAATTGAAAATTAGGAACTATTTCGGAGTAAATTTATAGGCAATTTCATGATCAGATCATGAATCATGATCTAATCATGACATTGCCCATGGATTTACTCCGAAACAGTTTTTGAAAGATGAAGTATTCATGACATCCTAAATAAAGAATTAAGTCTTTAATTACTTTTAGTTGAATTAGACACTTGGGTAAACGTATTTGGATCGTGTTTTATATAAATATATGCAACCTATAATGCTGGATAAGTGCACATTTAAATGTAGGTACATCATATATTGCTGGACCTGACCTGTTGAAAATACGTTTGGAGATTCTTCATCATTTAAATGGAAGTGTTTGAAATGCATAGTGTTTGACTGCGTTTGTGAAAGTTTGAAATCGTTCGGGTAATTGTTCAACGCGTTTGGAAAGTGTTTGAACGCGTTTGGAGAAGCGTTCGGTAGCTTTGTAAAAGTGTTCGAACGTTTTGTAAAAGTGTTTGAGATTTTTCCCAAACGCTTTCCAAACACATTCCAAACACTTTCCAAACACATTCCAAACGTTTTCAAACGTTTCCAAACACAAGCCAAACACCAGCAAAACGCAAAAAAAGCGTTTGGTTGTTAACTTTTAGCCGGGCGTAACTGTACTTACTTGAGTGATGTCTTTAAACCAGTGTCGGAAGTCCATGGGCATTTTACAAGCAAAGTAAGACTAATCTGACTGTCCTTGACACACAAAGCAAGTCAGGTCAAAGAACCTTTAGGTTAACAGGTGCCAATAATTGGAATAGCCCAAATGATAAGGTTAAGGAAGCACCATCCCTGACAGTTTTTAAATCTGTGTACTGTAAAACGTACCATGTGTAAGCCAAGTGACGTTTTTAAAACCTGCATTATGACCATAAATTTGTCATTACATTAAGAAAATGTTTAAACATCATTGACGTTCCATCATCAAATCACAATCTTTTAGTTACTTTTAGCAATGACCTTTTCATACTTTTTAATTTACCTATTGTTCATGTATTTTAAAGAATAATATATTTATACCAATAGATGTATGAGTGCGAGTGTGTATCCAGGGCCCCTACGAAAGGATGCCTGAGTGCTGATCAGGGCTACCCTGTATAAGTAAATAGATAAATAAATAGATAAATAAATAAATAAATAAATAAATAAACGAACAGACGAACAAACAAGTAAATAAATAAATAAATAAATAAATAAATAAATAAATAAATAAATAAATAAATAAATAAATAAATAAATTACGGATTTCCACCAAACATTTTCTTCACCAGAGAGTAATTTGTTAAACTTTTCAAACCTCTCTCTCTCTCTCTCTCTCTCTCTCTCTCTCTCTCTCTCTCTCTCTCTCTCTCTCTCTCTCTCTCTCTCTCTCTCTCTCTCTCTCTCTCTCTCTCTCTCTCTCTCTCTCTCTCTCTCTCTCTCTCTCTCTCTCTCTCTCTCTGTCTGTCTGTGAAGGAGAAGTTGTCCGTGACAATTTGATGATGTCAACAAAACAAAAAAGTGCTATTGAGAAGGGGGAAGACAATTTGTTCCAGATTTGTTCTCAGACATGCCAGCAGTCTCCACCATTCAGTGCAATTACATATTCTTGCAGCCAGTGTCAGAAAAGTGTCCATTACATGAAGACTAAAAGCACAGTAAGATTTACCTTTATGAAAATGTGATGCACAGAGCATATCTATGTAATGAATGAATCAATCAATCAATCAATCAGCCAATCCACCATGAGACAAAACATACAGAAATGAAAAAGAAGTCAGAATAGATTAAAGAAATATTGAAAGAGAGAGAAAAGAAAAAGCGACAAACAGAAAGAGAGGACGCGAGAGAGAGAAAGAGAGTGAAAGAGAGAGAAAGAAAGAAAGAAAGAAAGAAGAAAAGAAAAGAAAAAAAAAGAAAAATAAAGAGAGAGAAAGAAAAGACGAAAATCCGACACAGTGATTCACATTGGTTATGCATAATAATGTTCACATGTATCCCGTCCTTTTTTTAAAAGGCGGGCTATTTCAATGGCAAGATGAGTCTTTCAAGTGCCTGCTTGGCCCGTAAGAATAATACTAGGAAAGATGATTTGCTGCATAGCAAATCAGTGTGTGTGTCTTCAAAGCATATTAGTATGGCAATATACAATTATTCCATGACACAGAAGTAGAAGTTGGAATGGCATCTCTATCTATTATAGCTTTGAAGTTATTCAAGCTTTAAAATTTCAAATGCCCCTAATTTGCATAATTTTAAACATCTTCATTTCTGTATATAAAACGGCCAAACTCCTTGTATGGAGGTACATTCATGCCAAGTTTGGAGTTTCTATGTATAATAGTGTCCGAGAAAAGTGTCGGACAAATTTGTTGGTAAAGAAGAAAGAAAAAAAGAAAGAAACTGGAAAAGATTTTTTTTTAATCTGTCTGTGTGCCTTCAAATGTTGTAAATTATATGCTACAACTTTTATCCTTTGGTAATTCATATTTCATTAAGCTTATGGCTGCATGCAAATTTCAAAGTCCAAATGACCTTGACCTTTGACCTTTACGGGTCACATGTAAATTGCATAGTGTTACAATACCCACAATTTGAGCCAGACATGAACCAAATCGGAGTAAACTTGACCAAGTTATGGCAAGATGAAACTTTCAAAGGACCAAATGACCTTGACCTTTGCCTTTTTGAGGCTACATGTTCTTACAAAAATGTCCAGTGTAGCAATACCTACAATTTGAGTCCAACATGATTAGAACTGGATGGAGATTGGCCACGATATGATTGGATGAAACTTTCAAAGGTCCAAATGACCTTGACCTTTGAACTTTAGAGGTCACATGTAAATTTTAAAAATGTGCAAGGTTAGAATAGCTACAATATGAGCCCAACATGATCAAAATTGGATAAAAATTTACCAAGTTATGGCCAGAAGAAAGCCAGCACCGAAAGTGGCCTTTGACCTTGAAATGACCTTTGACCTTCAGATGACCTCTACCTGAAGTGAACCTTGACCTCAAAAATGACATTTTGGCTTAAAATTGACCTTTGACCTTGACATGACCTTGACCTTTGAGATGACCTTTACCTTGCTATGATCGAACTCCTATACACTCGGAACCACATCTACTATAGTATATAAGATATTGAAGATTTCAAACTTTAATTTGCCCTCATTTGCATAATTTTGAAAAGCATGACCTTTCATTATAAAAAGGCCAGACTTTATCCATAGAAGTATAATTGTGCCAAGTTTGGAGTTTCTACATATAATACTTTTCAAGTGAAATGTCGGACAAATTTGCCGGTAAAGAAAGAAAGAAAGAAAGAAAGAAAGAAAGAAAGAAAGAAAGAAAGAAAGAAAGAAAGAAAGAAAGAAAGAAAGAAAGAATTCCTAGAAAAACAGAAAAGTGTGTGCTGACACACACACTTCAATTATGGCATGTCCATCTGTTTTACATCCATTTCCCCTTTCTTTTTCAAGCGCGTGTTTTATTTCATCTGTATGTGGTGTAGTGCGTGACCCATCCAAGTACCAGAGACTTTGAACTTTGACATAGTTACCCGCTGAAGACCCTTTAATTTATTTGGGCTATTACAGCCTGTGTCAAAATTTTACAAAGGAACGTGTGCAATATGTACAATAGTACTTTCATATGCATGTAGGTCAGACAGGGACAGGATAGCTTATAAATGGAGAGTAAAGAGTTCGGACTGCGGAATAGGGTAATGACTACCAAGAAGTGGTTCTGGACAAAAAGACACAAATACAATAAGGTAAGGTGACCAATTAGATCGTTTGGGCAAGCAAAAGGCCGTCAGAAATGCACGACCAAATGTCCCGGTAAGGAGTCGCGTGGTATGTGCATTGAAAAAGCTATTTAATCTCATTTTGCGCTGACAAACAGGATTTCATTTGAAGCGGGCGTGACGTTCACATAATACGAGGAGAAACCACCACCATCCTAAATGGGCAAGAAACTTATAATTTTCAACGCGTTTTTCTCATCAAATTTCAATTATTGTGCCTTGGCGTGGCACTTATGTAGACTTCTCAACACTGCCAAGATGGAAACGGTCTAGGAGAAGGCAATCAGATTTGTTAACAATGACCTTAGAGCCGCCTATGCTGAATGATTATCACGTGCTAATAAACCTTTACTTTATTTATATAGACTAAGGAATTAGACTGTCCATTAAGTTTACAAAATTCTGTCTGACACTGGTTTTCTGAAAAATTTGTTTGTTAAAACGGAAACTTCCTATGCTTTGTGGGATCAAATGTAAGTTCATTAACCTCTTTATAATTATATATGTATGCTCTCTCTCTCTCTCTCTCTCTCTCTCTCTCTCTCTCTCTCTCTCTCTCTCTCTCTCTCTCTCTCTCTCTGTCTCTCTCTCTCTGTCTCTCTCTCTCTCTCTCTCTCTCTCTCTCTCTCTCGATTGCCCGTCTAGGCTCTGACAAGCATATAAATAACTTGCTGTTTATACTCTGTCGGACGTTTCATTGCATTATATCTTTTGCCATTTGTATTTTAGTGTGATTGGCTAAAAGCTCCCAGGACTAGGCGTTAATGTTTTTTATTGTACATGCACTCGACGGTATTATTATTATTATTATTATTATTATTATTGTTATTATTATTATTATCATCATCATCATCATCATCATTATTATCATTATCATTGGCTCACTGGCACTACACAGTAAATAGCCTTTTTGCAAAGTGTTGTTCTTTACTTTGTCTCACATTTGGTCTTTGCGTAGTCAAGGATGAGCCGCCACTTTGCTGGTTTTCACTCACATTGCACCCCAGGGACTATCCACGCATGCATGTAAATATTTTCAAAAGAATTAACAAAATATGTAATATACTCCTACAAAGCGAAAGAGAGACACAGAGAGAGCTGCTATTGATACAGGATTTGGGCATATGTGAAAGGTAAGTGTGGGGATTGTGTTTGGTCTGTGATACCGTTTGATTTAACTGTGCAGTCTGCTTCTGGTCATCTGCACATCGGGGCATGCTGGCTTTCCAGTGCATTGATATGCTGCCATTGAGCTCATCTTAAAGCCTCTGAGAATTTTGATGCCAGACACAATGATAATCAAATTCTGAATCCCATTTTACCAGACAATTTTTATACTGCAGTCAAGCATGAGCAGGTATCCCTTGACCACGTGCATAAAATTACAGGGGTGCATCCAATTTATAAAACATCGTATTTATTATACTCTGTGTTAAACCAACGGAAGCAATCTCTCTTCTTCCTAGCAGGAATGTATATTAAGTTATAACACTGGATACATATTTTTGCCAAATCTATAATGTATAATACTTCCAACACTTGTAGGAAATTATTACTAACCAGAAAAATAAAAATCAACACTTACTAAAAGTTGTCGTATTTTTGTCTTGCTGAAAGCTCAGTAGTTGGCTTTGCTTCCCTTTTCTTTTTTTTCCTTTTGCCTCTTATTCTTTCTTTCTTATTATGGGATAGACTTATAAAGACAATTTTTACAGGTTAGATCAAACGATAACACCAGCTTTCTGCTAGAGGTTAGAAATGTGCGATTAAGAATAGTAGAAAGAAATAAAAAAAAATGCGCTTTGCAAACAATGGCTTGGTCTTTGCAAATTTATAATTGGTGCAGCACTGCGGAATGGGGATGATGTGTACTCTCAAGAAATATCATGCTTGACGTATCAGTTGTTTCATTCAAAACTACTCTCGGTAAAGTGTGATGGAGTCATTACTTACTTCTTCTAAAATTGAATCACGTAACAATCAACATACTACCCAAATATGTTTAGTAGGTTTTGGGTACAGGAATACGTAGTTGGACAAAATTTGTAAAGGTGATTATTAAATATGCTTAACGGACAGTATGGCATAGGCATATGGGATTTGAAATGTGAATGTGTCCCAAAATTATCATTCAACATAAAAAATGAGTACAAATCGCTTTAAGCACTAAATTTTAGCACTACGTTCTTGAAAGTTTTGTTTGGATTATATAGATACTATTACATTCGGAACAGTACTTTTACGTTCAATGTTGACGTTTACATTTAGAAACGAGAAAAAGATCAAAGAAGCGGTACAAGACGTTTAATTGATAAACCTTTGATATAATTGTGTCAGATTCTACTGTTGTTACGTGTTATAAAACCATATTTTTTCATATCGAACAACTATGCATGTACCTCATCGCTGATAAGATATCAAGGAACTTTTCTCAAGATCAAATCCAAAATCAATAGTAACAAGGATAAAGCAAACGAACTTTTTTATGCTGGAGGTAGATAAATTAAGGTTATACTGGCTAAATTACGGATGGGCTGCAGCGATATAAAAGCTGGCCTGTATAAAATAAGGGTAGTCGATACACCGACTTGTGTCTGCGGCCTAGGAAACGAAGATGTATTTCACTACTTTTTCGAATGTCCCCGTTACTCTGCACAGCGTAGTATCTTGCAAACCGAAATCATCCCCCATGCTCAATTTACATGCAAAACGTTGCTGTATGGACCCATCAATTGCCCTAAAAAAGTAAAATCAAAGATTAATGATGCTGCTATCGCCTAAGTCAAAGACACAAATCAGTTTCCTTAATAACTGTCACGGGAACAATTCTGTTTAGCTAGCCATACTATACCTATCTGTCCTGTCAAATTGATGTCAACTTCTCTTTGTATGTCCTTGTACATGTATTGCCCTGTTATACCTGTATTTGCACCCTCTCTTCACTGGATTGTACTTCACAGCTTTTCTTTTTTTTTTTCGCGAGAGGAGTTCATATAGGCTTTGCCTGCTCCCCAATCGTTTTTGAAAATAAAATATGTTTAAACCAAGATAAAAGGATCGATAAATATTTAATAAGTTAAAGAAAAACGATTTATTTTGAATAAATGTGAAAATGAAAATGGCATGTCTTTGGGTTCTTACTTAAGTTACTGGAGCCAAAAAAGTAATTGTGGATGCCTTTACACTCAGTGACTTACTTGTCAGTCTCACAACCATTTTAATGTTCGCCGAAATAATCGGTCACACATTTACCAAATACATATAAAATTGTCAGGGTTGTTTGTGTGTGTGTGTTTTTTTTTGGGGGGGGGGTATTGGTTTGTTTGTAGTTTTATTTGGTTTTGTTTTGTTTTTCTTTTTATTTTTGCCTGTTTGTTTGTTTGTTTGTTTGTTTTTCGGTTTGTTTTTTTTGTGTGTGTTTTTTTTTTTAATTTTTGCTTGTTTTTTTTGTTTTTTCTTTGTTTTGTTTTGTTATTTGTTTTTGCCTTTTTTTCGGGTTTTTTATGTTTTCTGTTTTGTGGTTTTTTTATTGTTGTGTAGTCATTTACCTTGTTTAGATAACATTGTTTCACAATTGAGGTTCATTATGCGGAGGGTAGCGTGGGAAGTGGCAGAATGGGTCTCCGTGACCTGGTAGTCTATTACCGGGCTGCATAATCCCAAATTAAAGATGGTAAGAAATATGAGGTAAGGTTTACTTAAATAACGTGGGTTATGCAATCAGGGAAACTGAGTTTTAAGGTTTATTTAATAAACAGACACTCTAAACGTTAAATTTACAAAGATGTAATCTAAAGCACACTTGGCAGGAATCACATTTTTGCAAGAAATGATAGTTTCTTTTAAAAACTCACAGATTATCGGAGATTTTTGCAATAATTGTTTCCATTCTTTGTAAATATAGAATCTGTTTAAATAGAAAATAGTTCGAGGGGATTTCATTTCTGGCTCTCTTGTGTAATGATAGACATATATGAAAGAAGGAGTTTTCTTCATTACCGTTCCCTCTTTCTTTTTCTCTGTTTTTTAACTCGTCTGAACACAGAAAGCTACATACACATAAAGCAAATAGTAAAAGGCATCCGAAATATCTATAAATCAGGATTCCAATGTATGAGTTGTCATTTGACTATGTTGTTACTTCCCAAACTTAGATGCATAAGCATATGAAATATGAATCTAAACATTTACAGCGTAATCAGAACGGCTCACTGCATCCAAAGCATCCCTATGTGTTCTACTGTTTCTAAACACTAAGGGCACGCTTGCCGAAGCCGTTGGCGAATACCTTGCCCACTTTCGTGGGGTGATAAGGTTAATATTCCAAAAGAAGGGATCATTATTGATATACTCCTCCTTAAAAAAGTATTGGTATAACATTTGGGCATAATGTAGAGTTTTAGTATGGGGATTTTCCTTGATTTGACCATTCAGTTGGGATAGTGTTGCCGTCTTGACAATATCTTCCTTCTATGAAACTGTGAAGGCTGCGTTCAAGTGATCCGTGAGTCCATGCTTGCTGGCTTCAAACTGCATCGACCTGCTGCCAGTAGGCTCATTTTAAAGCCCCTGTGAATCTCAATGCCAGACACAATGATAACCAAATTCTGAACTTTATCCCATTTCCAGGAGGCTATTTTTGTACCGCCTTCGATCAAGTATGAATTACTCGTCCTTGACCACATTGCATATAATTACAGTGGTCCATACAATTCCATTTAGCTCATTCCACCCTGTTAGAATACCGAGTCAAGAGCTTTCCTTGGCGCGCTCTGGGCGCACTGCGCCCAGAGCCCGCCAAGAAAAGCTGTTGACCATGGGCATTTAATTTGGAATGATCTTCCATGCAAGCTTCTTCCAAAATTTTGAAAAATAATTCCTAAAATTGGTAAAGTACAATTAGCAGACGTCATTAAGGACAGGTAAGACACCAAAAATAAATCCCACTTTAGTCAATCCTTGCTCAAACTGTATTTGTGTTAGGATAACATATCATATATGTGTGTAATCGTCATACTCCAAAGAATTCATATGGCCCGTGTTTGGGTGTCTGTGATGTTAATTGTTGAATAAACAATTGGAAGTTGACCGCAAAGCATCCACCCCATAAATGTCGATATAAGTCACTAATTATTTATGATAAAATCATAATTACACTTGCATCTTAATCCTGACATATTGGCAACAAAAAACGATCCTACGATTTTTTATGTTTGGTTTCGTTTTTCTGTTATCCATCCTCAAAGTTTGACATTTCAATTTTCCCTTTGATTTCCAGGATGTTCATTTTCTTCATTTCATAGAAAAAGAACGAAGCAAAATTTTGAAAATCGCTGAATCATTTTGCAGTTCAGACATTACAAAATCAAAAGCCGTTGACCGGATTAAATTTCGCCCAGCCGTTTTCTTGGAATAACCATTCTTAGGTGGGGTTCTTGTCCTATTATCCTTTCTGAGAAAACAAGCTTCAAAGGCCTTTGATGTTGATCATTTGCCTCTGAAACAATACTATTTGCTCAAGTTGAGCTGATATTTGTACAAAACGTAGTAAACATCGTCCCTTAACATTTGGGGAGGTTGTCAATCAATTTTTGGCCAATCCCATGAATAAAAGAGCCTTTGAAATACAGAAAGCATTATTCAGCGATCTGTCAAACGGCGACACCGACAGTCTGGTTTCAAAGTGTGACGTCATGGAGGCGGCCTTCGGGCCCCGTGACCTCAAGCCTGGCAACGAAAGTTGTGTTGCCTTGCTTCGGTGGGCGGCCTACGGCCGCTCGTGGTCTGTGCATGGATGGTGGGTTTGGTCTTCCGCCCCCTACCTCTTCATCCCGTTTTTAGGGATATTATTTTATTGTATTTACTCCTATCTGTATACTTTATGTAGTTAGCTTGTTAGACTTGTCTGTACACTTAACTTAGTTAGCTTGTCATTATTTTGTTGTTATTTTCTCAATGAGTTTCATTTCTCTTTCCAACCTGAATTTTGTAACGTGATTTTGTGTCTTTTCTCTGCTGTTCACGCTTATATGGTTATTTCGATGTGTTTATTTGTACTTTCATTTCCTTATCCCTGGGTTTCGATAAAATATTATTATGTACGTGGGTATTGTTGATTAAAGTGTCAGTTTTTTCCCCGCCTGTCTTAGGTGAAGGAGGAGGGGGGGGGGGGTCGGTACGCTCGTACAGGTAATTATTTTTCTTGAGTACGCAGTACGGAAAATAAAAATCTTTAAAAATTTTGGATAGAACGAAGTACGTAAAACAAGAGGGCTTCCAACACGGTAAATAAAAAAGCCCCAGTGCGCCAGTACGGGAACCCCTTACCGACCCTCTTTGGTGTGCAGGACCACTGGGGTGATCCATCGCGGCACGGCCTTTGACGGGACATCGTCAGACGATTGCCGCTCCTCTTGAACATTTAAAGTCTCCCTTCATTAGCACACAAAACAAGCAAGATAACTATAAAGTAAACCACTAAGGCTATGATACGTTAGCATGTTTGCATCTTTTCCCTGCCCACAAACATACTTTCGGCATGTCGCCTTTTTCGCACTGCCGCCCTGATACCACTCTCCTTTTGCCATTGGCCGTTGCTACCGGCAGCCACGTGACAAACTGTTAAGTATGATTGACGGGTTTCATTGTTCCGTTTGGCGGCTGAAAACCAAAATAATGACACATGGACGTTCCGACGTCCACATGCTTGAGTGGTTTTTGGCGTTTTTCTCATATTTCTATTGTAGTTTAAAGCTTGAAATTTTGACAACTAATAGAAAGGACATTCATCTTGTAAAATCCGTTAAAATATCAAAATCGGCCACGCAAAGGTGTTTGGTGTCTTACCAGTCCTTGACATATTAGCGGGAAAAAGCGTCATTAGGGTGGAATGACTTAACCATCATACTTATAACATTCCATGTTAAACTAATAGAAGTGTTCTCTCTGTTTAGCAGGAGTGCATATGATTAGATTTATATAAGGTATATGAATGTATCATTTCAATAGCATACAAGCCTACTTACTTCACCCTTACGGATCAAACAATATTTGTTCAGTTATATTTGGCTGATTTGTTTTAACTCTTCATGACTGGTCCACTTGAATCCTGTGCACCAGACTGAATCGTCAGTTTATTATTCATGGCCTAACCACAGGGGATTGTGTCCACAGATTACCTCGGAGAAATTATTCGCCAAGAATGTACCGAAATTGGTTGTCAACTAATCGCCTATGTTTTTTTATGGTGAAAAAAGAAGCAGACTATCAGTAAACTATGCCACTGGATGGTATCTGGCGAATTCAGTGGAGAAAAATTGCATACGGATATATCAACGGCGGGGTTCTTAGGGGCTACTCGTGTTTATGCACTTTGTGAAAATATTTTATTCTTTTCTTTTTTTGTTTAGGAACTGAAGAATGAGTTCATCGAACTTACCAAGCCATGTGCTACTCAAGTCAATTATCACTGCAGCATTCCCAGGTGACGTAGTCGTGCGTGCAATGTTATTATCAACACCCACATACGGACCGCTGCGGAAACATGCAAAAAATTAAGTTTCTCATTAGACTAAAAACAGCACGTAATGCAATACATGTTTGTACATGAAAAGCGCGAATGCATAGTAAATGGGGAAATAAACAATCTTCTTGACGAAAGTTACATTGTGTTGATACTTCCATCAAGCCTAACGTTACCTGTGTGCGAAACAAACGTCGTTCTCTCTTTTTCGTTCTCTTCTCTCGCTGTCTAACTTCGCTTGCCTCTCTCTGCCTCCCTGTCTACCTACCTCTCTAGCACTTTTCTGTTGTTACGCTTCCCAGCATTTAATGGATCCAGATCTGTATTAAATTAGTTCTATCAATCTCACAATGTTCTTACTGATCTTATCTTAGACGCACACCGTGGGCTTGCATGGTAAATGTACACCAGTGCGACTTGATCGGAATCTTTCTTCGAGCAGAAAGTGATGACACTCTAGAAAATTATCAGACAAACATTTTGCCTTCAGCTACATCTAAAAAAATGACCGGTCCCTAGCAGTCAATCTTTGCCGGTATAAGTGAACATTACTCACGAAAAACACTTGAAAGATCTGTTTTTACACAAAGTTTTGACACGGCAAACCTTTATATCCAGTGGCTTAAAACGGTCGTTGTATTCGTGTCTGTCAATATAGTGATGAGAGTTATACTTTACTGGTTTTTAATCTCATGTGGTATTTTATTTCTCGAATTTCTTACGCATGCATATGATTTTCAATTCGCGAAACTTATTATCTGCTACAGAGCAAAGGACGTGTCCACGAAATTTAATAATAACGGGATTAAATATAGTTGTTCTGCTTTTGCAGATAATGTTCCCGTAACCAAAAGGGGATGATGATTTGAAATTACAACCTGGTTTCGTCGTTGTTTCTCCATTCCCTTCTAA
>OZ026612.1:54327276-54330978 GCA_964020975.1 Hermodice carunculata
TTTTTGATCAGTAAAAAATCACCAACGACTTGCTACATTCTGCTGGAAATTTACTATTGGCTATACCGGTGTTCAGGATTTTTATTAGGGGTATCAGGAGCAGGTGCATAGTCCTTTCATAGTATAGACTCCTTTGTTTAACGAAATTCGTGCATTCACTAGGAAAACATGGCGACAAAAAATATCACGAGTATGCACAATATACGGATTAGATAATAAGGAACACAAATAAAGATAGTTTTAGCATGTTCGCATCGAGAGTATGACCTTTTTTTATGATTTCTCAACCGGAGGTTGTTTGCCTATAGACATGAACTTTTACGCCTTGTGTACACGCTTTTCATACTTGCCCATTACCCACCTCAAGTTTTCCTTTTCCTGTCCACTTGTCCCTCTCTATGCATATATCTGGTGGTTTTAAGATAGTTGGTGTAGGAAGTCACAATAGCCTACCGTTTTAGAGACCTGTTAAATTGATTTAACTGACAGTATGTTGTGACAAATTGGACATTTTGGATGTTTTCCTACATTTTGTTTAGAGGTCTACCGGTCTCAGAGCTTTGGGGGGTTGACACCTGTACGACTGTCGCGTGATCTTGTAAGAAAGTACTTGATACTTTGTGGCAGATCGAGGTGTCCAGAGAAAGTTGGAAAACCAAGTTGCATTCAACAACTAAAATCATTGTCTGTCTCCATATGTTTACTCAAAATGACATACAACAGCCATCATTCATCATATTGTGGCAAATACTGCAGACTAAATCAAGTTTACCATCCGTAACTGAAGACAATATGTGGGACTATACTTTGTCATTAGAGCTGCCTCTTTCAGAAGAAGTAATTACTGTCGTGCATGAACGTGGAAAAAAATTTATATTTGCCTTGTAATTACACATTTAATCGCCTTCTCAAACCGGATCTTTTTATGTTTTTAGTGGCACATTTTTCAGTTGCACTTAAGTCTTTATTTACTGGCAAAATTGAGAACACATCTGTGCCCGTCGACTTAGAAGCAACGATTTTTTTTTCAAAACGTCAAGTGTTTTAAACCTGGTTTGGCGAGTCAGGTACATACTACTGAGCAACTACAACGAGGCAGAGAGCACATACAAACATATATTACCCACATACACACTTTATAAATGACTCTTTTTATACAAACAGGCAGCGTTAGCAATTAAGGTATTATTACCGGGCATAACGCGCCAAATATGCAACCAGCGGGATTTCTGACAATGTCAATAGAAAAGCGAATTGCTCACAGCGGCCACAGACTGCTCCCTGATGAATGAATGAAGGGAGCAGAGGCCATATTGGTTTACATGTAAGATTCCTTACAAATGTACCTGTCAAAGTAAGCAGTTTGGCGAGGAGTCTGCACTCCGTGAACAGCAATATATCTGCGAGTTAAAGCCTGAAAGAATTTGGTGCCTAAGTTGTGTTTCTGTTGTATGCTGAATCGGTATGAACATCGTTGTGAATGTGAACATTATATCCTTCTTGTTTGCGATGCACAGAAAGTGGAAATAATACTGTCCCTGTTATAAACTATTTCTTATTTGTTTTTGCTTCCTTGCTGAAACTGAAAGAAGTGAATCGGTTTTTCAATAAGGCATAACTTTACTATGAGAAATATGATTTTCTGAAAAGTTGCTAGAAAATATCCTTTTCCCGCATAGTCAACCCCAATATACCACGGTGATTAACAATTTCCAAGTAGAGACCTTTGAGCAAGAAACCCACACATAGAGGTTGACTTTGCTGAGTGTACTTTCATCATCGATCATTTGCAGATTTACTCTAACAATCCGCCCCCACCCCCCCTCATATCTGTTGAGAGGTCTGTTGCCTTCAGCATTCATGTTTCAGTTTGGATATTATTGTCAAAGCACGTGCATATGCGGAGGATGTTATTGTCAAAGCGCATACATGTGTATCAGGTCGTCATTCATTTCAGCCAGAAACGTCCTTTAGATATAATTTGTTTACAAAGGCAATGCAGATGCGTATTGCAACAGGCACATACATACACGAGTGCATGCTCCATGTTTGTAGTTCTTTGCAAGGGGCCCATCATCGCGCATGCCCATGAAAGCGGGTCAAAGTAGAAATCGAAGGGCACAACCTTAAATTTAAAACATCAGTATCCTGCCAGGCCATAGACACTCGTTCTGTCGACAGTATCACTTAATGTGTTTAACCAAAAAGGATATCGCCAATTCCCGAAGAGGTGCAATAGAAGATGACGACCCATTTATAAAAAAAACCACATACACAAACAAAACAAAACAAAACAAGGACAATAATACTTCATTCATTTGCAGCTGAAATCATTTCACTTTGAAAGTAAAGGTGTGGGTATGGTACCTTGCACCAGAACATTCAATATACCAGCCGATCAGTTAATAGCACGAGATTAAGCGAGAGGGGTTTGGTTTTTGGTGTTTGAAGTTAAGTAGATTTTTGGCAATTTTAGACAGACTTTGACCACATTAGGACGGGATTTGTTTTATGAATATATACCAACATCGCAGGGAAAATTTTAGTGATAAATTCGGGCTATTTTAGGTATTTTAAATTAGAGAGTTTTAGGGAGCAGAAATAGGACAGTTAGCGTGGGAGCCGCCATTTTGAATTTCATCAGTGAGGAACAAATAAACAGTGAAATTACTGTCAGTATGTCGGGTCGTGGTGTGCCACATAGTAGTAGAAGTGCAGGACGAGGGAAGGTAGCAAGAGGGAGGTGTGCTAAGGGGGGAAGCAGGTGGAGGGTATACAGGCTGAGGTAGGACGGGAACAGATAGCAGGACTGGAGGAGAGGAGGGCAGAGGAAGGGACAGGAGACGGGGAAGAGGTACAGAGTTGAGGGAGGTGGACAGAGAGCAGGGGGGCAGAGTGGGAGGGATACATACAGTGCGATGGGTGCTGTATGTGGGAGTAGTTTAGTTGTACTGGGTTGCTCTGTACCTTTGAAGAGGCAACGGAGGATAGTTTTCAGTACAGGTGTGGGAAGTGTAGGAGGACTGAGACTTTAGAAGTCCAGTTGGCAGTCCTCAAGTTAGAGTTAGAGGAGGCCAGAGGTAGGAGTAGGGCTGCAGGGGAGGGGGTAGGGGGTTAGCATGGTAGGGGGACAGAAAGGTGGTCGGGGGACACACAGCACAGGAGGAGGCAGGGACCAGTGGACAGGATGGTACAGGGAAGGGGGTGGGGAGATGGCAGGGTAGACAGTGCGGGAGGAGACACAGGTCAGGAAGGAAGGGTGGGAGAGGGTTTGTATTAGACAGGCAGTTGTGGTGGGGAGTAGTATTGTTATGAGGATAGATAGAACCTTTTGTAGGAGGGACAGGGAGAACAGGGATAGGGTGTGTCTGCCAGGGGCAAAGATTTGAAACGTAGAGGAGCATTAAGAGGGGATAGTGAAGAGTAGTGGGTAGTGCCGGAAGGTCATAGTACAGGTTGGGACTAATGGCCTGTCGGAAAGGGAGGAGGGAGAGGACGAGAGGGTGGATACTGAGATAGTTTTGGAAAGATATAGAGGCCTCTAAGATCGCTATAACGGCAGTAGACTGTAAACCATTAGTAATGGGGATTCTACCAAGGTGAGGATGCAGTAGCTGGGAGGCTAGTAGGATCTGTGGGATCAATAGGCAGCAGGGTAGATACTCGTCTGTGTCGCATGTCCTCCTCCTCCGGACGTTGGTG
>OZ026612.1:54331178-54355178 GCA_964020975.1 Hermodice carunculata
CGTGTCCTGTTACGGGGCACTCCGAAAGTAAAATGTGGATTTACATGAACCCAACTGAACCTGCTTAATGTATCAGCACAATTATCAATACGGACAATAGTTACAAGGCAAAATAGTTTATATGGGTTATATTTTGAGGGGTTATTTTTTGCTTGAAGATTAGAAATTAAGTTTCGAAAACAGAATTCATATCCCTTGTTCAAAGCCGTCATTGTGGAGAAGATTATTTATGAAGGCAGATAGAAGATATTATAGTGTTGAAGATAGTCAAGATTGAAAATTACGAATGCTGCTATTTAACATAATTTAAATTGCTACAACTTTTGTTTTAGATTCATTACATGCGCATGGTACATTATGTCATGTAGAAGTTGAAATGACATCTCTATCTATACTAGTTTTGAAGATATTCAAGTTTTGAAATTTCAAACGCTGCTAATTAGCATAATTTAAATTGGTACAACTTTTGTTTTAGATTCATTACAGGCGCAATGGTCAATAACCCCCTAGTAGATGTTGAAATAACATCTCTATCTATAATAGTTTTGAAGATATTTAGGATTTAAAATGCTGCTGATTAAATTAATTTAAATTGCTACAACTTTTGTTTTAAATTCATTAGACATGTAATGGTCAATAACCTCCTAGTAGAAGTTGGAACGACATCTCTATCTATTATACTTTTGAAGATATCTACGATTTAAAATTTCAAATGCCTGTAATTTGCATCATTTTAAACATTATTCCTCTGTGTATAAGAAGACCCAACTGCTTGTATGGAGGTAGAATAATGTCAAATTTGGAGTTTCTATGTGTAATAGTGTTTGAGAAAAATGTCGGACATATTCACTGGTAAAAAAGAAAGAACTAGAAAAGTAGATTTGCTTCACAGCAAATCAGTCTGTGTGCCTTCAAAATGAGAACAGTTTAATGACATGGACAATGTAGTTCCTATATAATTAGAAATGTATGAAAGTTATCATGTAAAGCCGTATGTAGCACTTCATTACTTCATTAAAATGGTTTGTATTCATGGTTGGGATTCTCTTCTGATATTGTATATATATATATATATATATATATATATATATATATATATATATATATATATATATACATACATATATATATACATACATATATATATTCATGCATACATATATGCGTGTGTCTGTGTGTGTGTTTGTGTGTGTGTGTGGTTTATTCGGAATATGACCTCTTTACAAGTGGGACACTCATGGAACGTGGTTAAACCATAGTGCATTTAGCGTTTAGGCTATAATTTACACAGGCTTTACTACACGTGAACGTTATACTTAAAGGATGATCAACGCCGTTAAAGTAAACTTAAACGTTCTGCTTGAAACTGGACGTTAGAGGCCGCCGCTAGTTTTACTGGGTTTTTGAACATGCTGAAATATAATTTATGCATGTCACATTTCATGTCACCCGCATCGAAACTAGAGACGCACAGTACATGAGTGTCAAACGTCGATCTGTATGTTCTCAGATATTTCGCTGTCATTGGGTGAACATAACGTTGAAGAGTACACTCTGAGCAGAGAGTCTAAGCCTGCAGGAAGATTGCACCAACGCGATGTTATAAGGCGTCCGAAGTTCTCATTGGCTAACGCTGCTGTGACTCACACGGGTAGCGAGAAGTCGAAGTGTGCGCGGTAAGTGCGACGTTTCTTGATATTCAAGTCTCAAATGCGAAACATTGACAGCAAAAGTGCTATTTCAATGACAGCGAACAGTCGCCAAAGTGTTGCGCCTGCTCAGTGGCCGAAGGCGTAAATACAACAAACCCGACAGAAAAGAAGGCTTTAATGACAATAAACTCGGACCCAATGACACATCAACAAACGCTATCATGTGCTGAGTTCTTGTTACGAACGTTCATACAAAATTGAACATTCAGTGAAAAAGTTTATCAGGTGCTCCTCGAGACTCCGTCACACTGTTAAAATGACAGTGGTCAATGAGCGTTATACCTCGGCCACTCATGTTCGAACTTTGGGTAACTGTTATAAGAATAGGCAATTGTTATTATAGGCTGTCATTCAATACATTGATCGTGGACCACCCATGCATATGTATTCATGTCGTTCATTGGTTTAATTTTGATGATATAGTAAAGTTCTTTCGACTTAAAGTGGATTCCCTTTTTTTCAAAGTGTGACTTACGCTGTCACTCCTCAGGCGGTACACGAGATTCTGTCACGCAGTCAATAACAGCAGTGTGTTGAGCGTTCCACTCCATCCATTACAGGTGGGAGTTGGGGTAACATCGACTGGTGTGAGACTACCAATTTCATTCAGTGCTTGGGTCGTCGATGATCAATATTCAAATTGTGGACTACTAATTGGCACAATCTTAAATGAAGAAGCACTGGAGAAAACCGTATTGACAGAAACAGTGGCTATTGACAATAAAAAAAAAAAATGAAATGAAGATTCAAAGATGTTTGTAACACAAGGTCCACAGGTACATAGCATCAATAGTGCACGTTTATCTATCCGTCCCTGAACAATTTCTGTTGCTCATACTACATCTGCATCCACAGTTATAATGTTTGGTTTGAAGTTTAAACGTACAAAATTTTCAAAGTGATTCCACTTATCATGGGGGTGGAATTGCTTTGCATTATTTTTTTTTCAAAGTCAGCCACTCCTTCCTTTTGCTCTAGAATATATTTCTCATAAAAAGGGAATGATAACTGCTGACATCATGAAGTCGAGCTCATTCAGAATGAGCGCGACTGATTCCGCTTTTTGTGTGCCCTGCTTCTGGGCCTTGATTACTCATCTGTGTCCATTACAACAAAGAAACCCACTTGCGTTGACGTGTTTGTGCACTGAAACATATTTGGACACTTCTTGATTTACAACATTTTCACACCTGATTCAGCGAGAAAAACATCTTTTTTAGTTTGCCTATAGTGATTGAAGAAGGATAGTCACGCAGACTAAGCCCACATAATTATAAGAATCACCAGACTGAGTTATAATAGCTGCTACTCTCATCAACATAAAAGTTAGCATGCAAAGTCGTTCTGTTGATCGATCAACAGCAGAAGTCCCAGATTTGAAATAGGGGGTCTATATTACACTGGGAATTAGAGTACTTACTTAATTATTGAAGATGTTGAAAGTCGTTACTGACTCTTGTACACATAAGATGCATTGCATACACTCCACACAGACGCATATCTAATTTCAGGGATGTATACCGCCAGTGCGGGTGGGGTTATGCCAATGCCCGTCGGCTCCCGTGTTGTGACGGCAGCTAGGTCAGGGCAAAGGCGCAGTCCAAAAGGTAAAGGTTTTAATCACATTTCTATCGTTGTATTTGTGTCTTTTCCTCCAGAACCACTTCCTGGTTGCCATAACCCTATTCCCTAGTCCGAACTCTTCACAATCCATAATTATAAGCTAACCTGTCACTTTCTAACCTGTATACATGTGGAAGTACTATATATTGTCACGTTCTTCTGTAGAATTTTGACATAGGGTGTATTATCCCAAATAAATGTAAGGGTTTTCAGCTGGTAACTACTCAGAACATGTTTTGGAGCCTGTACCTGTACATGTATCTCTGAGTAGCAGCTCCTTGTCTAAGCTAAATATCCAGCAAAGACAACCCACATTATAATGTATAAATATGAACATGGCAAATGATGTAATAGCTAACTAAGTGACGTTTTGCTTATAGATGCAGAGCTTCAGTATGAATGCAATGCAGAACACCTATCAAACCAAACTTATTACTAAATAGCAGCCCTATAGAACAAGTTCAGATAAGAATAATTTGACTTACCCCTGAACTAGTATGTACCCTTTCTAGCTGGATAGGACACAATAGTCCAACCACTTACTAGTGTATAACTGAGGTAGAAATAAACGGGGCTTATATATTCAATCCCAGTGATTAAAAAATAAACAGTTACAACGAGACACCTGTATAAACCTGGGGAAATCCTAAGAAGTACTGTAACAATGGGCATCCTGTACCAGAAATGTAAAACAAACTCCATGATGACACCTACTCCTCACTATGAAAGTCTCCAAGAAACCAAGTTCTATTTAGTTGTCAACTCTGAATTTATGTTTCAAAAGAACGAATCAAGTTTGTAATAATTGCGTAAATCCTGCCAATTTATGGCTAAGTGCTTGGGACAGCCTATGACTGACTCCCGGCCCTAGAGTTAATGTTTCAAAAGAGTGAATCAAGTTTGTGACAATGGAGTAAATACTGCCAATTTCTGGGGCAAGTGCTGAGGACCGCCTATGAGAGTAAATGTGAACTTACATGTACATATTACCCTAAAATGTCAAGAAGGTGAATATCAAAATAGAATGATGTCAAAAGGTAAAATTAATAGCAAAGCAGGCAAGTCTGAAATCTTTAAAATTGGCGAATCGTTGAACAGACCTACTTAACCAGTAACCTATACAAGGCAATAAGGAGTACTGAAAATAGATCTCTAAAGTGGACCAGTTTCCAGGAAGGGGTGTAACTATACCATACCATGGCAAGGTTAAATACCTGTGACATCACTATTAAAACTTATGACATCATCATAAGATCATGTCAATCACATTGCTAGGACAAGTCTTCCCCTTGCACTCACAACTGGAATCTTTCAAGCTTACTGATTGGGACTCACTTTGATTTTGTATCAGTGCACATGTGACATTTGCCAAGTTGGAAATGTTGGATATACGAAGGCTGGCTGAAAGTTCTAAGCTTAACTGTTAAAAACCTGCACAAAATCGATGTTTTCATGTTTATCTCTACATAGTCCCCTTCCAGGTTTAGACACTTGCCAACGATGCTACAAGAACTGCATGCCGGTCAAGAATAAATTTTCTTCAGCCACCCTAAAAAAGTTATTCACAGCGAAAATGACGTCATCATTACTAGGAAAATGGTGACCAGCTAGTTACTTGTTGATTTTGGGAAACAGGTGGAAGTCTGACATGGCTAAATCGGGTGAATGAGGAGGATGGTCAATGAGTTCGAAGCCACAATCATGGATCACTGACATGGCAACCACTGATTTAAACTAACTGATCTGAACTAAATTTTTGTTTCTGGTTCAAAGTGATGAATCCAGGTCTCATCCATGGTTACAAATCGGGCCAAAAATCATCGGGACCTGCTTCAAAAAGGGCATAAATTTTCACGGGACGCCAGGAATCGGACACGTTTCTGATCCGCTGTCAAGAGCTTTGGCACCTATCTTGCACAAACTTTTGTCATTCCCAACTCCTTGGTGATAATGTGCTCAACCGTCTCATGAGAGATGCCCATAACACTGGCAATATGTGGAGTGGTCAATTGTCAATCAGCCAGGGTCTCGAACCAGCAACCTTCGGCACCAATCACCTAGCCGAAAATGGGAAACGCACATACAAAGTGTACTAAATCCTAGAAATTGCTAAGAAGAATAATTCAATGGAGGCAGTTTTTTGTGAATGCCATGATCGACACTGCCCAGTTCATTTTATTTATTCCAATACAAATGACATACTGTGTTCGGAGTTGTCCCAGATTGGGGACTGTACATATGTAAGTCCACCACCATCAAAGGAGCACCGAAAATATATGAATACAATTATGTCCTGATCTATCACCAGATGGCAACCATTACTTACCTTTCCCTTCAAATGGATACGTTGCAGTGTGTCGGTGGGCACTTGGTCGGACGCAAAAGTCGTAATAGCATTTCGACCTGTCCTTCTGCATTGCAATAGGTCATAATAGGCGTATCAAATCCTATGGTCTGTTATTGTCATGGGGACTAGGGGTTCGGGCATATTAACCGTGTGAACTGTCATTGTCAAGCAGGTCGGTTCGGACATGTTAACCCAATCGGCATAGTCTTAGTCTGAAGGCGTTCATGCATATATATTAACTCCCCTATAGTTTGTCAATGTCGGGGGGGGGGGGGGGGGGGCTCAGGCATGTTAACCATACAATGTGTTCCTGTCAAGGACGAGTTCCGTCGAGGAATTAAGGTCTGTCCCATATAGATTTATTGTCTTTCTTTCAAAGAAGATCGTGAGGTCAGGTTCTTAAACTCCACGCTCTCATATTCATTTGTGTTCTAGGATAAAATGATGACACACGAATCACTTATTAAAATTCATACAAAGAATAATAAAATTAGGATAAAATAAAAACATATATTGATAGCTGGAAGTCATAAAATAATCTACTCTTTAAGCTGCATTCCAAAGTGTGTGTTTCAGAAATATCCCGAGATTCCGAATTCATCAATTATTGTCATAATTTTGATAGTATATGTGCACATATGGGAGTAAATTTGGCCAGATATGAGAATATAGACACGTTTTATACTTCCAGATCATTTTAAGGTCAAATTTTAATTCCCAGTGCCTATCCTACCCAAATGACTATTTTCATGCAGATATTTCATCTGGCCTAAAAGCTGTCTCCTAGAGAGTTTCGAGGGGCCAGGAGAGCCCACTTTTGTATATTTGGCCCCAGTGTGATCTTGACCTAATGCCACGGAGAACACTTGAAGCACGATTATTCGAAAATATCATACCTCAAGCTTTGACAATGTACATGGAAGTGGTTTTATGAAGGAGATAGTTTAGTATTTCTTTCTCGTTTTCCATTTTTTTAAATTACACAACACATTCTTGGGCAAACAATCATGTTTTCAAATACTCGTACAGGACTTCCAAGGTGGCAACAAACAGAGTATACAATATCAGCTTGGCACAAGGATGTCATAGTTCTTTTGGTCTTAACGCATTGAATTATTTAGAAATTCAAACGCACAAAAAACTTGCCTCTTAATACATTGTGCCATTTGCCACTCCTTTTCAAATAAACATTTTACGATTATACACAATATTTTGAAGCTTCCTCGCGTGGTAGGCAAGCGTTATTTTCGGATACTATGTCAGTCATGATGACGTTGTCATGATGTCAGCTGTCAAATCTGCCAATGTCATGGAATCGAGAATAAGGGAACGTAGTATGATACTGTTCTGATTAAAACAATGCGGTTTCGGCGTGGTTTAGTGTTTTACTAAATCCTCACGATATATTGATCAGCGTTCCACGAGATTATTTGATGTTTCTTGACAAACTATGTCATAACATGGAGAACAGAATAGGTTTTTTATTTCATTTGGTATTTTTTGCCAGGCTTTACAGGCTGGAAGAAGTTATTATTCACGAAAGGTATAAGCTTTCTTGCAAGACTTAACCTTTGAATTATCTTTCCGTAAAAGGTCAGCCTGTCGATTTTAAACTTATATTTAATTTAGTATCGGAACATATATTAAATGTACTGTTTCGTGTAAAAGAAATTGGACTTTGTCCTGTTATGTTAGTTCTCTGCTGAAAAAAAAATAAGCAGGGTTTTGGACAGAGCACACACATGTGGCATGGGTGATCGCAGTCGTGGGAAGCCTGCAAGTTTTAAAGAGGGACAATAACCCTACACAAACTCATTTCTACATCCTTAAGAGTTCTAGTATTTAATGGGAATTATGAAGTGTTCTCATCATTGTCTTGGATTTGCGGCGAGCATAAGCACCCATAAATAAATCCATCCACCACAAATTCTGACAAAAATTTAGCATTACCTGAATATATCTCGGCTTAGCATACTGAACAGAAGTTTTGATACAGTTCTTGCGTTAATGGTACGATTAAATGTCAGCTTTCTACTGACACATTTAATGGATAATTACATTCACGATTTTCCGAACACGTTGGTCTAAATATACTCTAAAACGCTGTAAAAATTATTACGCTTTTCTTGTTGTTTTTTCTAAAATGCGAAAATTGCTGCTTTTAAAGCCATTCTCTCGCAAATAGTTATTTTGGGCGGTTGGTTTGCTGAAAAAAATATAGCTGTAAAGCTCTTGCGTTCTATGTTCCTTTATATATACACACACACACACACACACACACACATACATACATACATGTATATATATATATATATATATATATATATATATATATATATATATATATATATATATATATACATATATATTAGAGCCTGACCAAACCCGAGCTTACCGGGTTTCAGGATTGAAGCCCGGCTCGGGTTCCGCTTTTACAGTCACTAAACGTTAGGGTTCGGTTATTATTGTCAATATTGGCAACAAAGTTAAATAAGAAGGTCACTGAGGTTACTTTTCGTACTTGTATACACTTTAAACAATGCAACAAACGCTACTTTGAAATTAAGTGCGTCACATGGGTTGCATATATCGCCTGAATTACAATAACAATAATAATAATGCCCTAGTGCTAAAGGGTAACAGCCATAAACCCCTGTTTTAAGTAAAGCCTTATATGAGCATTCTATGATTTCTAAGTTTATTTATGGCATGTTTGAATTGCATATACTGAACCCAAACGGTGCCCGGTTTCAAAATGCGTGTTCGCTCAGGCTCTGATATACATATATAGAGAGAGAAAGAGAGAGAGAGAGAGAGAGAGAGAGAGAGAGAGAGAGAGAGAGAGAGAGAGAGAGAGAGAGAGAGAGAGAGGGAGAGAGAGAGAGAGAGAGAAATTGCAGCTGTTTGTAACAAACATCGAAAAATAAAGTTAACAGTGTTTATCTTAGTGAAATAAAAGCAAGGGGATTGAATGAGTTCAACATGTTGCGTATATACAAAAATATATTTTGGTAACATCATCTGTTTATTTTCTACATTGCACATGATGGAATACACAATAAATTACCAGTTTCATTTACAGACAGGATCAAACCTGTGTGCCATTGTTTACAAAAATGATTGTAGCTACCGTGATCATTACTATTCGCCAATTTCTATACAATGTGTTATCTTTCTTATTCAGGAATAGACATACCATAGAACACACATGCAGGCCGGGCATTCTAATGCCATGTGTGGTGCAAAATATTCATGTTCTTATTCTACCGCATTACTATGACTGCTTCGGGGATTTATTTGTTGAACAGTTTGAAGCTGAATATTGGCTGACGAAATGCGTGGCTAGAAGTTGCAAATTACCACTTAGCATTTTACTTTTGTGAAGCTATACTTAAAACATGTCATATTTGGATCTTTTTGTCCAGAACCACTTCCGAGTAGTCAATACCCTATTCCGTAGTCCGAACTCTTTCCTCTCCGTAAGCACACTGTAAAGTGGACTTCGTAAGCACACGGTAAAGTGGACTTCATATCTGGCAACTTCACCACCGAATAGTTACATATTTTCTTGTCAGTAAAACACACATATTTCAGCAAGTTATTATAATATACCATTTTTGTGCTGAATTGTACCACCAGATTTTTACTGTATTGTTTGTTACACTTGCAATAACGAGTATTACATAAGTTTGCGACCACAGATTTTCATGTGAAACTTTTTGACCTTTTGAAAATGTACATACAATGCTTTTTACCTTGGTTAATGCTCATTTACACATTTGGTTACCGAGATTTCTTTCAGCGGTCCAATTAGGATGAACTTCGGGAAAAAGATAATCGGACATCACTACGTGTAACTTCCGCAGAAGTGTTTATATTATTGCACATAGTTATTTTGTATCTCTATTGCCTAATGCTTGAAGGGCCGGAAGCCCGCACAGGTTTCAACAAACAAATTTTATTTGTAGTTTAATGTGGCTTTTGGTGGATTTTCACAAAAATGTAAACATCAAGTTGAACAAAATGCAACAGACATATTTTTGTACATAAATTTCTCATCGACCATGTAACACTTGCGGTACAGGAAGAAATACATTGTGGGATCATATATCATTAGATACAATGCCCGATGTCATACACAGGATATTATTCCTGATCTGTCGCCAAAATAATAATAATATGAGATTTATTTCTTTTATACATGAGAAATTATAATTGCACCAGGTGTATGCACCTTAATGTTTCTACAGTTCTGGTGTTCTTTATGTGTTGTGCTGAAACTCTTAAAACCACGTATAACATTCATGAGTATTTTTCGAATAGCAAGGCTGTGAACAGAAACAAGCCCAATAACACGTTTACACTTAAATATCATTCATTAAAACTTTCCTTGATTCAAATAACAATTGGCACCCATATAACAGGCATAATAATACAACCTATCGTTCCACGGCACATTTAGATCATTGTACATACATTTGATTTTTGTCTACCTTGCATTGCAGTTTGCACAGCCCTTTGTAAGTATGAATATCAACGTTTACAGAAAAAACGGGAATCTTATGTCTGTAACTACATATACAGTACATTCAGCATTGACTTTAGACACGTAAAATTGTACACATAGGTTATAGTCACTGCACAGTATAATCAAATATTTGAATCACGGTCAAGTACTCATGTTGTATACCAGGTGTAGGAGTTCTTTTGCAATTTGAGTTTGATAAAAAAAAAAATGACAACCGACTTGCAATAGACATTTCAGTTCTGTTTAAATATATTTTCCGCATAAATACAGCAAAGACCCTTGGGTAGTTCCATTCTCACTTCCATGATTTTGTAGACATTCCCTTATGTTTCTTTATTGTGATAACGGCACCTGATGCAGAACCCATACGTAACAGGGCTCGCTTGGTACCTACATTAACTTTTTCTCGGTCTGTTCAATTTTGCGCGTTTAACGGAATATCAAATTTAAGTTGGCATCAACTTTACAGGGTCACATACTTTAAATATAATTTGGATGCCTGGAAAGTTTTGTATTGCATCAGTATGGCTTTTCCAGGAATGAACCGACAGCGTTGCTATTTGCACTTATGTGTTAAAAGATACATGGAATTAAGTATCACATGCTGATGTCACTATACGTATATGATTTCGCTCTTTTTTCCATAATTTTCTATATCCTTTCATTGGTACACCGAGTAGTTTCGCCAATCAAAAGTTGATTTACAGGAAGTAAATACATACATACAAAGAAGGCTTCGATGTCATATACAACATGAGCAGCTATTGCGATAAAGAAGTGTGTTAGACATCGAAAAGATCTATTTACCTGGAATGGGAACGGTTTTTATAGAGTTTCGTTAAGTGATACACGAGCATTAAATGCTCTATAAATAGATGCACTTTGAGGGCTTTTTGTGCATGAGAGCTAAGTGTGTACCGTTTGTACGACTTTTATAATTCACTTGCATAACATTGCAACCTTTGTGACGTGAGTCGTTTTTGTATAAATATGATATGCTACGTGATAAGCATTTTTCAACATCAATATTTCTAGTTATTTTATATCAACGTTTTCTACCCACTGAGGAACATATATATATACACTATGTGCAGATAAGCACATAATATACGCATTCAATAGAGACGACATAATTCCATTTCCTTAGCATTATATCTACCAGTCGATCACAAATTCTGTGTGAGCTAAATGAGCTATATATCATGTCTGCATGACCACAATTTTTATGCAATCAGAAAAAGCAATTTAGATATGCTTTTCTGCTTTAAAAAACTACATGTATCATTCCCTTAACCACTTCTATTGCTGATGAGAAAAATATGTAGCCGATTTCAGTCCTTCACCTAAGGACGTACATAGAATATATACACAAATGCCACGTTATTCTCAGTTTCGTTATTACATCTTGATGCATTGTATCCAGTTGGTAGCAACGTCGCGGCTGAGTTTCTGTGTGAAGCATGCCAAGCCGTAACAGCAGTCAACCTAGATGACAGAACACCAATGCACAAATATATTCTATTGTTTTCTGGATGCAACTGCTTTCCCATGCGCACTCAAGGCTGATGATGCTAATCTGCGCCAAAGTAACACATTATTGCAAACTCTGTTCACCTGGAATGACGCAACTCCTCGCTCAAACGAGTACGATGAACAAATAAGCCATGTTTAAGACGTCGAGTACCCGAAGCTGACGTGAACAAGACACTTTGCCATTTTTTCTCACCGCATTCTTCTGCTAACTGCATTTCGTCCTCCTGTACACATTTTTGCTCAGCTGACTCGTCAGTTTGCTGAATTTATATAAGGCCCACCCGTCCTTACGCGTCGTGCGTTTACAAATTAAATTCACATGTTCGACTTCCGACAAATCCTTGGTCGGATTCTTTTCAAACATGCCGGTGTGTGGTTTGGTGGGTCTCTATCATGTGTATTTATTAGATTACGCTCTGTTGATTTAAAAAAAAATCATTTTTTGTTTATTTGGAAGGAGTGAATTGAAAGAAAAAATCTTTAAAAATACTCAGGCAACTTCTTAAAATTCACACAGGGACACTTCTGGTAAATTCTAGTTCTTACAGGTGGCGCTATAATTTTTTGTTGTGAATTTTGTGTATGTTTTCAGAAATGTCCGCGTTGTTCTCCCAGCGCATGCTGGATTCTCATCAAAGTTGGTGAGGATATAGCTTGACTCGGTTTCCACCTAAGTTGCTCACTATGTAGCCACATTATCAATTCATAAATTACTTCATGGTTTGTGAGACTACAGGTTAACATATGGTTAAGGTATGGACACCAATGCACATGAACACACACACACACACACACATACATACGTATGTATGTATGTATGTATATATATATATATATGTATGTATGTATGTATATATATATGTATATATATATATATATATATATATATATATATATATATATATATATATATGGACACCAATGCACATGAACACACACACACACACATACATACGTATGTATGTATGTATATATATATATGTATGTATGTATATATATATGTATATATATATATATATATATATATATATATATATATGTATATATATATATATATATATATTGTATATGTGTCTTTTCGTCCAGAACCACTTTACTGGTAGTCATAACCCTATTCCGTAGTCCTAACTCTCTACACTCCATAAGCTAACCTGTCATTGTCTAACCTATATATAAATTCAAGGGTCTTCAAGGGTCTTCAGCGGTTAACTGCTCAGAACATGTTTCGGAGCCTGTACCCGTACATGTCTCTCTGAGAAGCAGCTCCTTGTCTAAGCTAAATATTCAGATAGCCCACATAATAATGGAAAAATATATGAACGTGTCAGCGCATTAGCTAAATAGGTGAAGCTTTGTTTATCAATGCAAAGCTTCAATATGAATAATGAATACATGTCAAACCAAACAAAATTACTGAATTTGTATAATACTAGTTTAGATAAGAATAATTTGAATTACTCCTGAACCAGTATGTACCCTTTCTACCTGGATAGCTTACCGGTACCTTAGTTAAACAAACTGCCAGTGTATAACTGAAGTAGAAACAAACTGGGGCATTATATTCTGTTCCAGTGATTATAAATAAACAGTTCCAGCTAGACCACCTGTACAAACCGAGGGGAATCCTAACAAGTACTACAACTATGGACACCAAAAATGTAAAACAAACCCCATGATGAGACCTACTCCTCTGTTTGAAAGTCTCCAAACAATAAATCTCTATTTCGCTGCCAACCCTGAGTTTATGTTTGGACATAATGTGACAAGGTAGTGACATATGATTAAATTTTCTGTCATATTTGAGTAATTTTTGACATTGAGTAAATGTGTACTTAGGCATGTCAGAAAAGAATGAAAGTCATTAGCATTTGAGTCAAGAACATGCTGTAAATACTGTCATATTTGAGCAATTTTTTACATTGAGTAAATGGTGTGTGTTTAGGCATGACCCAAAGGAATGTACGTCATCAGCATTTAAGTCAAGAGCATGTTATCAAAATGTAATCTTTTTAACCAGATTAAGTCCAAAAAACTTGTAACTGTCGTTCGCCGGCTGCTTGCTACCGATAGCTCCTGGAGGTTTAGCCTCACAGAAAACAAGCAAGTCTAAAATGTTTGAAGGTGAATATTAAAACAGAATGATGCCAAAAGATAAAATTAAATAGCAAAACAGACAAGTCTAAAATCTCTAAAATTATTAAAGCCAAACCTGACAACAATCTCTGGATATGTGCAGCAAAATTCGTAGAAATATTTGATCAAACGTACATCTTTGAATCCTCTTGTCTCAAGTTTATTGAAAATAAATGCAAAGTCCTGAAATTTAGAACAAATACGACTAAATCTCACAATTTGTGACAAAAATGTATTATATCCAATAGCTTCCCGTATATTACTGTCCGGGAAAGGATAGTTAATTACTTCAAAGTTAAATTCATCAATTTTGTGATAGACTTTAATGAAAACCTGTCATTAGTGACCCGAATATACAAGTCCAGAAACTTATCTCTGAGAGCACCTGAATTGTTACCTTCCAGAGGGATATCTTTTTGGTAAATTTCTTTTGCAAGGTTTCCTTTAATTTTGTACATCACACAAGCAATATCATCAAAATACCTTGCGTTGTTTGATAATTTTGTAGCCACCCGAAAGTCATTTTTCATCCAAAAACTACATTCAAGCCAAGTTAAACATAAATCAGCAAGCAACGGGAAGCAGTTGCTACCCATAAGAATGCCTTTTATTTGTCGAAAAACCAATGGTCCTCATTGAACAAAAGTATCATCCAAAGGAAATAAATAGCATCTATCAAAGTTTTATCAGCGTAAGATTTAACATCACTTTTTGAATTTTTGTTCTGCAACCAATATGCTCTCTGTGAATATGGATTAGTATTTATGAATGGTTTACCATTAACTTTAACCATTTTGCTGATTAATTCTGAAAGAAAACTGTTGACTTTATCTATGGATAGATTCGTGTACAGGGTAAAAAAATCAAAACATTTGATAGTTTTTGCTTTTAAATCTTTGATTTTAGATGCAAACTCGGAAAAATTGTTTATACTCCAAGAGCAATTTATTTAATAATTTCTAGAAACTGCATTACAGTATTCACTGAAAGGATTCCTAATTACAGTCAAGCACAGTGTTACTTTGACAGTGGTTTTGTAGTACGTTTTGAAGCCCAAGTTATGAATGATGATTTAAAAGGGATTTAATGTAATTGGGGCATCCAGAACAAAAGTGGAATAGTATATATATATATATAATATATATATATAATATATATATATATATATATATATATATATATATATATATATATATATATATATATATATATATATATATGTGTGTGTGTGTGTGTGTGTGTGTGTATGTGCGCGCGCGCGTATGTAAATATGAAACATTTTTCAAAACCGACTTCAGACCCAGTGAAAACTTGCTGAGGATGTACCTTGAATGGATAAGTGCAAACGTTGTTCAAAGTCATACTAGAGTGATTGTTTTCACATTTTATCATTTTTGCTCCCGGTTTGTTTATTTGTTGTTCTGGAAAATATAGTTTTTCCGACAAGGGGACACATCTGGGATTGTAAGTTTCTAGTTTCGCTCAACAGGTGGTGGTGTCATTTTTCTACTTTTTATGTATTTTTGTGTGTTTGTATCATTTCTCATTTAATGCTATTGCTTTGGATTTAGCGCACAATTTGTGATAATTTACCTGAGGTAAACCTCTACCAAAGTTGTGCACAAGAAGGGACTGCTTTATTTCGTGATTTTCAGTGAAATTTTCATTTCAGTCATGTTTAATTAGTGTATACACTACCACTTATTATAATATATTTACATAGCCATGGGTAGGGTATTATCAACGCATAAGAGCAGATTACAACTTCTTCGCAATTGGAGTCATTTCATGAAACCTAATACAGATATGTACCAGAACTCATGGACATGTCTCGTAAAAAGTAGTTTTCAGTCATATATCTGGGTCACACCTACAACTTTAAGCTATTCATCGCTAAGCTCAAACTTCAGTTCGTTTCATGAAACCTAACAGAAACTCTCTACACATCAATTCTATTTGTGTCTTTTTGTCAAGAGCCACTTCCTATAACCCTATTCCGCAGTCCAAACTTTTTATTCTCCATAAGCTAACCTGTCACTGTCTGACCTATATACACATGGAAATAATATTATCTATATTGCGCTCGTTCTTCTGTAGAATTTTGACATAGGCTGTATTAGTCCAAATAAATTAAAGGGTCTTCAGTGGGTAACTATCAGAACATGTTTCGGAACTATTCCCAGTCATTAATGTATGCCGTAAATTAAAACGAAGTCACAAGGTTAAGCACTGCGCGTCATATTGGTTTTGCCTTGTGCTATTCATCCCTACTCCATAATGTCCTTGTGCTTTGATGGATTTGATGAAACCAGGATAGACTTGCATCAGGCCTACATACATGCTATGTTTTAAACCTAGCTCACCAGGTTTTGTGATATGGGTCACAGTAAGAAACTCTTCATCTCTGGATTATAACTTTCCTGTGCTTCAGTTTCATGAAAGCTCGAGCGTATACGAATGAGGAGCAACATCCATCTTATGTAATAAACAACTTAGTCCAAAATACGCTGCGCTGCATGGCATGGCGCGGTGCTGCGCAGCATGGCTCAGTATGGTGTGGCGCGGGCAGCAGGCTCATAATTCAACTGGCTGAGGACCTCCGACTGGACGTTCCTACTGCTCAACCAGTTTTGAAACACGACTATCAACCACTGCAATTATACGCTTTTAAGCATTAAAAAAAAAAAGTTCCCGTAATGGTCACATTATCAGATCCACTGTCACAATCATTGTTTCTGTGACAAATGCCACTGAGACATACTCGTAGTTTGTGCATGTGGACATGCAATGCATCATGAATGATGTGAACCTGTCAGAGTCTTTATGCCATCTAAGTAAATGGATGACTTGATCTTGCAAACATGTATGCTTGTCTGTTGTTTTTCATTAAAATTTAATCATGCTATTAACAATATAGAGGCAAATTATGTGTTACTTAAATCTTGAAAATTGTCAGAATACACCATATGAAATATAATTTTAGAAAACTCTCCAGCTTGGAAGGGAAGCCCACCCTATCCAAAACCCTCTCGCCTCCTCCCCCCGCCCCCCCCCCCCCCCGGCTCAGTCCCTGCACTCCCTTACTTAAAGCTCCTGATTTTAGAGCCTGAAATGTTGGCAAGTGTGGAAACAGCACTGAAGGAGCTAATATTTGTAGTCGGCTTATATAAGTCTTTAGTTTTATGCGTGTAAGCATATCCATAATATATATATATGTACATATATATATGTGTGTATATATATATATATACATATATATATATATGTGTGTGTGTGTGTGTGTGTGTTGCACTCTCTCCCTGTCATGTAGGCCTACCAACTCGTGACAGCAACACGGCTGAAATAAATAAATGCGGGCGCTATCAACATATAAATACGTTAAATTACACCAAAATTTATATCTAGGATCGCCGAATTACGTTCAAGTAAACCAGAATATAAAATTCAAACACATCTAGACCAGAATTTATGTGAAGTGAGATGAATCAGGTACCTTTACTCGTGTAAATAACCACTAAGTAGCAACATGAATCTCTGACTCTTCATATATACCCTGATCATACAGTGACTATATAGTGTTCAAATATTTTACTTGGTCATGGCTTACATTAGAATGACCTGCACGTGAATTGGTTCATGTAAGAGATACAGAAGAAATGTGCGTATTTGCCGACTGCAGATAGCCCCTATGCCTATAGCAAATACACTCCTGTCGGCTCCACACAGTATTCATGGTGCTTGATGATAATTAAGAGATACTTCATGCTAATTATGTCGCCTGTTGGTAAAAAAAAAAATACGGGTTCCAGTCCGCTATATAGAATAGAAAAACAAGGACACAAACATATCCTTTAATTTGTACAGGTAAAACTAAAATAATGACAATTATAATATACAACTGAGATGATTAAGATATTTGCTGTTATATAGTGCTTACATACCGACTGCAATGAACTGGGCCGTCTCGATTATACCATTTACGCATGCCGGCCACCATTGAACCATTCTTTTTCAGGAATGCGGATTTGGTGGAGTTGGTATGTGCGTTTCGGCTTGGTCAAAAATGCGCCATACAAAACCACCTTGTATATTGGCCACTCTCGGCTGGTCTTCCATAGCAGACACTACTGTAGATGTTTTGGACTACCCTTAACAGTCTGTGTTTACGAGTGCGCATGGTTATGGTTACGAACATGCAAATATGAATGGGTTAAAGAATGGCAGAAAACTTGTATCTGACAAGATAACGTTAATTGTGTTTATATGTAAATAAATAAATATACATATATATTTATATAGATGTGCATATATATATATATATACATGCTGAAATAAATGCCGACTCACTACATATATTGCATAACCGTGTTGATATGGCACTAGCAAAAAACTGCCTCCATTGAACCATTCTTTTCAAGAATAGGGATTTGGTCGAGTGGATATGTGCGTTTCCCATTTCAGCTTGGGGAATGGTGCCAAAGGTTGCAAGTTCGAGTCTTGCTCGTTTCGAACATCATATATATGTATAGTATTTATCTAAAGTAGGCCTACATTGCTCATAGATTGACAAACGTCGTGCATAATTAATGAGCTGGTCGATTTTTTGTTAGATTATGTCATTGTTTTGAAAAAACAGCCTTATCGGAGTCTATATGAGGCCACGTGACTGTTGTATACTCTCGAACAGACCACTAAAGGAACCCCAGTAGAATGCGTAGTCTTGGTTGTGCAATAGGAAACATTCATATTTAACTGCGATCATGCTCACTTCCTGTGTTGCCGGGGCAACAGACTGATGCTTCCACCATGATCAGGGCAGATTTGTATTATATACTACACAAACATCCCTAAATAAAAACCTTTTCAACCAAAAGAGAGCCCATTTCTAATTATTTTAGGCATCCTTTATGTTTCAAATATATGTTAATACATTTTTGTAAGATTATTGTGTGTTTGTGTTGCTCATTTCGTTGAGAAAGTACTTTTGATCATGCTGAATACATGGATCTGCCCCGATGCAGGTAGCTCTCTCTTTTGCTTAATAGGTGTTAGAGTAGGAACGCATTTAGATATGAATACATTCTATTGCATCTTCCTGTCCGAGGTCCCCAGTCCAGGTCTATTATGAACTCACTGCCCGCGCCACACCATGCTGCGCCATGCCGCGCAGCGTATATTGGACTAAGCTGCAATTAATAAACTAGGCCACTAGGTCACGGTGATATTCATTCACCATTTGCCTTTGTGTCTTAACATTCTTGCTCTTTGACATGCTCTGATATTCATTCACAATAGGAGATATTCATATTAACTCAGATCCTGTGCTGCCACCTAGACTGCAGTGAGGAACCTGACAGCAAGGAGGGTAAGTTTCTGTATGTAGCACGGCTCAATAAGCTTCTTTGATAAAAGTTACAACTCCAGAAAGTAAAATGCTTCAGAAAAGTCATTCACTGGAGCTTAAAGCATACAAGATACGAAATATATTTTGTAACTTTCATTTGTCGGGTGGAAAAAAATAATATTTCTGGATGCTTAAGTCACATTATTGGTACATGTGCCCTGATCATGGCTGAAGCATAGTTCTGTTGCCTAGCAACTGAAGGGACCAGAGCAGATCTGCAGCTCACATGGTTAAATATGAATACCTCCTATTTGCCTTTGCTCTGTAACACTTTCGTTCTTTGACTCTGTTTAAAAAACCTCATACACACACACACACACACACACACACACACACACACACACACACACACACACCACACATAACAGGTCTAGAAAGCATGTCTTCAGAAAGAAGGTTACTAGGTATTATATGGGGTTAGTGATAGCCGTATGTTACCAGCTGAAAGTTCGATTTATCTCATCAGCTTTGATATGCTTAATTTTTCCGAGTTCAAGATGTAATTCAACCTGAAGTTCAGCCTGGCTCAGCTTGGCTCAGCTCAAGCCAGATCAAGTTTATACTCGTATATTTGTAAGTCTGTTGAACTCCGGCAGTATACTGAACAGTTTTGTTCCTAATCAATAGGTAAATATATTATGTTTGTGTGCATCACGATATTAGCCTGTACTTACCATTTACATGACGTGTGTACGAAGACAATGTTCTCCATATATATCCTTTCACTACGTGAGTAATGTTCAGTTACTGGTATTTACATATCTTATATGGACACTGTTTGTATTAATCAGTGATACATGGCATATTGCCACCGTATAGAATACTTGATTCATGTTCCCATCGCTACTTGCTACTCTTGCACATGTGGCTATTGCCAGGACTGTTTGCGAAATTACACTTTTCTGGCATACTAAGAGTGTATATTAATTTGTATACCTCTTATATATATATATATATATATATATATATATATATATATATATATATATGTGTGTGTGTGTGTGTGTGTGTGTGCGTGTGTGTGTGTATGTAGTCTACAGGGAGTGACTTGAAGTATGGGCATACCATGTTTAACCCTAGGGAACCTAATACCGATGTACCTGGATGCAACGTTTTCCCACTGAAATTACCAGAAAGTGTCCAGTGTAGCCTGTGTTTTTGCCATTGAGCATAAAATGACGAGATTGGTCAACAACATGAGTCAGAGCCTCTGGGTAAAGCTCAGAATGCGTTGAAGAAAGAAGCTGTTGACTCAGTCTTCAGAGATTGAAATGAGAGTGTTTAGCCACACCGTGTTTGCATTGGAGATATATATCTTACATCACATTTGTAACTCAGGTACCACCTTTCCAGAATCGTCTGTTTAATGGCTCGATATGTTCCTCCGGTCACCTTTAGTGATACCAGGTTGACAGTCATGGCAATGTAGCGCGGGATATACATTTACGGTGTGTGATTGCACCACGTTTTATCAGTCTCCTGTTGTATTACCCCAGCGCCAGTGTTCACTTGTGTCATGTACACATTTGTGATGATACTTTTGCACAGCGCTATTCAGAAACATCATGTTTACACTCTTAATAATTGGCTGAACAATATTTACACTGCTGCGAATTAGTTGCACGAAGTTCAAATTGTTGGCAATTAGTTGCACAGTACGCTATTGATGATTATGCGTGAATTGTTTACACTGTTGGCAATTAATTTACACTGCTGACAATAAATTGCAATTATTCACTGCCAGCAGTTAGTTGAACGATGTTGACACTGATCGCACTCAGCAGTACTATGCTGACACCATCGATAATTTGCCGACTTTTAGTAGCGCTATGTCATATATTGATCATAGAAATACCGCGTGTGCACTGACTTTTACCGCTTTGCCATTTCATGTCCATACTTTAACATTCAGTTACAACGCACGGGGGATCTAAAATGTTAGTCTGGCATGCATTATACATCGTGCAGAATTTCTGTCATAGATTTACTTACTCTTTGAAATTTAGTTGTAATGCAGCGATGTCTAACTCTGCCATTTTTTTTTCACATTCGTAACAGCCAGCTTCGCCATACGTATAACATTGGCTTTTACACACATCTTCATGACAACCATAATGCAAGTTCTGTTGTGTAATTTTCAGTTTTATTTGTGTGCCAGCATTGTGCCACTTTTGATTCTCCACCTCAACGCTTAAGCCTGTGTAACCACTGGTGAGTTTTGTACATGTCCATAGTTTATCTTGCCTTCCACAATGGTGTTTTTGCGTATTATTCCATTTACCCACAAATTTACCGTTGAAAGGTTGTGTTGTTACACCACCCACATTGATGTTTTGCCTTGGTCTGATTACCACTCTGTGTACCAAGCGAACCCCTAGACGAACAGTTAGTTTTTGCACATGTTCGCTGACCTGGCCTTGGAAGTACACCATAGAAAAATGTCATTGAACGTATAATATACCCATGACTATTTGCTTTAGTGAGCCCAGAAAATACCGTGTGTAATTCTAACCTGAGGGTTGTCCATGCTGGAACATCTCTGTTTGATGGAAGTTCATCTCACTCTTGCATATCCAAGCCAAGGTTATAAATCTTGCCAGAATAATGTTGTTGTTTTTTTCTTGCCTTTGATCATAGACTATTCCGTGGGTCATCATGTTGATGTAAATTGTGTTTTGATTATTATCAACAGGAGCACTAATTTTTGTGCGAACTGATTTTGTATTGCCATTTTTTTGCGGGTTGAAGATAAGTAAGCATCCTAGTGTGTGTATATTTTTCCTTTGCAATACTTTTGGTGAAATGTTTGGTCGTTTTCGTGTTGACAGCACTGTATTTATTGATGAAAGTTTCATGATCACGAAGCGAGTAGTGAACACATGAAGCCGTTCCGTGGGTCACATATGTACGCTCTTTCGTTTCAATCGACAAAAGCATGCGCACAATTTCATTCCAAGGTTAAGTATACACGTCATTTCTTTTCAAGCTCAGGTTTATACGTCATTTCCTTTCAATTGATGTAAGTAATCTTTTTTCGATGTCAACACACGATTGTCGGCCTTAATTATCACTGAACTTGGGAGTTTTCTCTTTTAATCCATGCATCCGTTGCCTGCTCGCGAATACGGTAAAATTCCAAGGAATGCTGAGAATACAGACGCACACTCTGGTTTAGCGATTTATCCAGAAGCCAATGGTAACAATGAAGCCATTCCGTGGTATATGGCGTGGCGCCAATTGGCAATGCCAATACCTCCCCCCCCCCCCCCCAAAAAAGAAAAAAAAAATAAGATCGTTTTACTAAACACGATCTTGTCCTTTTAGCGTGTATGTCGGTTTTTGTGTGTTTTCAAACACAGAAACCACTCTGGCTTGCGACCATATTCATTTTTGTATACAGCGCATGATCACAAATGAAAATACAGACCAGCACGCGGATCGATGTCCACTCGGACCGTGAAGTATGCTTCCTGTAGAAAACATTGTAGATCCCAAAATTACCTTGTTCCCTCTTCACAACTCATGGCACTGACATCAATGATGTATCTTTCCTCACACTTATTATTATTATTATCATAATTATTTCCTATGTCATAATATATCATCACATGTTTGTTTCGAAGGTATAAACAATATTAAAAGATGGATTGTCAAAGGAGTTCTGTTTGGCCTTGACATCTTTGTTGTGTATATGTTTGAGAGCATGGCTGTGGGCGTATTGCGATACTTTGTGTGCCGGACCCCATTCTGAACTTGGCTTGGACAATATTTTGATTCTCTGCAAAAGTATCAGTTGAAAACAATTTTAAATGATTTAATTTTTGCAAACACTTAACTTAATTGGCTTGCTTGTGGAAGTCTTCGTCGTCTTCGTAGTCGTCCTAGTCGTCATCGTCACAATCTACCAATCTTTCGCATAAAATATAAGCAACATATAAGCAAAAAGTAACAAGGTTAAAAATACAATTTCGGAAACTTTATATTTGAATATCTACACATGTTGCAAGGAAAGTAAAGCCGTTTGCTTAAGATAAAAGAAACTCCCTATACTCACTTCAAGAAATCCTAATCCCTTGGGAGCAGCAACTATTTTGTAGAGGAGCATGAGAAAAACCGCTACAATTGGCGCTACCGCCATTGCCCAGCCAAGTCCATTAGCCCAACTGGGATAAACATATATTCCCAATTTCAAAGGCTTGTACTGGATCCAGTTGAAAATAAGCAGGAACTGAAAGAGGATATATGTGTATTGCAGGATGGAATAATACCAGTAACTTTCTACCTTAAAGACTCTTAATAATTATACTTTTCTATTGTTACTGTTACTGTCTTAATTTGCATAAAATCTTATAGGATACCATCTAGGCCTAATATTCAAGTTCCTTTTCTACATGAAATTAAATATTTCGGAAGTAAATTTCACCGCTCATATAGTAGGCCTAAAATGCAGAAAATACCACGATATTAATCCACATAGAATACAAGTGTTCACGATCTTTTAAATTTAATTTGAGCAGAGGAAGATGGCGTGGAACACGGTATGGCCCAGGTCAGACATCTGTGCTCAGAGATACATTTGAAAAAAAAAAAGCTGAAGGCTTTAGAGATAGGTTTCAAAAAGAGCTGACAGTTTTAGACGTTATACTCCATCTTACCGTTAATGTTGCTGGACTGAGAAATCTCCAGAAGGCACTGAAGAACCGGTGCCACATTGGTCCCC
>OZ026612.1:54355378-54387378 GCA_964020975.1 Hermodice carunculata
GGGGACCTATCATTACTTCTATGTCTCGTAGAAACCGTTCTGCTCCTAAAATTATTTTAATACTAAACTCTTAGTTTGTTTTTACAAATTGGGTACCCTGCGAATTAATATAAACGTTCGGAAGTTGTGGACATACATTTACTTTAATTGAAAGAAATAGTTCTGTTTGTATATCTACTTTCTCTACTTGGATATAATTTCCATGGGCAAATAAGTGTCATAATTAACGATTCAGTAAGGTCAAGATAACTACAGTACCTTAAAAAGTTAATTGCGGTTTATATAATTTTGAATATAATATAGTGTCTCTTACATTACTTGACACGCAATTCCGTAATCCAAATAGCATGCCCACCTTGCGACCTGTGATTAATATATTCTCAACAAAAAATTCTATAAACTTCTGGACTGTGAGATTTTTCGTTTTCTTGCTGTTGGGTAAATAGGGGATATGCATATTAAGTTCCCGCCCCAACTGCATTCGTGATTGCCTAGTCTCGCCTGGTGACATATTTGGTGATATTGTTAGGTACCTGTGGGGACAAGCGGAATATTACTAATATTTTGGAAATACAGAATACTTATCAAAGGCATATGGAGGTTTCTCTTATGTATGGCTCGGGAAATACTAAACGAATATCAGTTTGGCATTTGTGAACTTGAATTTCTCCAAAAAAATATGCCAATTTTGTGAGAAATGCACATATTGCCTGTTTGTGACAGTGATGCAAACCTCACGTCCCCCGTGATCGACAGGCGTCAAACCCGTGCTTTGTGGCGGGAAATAATATGCATACTGCGCATTGTCGGTGTAAGAAGCAGATAACTGACGTTTTTATAAGTGACAGATATTTCCTGTGCAACATTATTTGCTGAGAAACATTTGAAATTTTATGTAGGAAAAACATATTGGTATCTGAATTAGTTGCAGTACAGGTGTACCAACAGCACACACAAACCGCGTTTATATATATATATATATATATATATATATATATATATATATATATATATATATATATATATATATATATATATATATATATATATATATATATATAACTTTTTTATAAGTGACAGATGTTTCCTGTGTCCTATAGAAGGTTCTGCAGAAGAGAGCATTTCCGCAAATATGATACACACAAACCGCGTCTATCTATCTATCTATCTATCTATCTATCTATCTATCTATCTATCTATCTATCTATCTATCTATCTATCTATCTATCTATCTATCTATCTATCTATCTATCTATCTATCTATCTATCTATCTGTCTATCTGTCTGTCTGTCTATGTATGTATGTATGTATGTATGTATGTATATATATATATATATATATATATATATATATATATATATATATATATATATATATATATATATATATATATATATATATATATATATAAGCCGTTAGAGAACTTAGAATGCTAATATTTAACCATGTGATTATAGAATGACATTGTACATGCAATCATTAGCGCGTGGTTTGTCCATTCGTGCATATATCCACAGAGTTTAATAACTACTTGTCCATTCTTTAGTTCATTTAATCATTCGTTTACCTGCAAAATGAAAGTCCGTCTTTAATATACTGCCATATCATTTTTGCTGAAATGCTTTCCTGCACGCCCTTCAATAAGTTTGCGTCTCAGAGATAGTATGAGAAGTGAGACTTACCATACACCCAACCTATGAGAAGGGATTCCATAATAGCCAATAGGAAGACTGACCAAGACGCAGCATATGTATCCATTAACTGTAGTACATACATGCCTCCCTACAATGACAAACAAAAATTTAAAAAAAAAAAGAAAAAAAAAAAAAAAAAGAAAAAAAAAATCGATTTCCTTGTCGTAACAAAACAGACATTCATTCCATCAGATGTGTACAACCAGGAAATGTATGTCAAGAACCTCAACAGTACCAAGATTTTTGAAGTGGACTGTATGGATTCGGACGCAGAAACTATAACAAACTGGACTGCGACAGTTCTGTGCTCAGCTGACCTTGTAATCAGGAAACTTCAGTGACTTTATAAGGTTGACAGTTGGGTCAAAGTCCCCCAATCTAGTCGAGGAGCATGACCGTGTCCGAGTTCCAAGATCTAGCTCAAATAGTTCTTTGGCTATCATCCAAAAATCATATTCACAATGATTCCCCTGATGTCCGTGAAGATTAAGCCAATTTCACGCACATGAACATATTATGTACGTGAGTGCCTTAAAATGCGTTTCTGCATCTTTTTGAAGCAATTGACTCCGTCATTTCATAGATGCTTCTTACGAAATATTATAGATAGAAAAAAATCAAGCAAACTATTCAACAAAATTAATACAAACTTACCCAAAAAGAAAATAAAAATAGATATCCAACAAGTTTGACATATCGAACAAACTTGATACCATGACAGAAACAAGGTAAATTTCAACCAAGTTTGAAGATCTGGTCCACAGTTTTGGAGAAACATGCATATACAGGTATTTATTGTGGTAGCCCTATACTAACCATGCTAACATGTACGCATCTCGATGAATGGTCAGAAAATAATTCCAGAAATTCGTTACAATATTAAAATATTGGCAGTGGCAGCTATGAAAACTTGGGACTGGCGAAGTCAAGGAACTGTCCTCATGCGTTTGAACAGAATCCAGAGAACGGCTTCAGACAAAAATCGAAAAGTACCAAAAACACTTAAATTTATATCATAAGAGGCAAAAGAACCAACTTTACAATCTGTTGCAGCATGTAAGACACAGGTGTACCTTAACCTGTTCCTATAAAAATTCCAAACAATAGAAAAAACATAGTTTTTAACATTTTTTCCAAGAAATGGACCAAAATGTGATGGAAGTTTATATATATGCGCGGCTGCAGAAAAACACAGTTTTTTTCCGAGAAATTAAACAAAAATTTGTATATATATATATATATATATATATATATATATATATATATATATATATATATATATATATATATATATATATATATATATATATATACATATACATACAATTTATATAAACAGACAAGAAAGCATAGTACGTCCCCATCAAGTTTGAAGAGGATCCGGTTAACAGTTTTTGAGAAGTCTAAGAAGTGAAATTGTTGACGTTCAACGGATGAATGAGTAATGAGTTGGTTATGGGCTCAGCTGACTGACGTGTTAGAAAAGGACATAAAAGAAGAGTGACAATAATAGCTCGTATAAGTTTAATTTGTTGAATTTCTTTGTAATGAATACTATTTCTGCAATGAGCATACATTAAATCATACAAATTGTCTCTGGAGACTGAAAGGTTTTTATTAATGGACAATATTTTAGGATATTTATATCGCTTACTGGCTGTTATTTCTGTTAGCGCAGAAAGTCGTCCAATCTTATCAGTCACTTAGGCAAACGATACCATAAAACGTACTTAGATTTCGTAGATCTGTGTATGAAATATTTACCTCCACTTATATAAAGATGTAAAACGAAGTACATAATGACAGACACGATGATTTATCGACTTACTATTGGTTCATAGATTATATCCAAGCATGTTTTACAGCTCACATTCCACTTACCCGCGAACAGATGACTAACCCTCCAAAGTACCCCACAATGCTCATGAAGAGAACTACAAATGTCTTCCATTCTCGGAGAGATGGAAACCGATCTAACATTGCAGTTGTTACCGTCTCCAGCAAGGCAAACTGGAAACATACAAGTGCAAAGTCACAACCATATGATAGCATGATACTGTTACGTCTGACATCAGTGTAACTAATTGACTGCTGATGACAGATCATGGTCTGTTGTATGTCAATTTACTTGAAAACAAGCTGTCTACGTGCCTACAAAGGAAAGTTGTTGCCGTGTAGCTTCAAATTGAAATTAGAAAAGCTATATGACGGAAAACATAAACATGAAATTCAAGGAAACCCTGCAGCAAAATAAGACTCTTGCCAGGAAAACAGTTTACAGGTAAAAAGGAAATACCAGACAGAAACAAAGAATTGTTGATAAAACGGAATATCAAGTATTAGCTAACAAACAAGATGTGGTCATGTTGTGAGAAATTACTTAGTTCTAGTACACTTTATTGCAACTTTGATTTCATTTATGGGTCGCTATTGACGCTACAGCGTGAACTGATGGCAAACTGGTCACCATATGATAGCATGGGACTGTTACGTCTGACATCAGTGTAACTAATTGACTGCTGATGACAGATCATGGTCTGTTGTATGTTTTGTCTATTACAATTACATGTGCATTATGTATTTTCAAGTCTGTTGTTGTTCCTAAATTGCATCATTTAACTTCACTGGGCCACATACTGTTCAGAAATTCTAGCTTCAGTGGCGCCTGAGAGTTTCGCTCTGGACAAAATTGATGATGGACAAACTTAGGATGACCTATCTACATATAATAATTTTGCAGATAGCTGTACAGCATTTAAATTTTTCCATTCCCCCAATAGGTATAAATTCAAATTCTACAACTTTTGTTTCCACTTCACTGGGTGCGCCCACAGCACAATCCTATGATTGGGAATTTGGAATGACACCTCTACCTATACTAATTTTAAAGGTATGCTACATTTAAACTTTTAAGTGTCCCTTATTAGCATATATTAAAATTGTGCAGCTCTTGTTTCTGGTTCATTGGATGCACTTACAGCACAGACCTATGAATTGAAGTTGGTATGGTACTTGTACCTATAACAGTTTTGAAGATATTCAAGGCTTAAATTTTCAAATAGCCCAGATATGCATAAACGTAGAAACTGTCACCCTCTTCACAAAAAAGCCAGACTATATGTGCGGAAGTTTAATCATGCCGAGTTCAGAGTTTCTGTGTGTCATAGTCTTCACATAAAATGTTCGATAAATTTGATGGTAAAGAAAGGAAGAAAGAAAGAATTTACAGAAAAAGGAATGTCTGTGTTGGCACACAGACATAACTATAATATTGCTTTGTATAGAGCTTTATTGTTCAAGAGTATTATGAGAATTTATCCCTTCCAGTTATCTTCTTTTGCAAAGAATAAGACCAAGTCAAAAGCTTTCCTTGGGGGCGTGTTTGACGCAATACGCACAACCCGCGGCAAGGAAAGCCGTTAAACTACATCGTGCTGTTATAATAGGTATTATCTACAATTCCCGCCTTTTTTAGATTTTATTGACGAGAAATAGAAGCTAACGCATTGAAAACATTAAGGCAGACGGCGAGTTACTCTGGTCTCTTTTGCGAGTTTCTCTGGTCTCTTTTGCGCAATTTTAACGTAAAAGATTAGGACGTTGCTGCTAAACCGGGTCCAGTTTCGGTTGTTGAAGCGACTACAGAGCCGGACAAGGTAACGTCAGACAATATACACAGGGACTCCGGAGCCAATACTCTATACAATACTGTGAGAAATACACTGTAGTGCCGGATCCGGTATCGCAGCCAAATACAGTAAGAGGGCCGGGTGCGGTACTATAAATGGGAAAGATCTATATTTTGCAATGCTATAGATGGATTGTCGATAGAATACCACAAGACGATAATGACGTCAATGACGATAGCCAATCACAGGCCTCCCAGTTCTGTAGTAAAAGAATTATCCGCCACCGGACCCGGTTCTGTAGACACTTCGAAAAAAAATAAACTTTGTTATATCGTTCCCTCGCTATGAAACCCGAGGTCGTGTCATCTGCTTTTTTTTCTCTAGTGATAAGCCATCAGTCAGTAGCTTTTCTTGACAAACTGTTTCGCTCAGAGTGTGCAGAGGAAAGCGTTGACTCAGGGTTCAGAGATTTAAATCATGAAAAGGCACTGCCAACCGTCCTCTGGTTTTTCATGTCTCAGAGAGTGGTCAGGTTAGGCCCCCCCCCCCAAAAAAAAATGTACAACATTTTAAACTCCCCATAATGGATTTTGGTGATACTATAACCAGCAGCAAAGAATGGCTGGGGTAAAATGTGTCACCCGTTGAAGCCTACTAAATACCGATTGTATTAAGTTAAAAGAAGCGTCGTCGTCATATCTATTAAACATATGTTACTGAATCTACTCTATATCTCATAAATTTTCAATCGTTCGTAGGGATATTATAAACAATTCTCGTTTGGCTTAGAATAAACAAAGATATGGCAACCCTACCTGACTGTCCAATCCAAGTGTTAAGAGCATGAAGAAAAACAGGAATGACCATAATGGAGATATGGGTAATCTGGTAACCACTTCTGGGTAGACGATGAATGCAAGACCGGCACCTACATCAGAAAAGCAAAACAATATGGCTGTTACTTTTTATACTGTGGTATAAAAGTGTAATTCACCTAGTTCTTGACTAATTGATGTGTTCTATTGGCTCAGACAAATATTTACATTCCAGGAGACCAAATAACAGAACAATAATCAGGTTTGCTCCTTACTAGTGATATGTAACGAGATTTCAGGGTTCTCATTGAAGAAAAAGAACTGCGTGATCCTTTTATGAGCTCAAGCATCCTAAAAGACTTTGCACATACGGCATCGAAATGATTTTAAAAATTCAGGTTCCATGTGAGAGTGACACCAAGGTCCTGAGTGTCATAAATTCTTTCCAAGCTTTGATAATCTAGCATGTAGTCAAATAATATAATCCTTTTTCCTATTTGTGAAGGATATTGCATGACATTTACGGATGTTCAACAACAGTTTCCACAATACACACCACCTGTATATTCTCATCAAATCGTCCTGGAATAGAAAAGAGTCATTCATACAAGTGAATTCAAGGAAAAACTTTGAACCATATGGATAGATACTAATCTGGCTGTGTTGTAGAAAGGTCGGCAGGTCGTTTAAAAAAATTACAAACATAAAAGGACCAAGAATGGATACCTGCAGCACTCCTGAAGGAACGTGAAAATGGCCAGATGCCATACCGGTGACTGTAACACATTGTCTCCTGTTTTGGAGGTATTAACGAAATAGCTTGATTAAGGTTCCATGAAAACCCTGAGCATGGAGTTTGTGAAGCAAAAGCTGATGGGTTACCGTGTCAAATGCCTTAGCACAGTCAATGTATATACAGTCAACTTGCTTCTGTGAATCTACACATTCGGACAAAACATCAACAAAGGACATTAAATGAGTAGCCGTTGATCGTCCTCTGATCTGTTTTGAAATTCACTGATATGACCTTCCACAAATGGGTAGGCCTTGTCGTGTATGATACGTTCAAATACCTTTGATGATAAAGGTAGGAGTGAAACAGGGCCTGTAATTGCTGATGGCATGTTTATGACCAATCTTGAAAATTGGTATTTTATTGGCTTGTTTAAACCTGTCGGGGAAACCCCGTGTGCTGATGCTTTTTGAAATATAACAGTCAGTGAAGACTGTTCAGCACAGTTTTTCAAAATACTACCAGATATATTGCCAGAATCACACGCTTCGCACTGTTCCGTCCCTTTAAGCCTTTTCACAACGGACTCAACCTGAATATGAATAGTAGAGGGTGATTGACTGTTTATAACTGGCATCCCTGGCAATTCTGTGGGGTTCATAAGATCTGCTTTGACATAAATAGACTCAAAAGTGTCTGAAAAGTTCATTGAAAAATCTAATAGCATATTATACATGATAAGACTGGAGAGTTTAAACATTTGTATGCCTTTTCTTTATTTTTAAAACAAAATTCACGGCATGAACTAAATACGATGCTCGCCCAAACGTTAGACGCGTGATTAAGGAGGAAAAACTGTTACAATTACAGTTATTTTATCACGCTATTTTACATCAACGGCCCCACGGTGTGCTTTATCTTACACCATCCTCCCTCTTCATTCCTCAGATTTCATGAGATGTACATTATTTACTTTGTCCATTACAATAATAATATAACTTTTACTTATGTTCACGATTAAAGGTCTGGTGACATTTGAAAGATGCGCATACATCTGCAGGTCTAAAACACACTTGTTGATATTTTTATTTGGTACAAAACGACGGAAATGCCATGTTGTAGCTGACAATTTTGTGTCGTCTTCACTATCACGTAAGTACCTAATGTTGAAATAAAACATTATAAAGGATCGAGATATAGAAGTCTATGACTTCTATTACAAGGTACTGAGACCCATGCAATAAGCATTTGTCCTCCTGATATAATGATTTTCAGTTGCCTCACTTCTCATTTTTGTATTTTCTAATGGAACATGCTGGTCCATTCACTCCGCAGTGTCAGACTTAATTTGCATTTGGAGACGTCTTTGTGAAAGCTAATGCTCGTAGACTTGGCCCTCAATAGAACTAATTTTACCAGCCGCATGAATCGATCTCATTCTCATTTTTTCTGCATTATTAAACAATTAATGACATTAATTAAAATCATATTGTTACGGCATGATACATGCTGCGATTCCTCGTGCAAGTACTTGTTCTGTTACAGCTTGATCGTTGCTAGTCACATGTAAGAGACATTCAAAAGATGCATTAAATTAAAAAAATCTCGTCTGGTTTGGATTGAATGCGAGTGGCTTGCTGCAGCCTATCTGTCCGCATAAAGATAACCACAAGGTCGACAACTGTTTACATTTATTACTATCGTCTCACATTAGTTTTGTGTCAGGAAATTGGTTTCATGGACTCTTATCAGTGCTTAATCCTCACAGGACAGTGGCAACTACCTTTTTCCTCGATCTCTGGGACAGTTAACAGCATCTGACCGATCAGAATAACTTACCATCTGTGCAAACGAGCAAGTCACCTCCAGACCTTTTATGCGAAAAAATGGACAAGGGAAGCTGGCAAGCCAAAGAAGTGTATTCTTCTGATGTTTTTATCATTTTTTTTATTTTAAAAGGATTACGTCTTGTAACACTTTGTGCCAACTGGTCTCTCATTTTTAGGTGAAAACTTTTTTCTTACAAGAGAAATATTTATGTCGTGACGTGAGATACTCCATTTATTATTTTCACATGTCTTAAGTTAATCGTATTGTAAACTTATTTCAAATCATGGGGCTATGCAGAAAAAAGTTTTGAAGGGCAATGCGGCTGCTGACTTTGTATTCTCCTTATTATAACAAAATGCGTTGTGTAGTACAAACACCTTTATACATAAATAATGTAATAACGACATTCATGGTTTGTTGTCTTGTCTGGTTGGTTGTTCATTGTTGGACCTTCGTACAGATGAATGACGATGTCGCGGGGGAGAATCAAGGTATATTTAGTGGGTTGCGGCATGGGTACATAATACAAAGCCATTTGAAGATTAAACATTCTCACATTATACATTGGCAAACCAAAGTACTTTTCCTATTTGAAATTAAAACTCGCGGTGGCATTTTTATTATCTTTTTCATACAATGACACAAGGTAAGCCCCGTCCTGTGAAGACATATCCGCAATTTTACCCTTAGGCTTTACCCGACAACATGCGAGTATGTTCACGATTTTCTTTAACCACGCGGAGGAACACAGTTGATCTGAACTTTGTCGATTCCACTTTAAATATTCTTACAGAACATATGAAAAATGAGCTGAGGACTAAATACAAGATGAAAACAGACAACACTACAATTTGCCGTCTCACTGCGTCGGTCAAGGATAAAGGAGACACAGAGAGTACCTTCGGTTATTTATAGAGTAGCTGGAAAACACACACAAGTAGCTCATTAAATAGTTCCGCGGCTGCTTGCTGACGGGACTTTGATATAACTTTGATGAATGTAACTAATTGGATTCTCAAATGACCTTTCGTAGTAAATCCAAATCTGTTGATGATAAATTTATTGCTGAATAGCGTCTGGGTGTGCTCTAATTAAATTACATTTATATTAAAATAATTATGGTATGTGAATCCATATAAAACTATGAGTGAGTGAGTGGCATTAATGAGAGAAGCTTCAAGCTTATCTGCTTATCTTAATATTAATGCAGATCTTCTTGTTAGGGATACGTACTTTATTTGACCAACTTCAAAAATTTTCTATCCTTAATACGATTATGCCATGCAGGAACTGAAACGCTGTTCGCGGATCGGGTCGACAGCGCCAACCGTACAGGAAGTAATGAACGCTGCTGAAAGTAAATTCTATTCAGGAGTGTAATCATTGAATTTAAATCAGAACATATTCGAACTTTACCAAGCCTTGTGATCTAAATACGGTATAGTTAAAATCATAACTTAAGGTATGAGTGAATGATCTTTGGAATCCAATAAGTTATCACTGAAGATATCACACAGCCAATTTGCAAGGGATGACCCAAACTGAAAAACCAAGTGTGTGTCTGATGTTTGTTTCTTTCATATTCAGGTTTACTTTGGCTTCAAGCAGGCGACGTTTGGACACGGACACAAAAAAATTATGGGGTGATACTGATTTATTATCCACTTTTTGTCTCTTATTATACAAACAGATTCGACGATGCCGGATCCCCCGTGTGTTCCCTCCCCCAAGTTTTTGCTTATAATGGCAAGGCCACGTGAAAATATGTATGAACTACTATGGGCACTAATACACGAAAAACATCAAGAAAAATCAAATTCTGACCTATCCCGTGAACAGGATTCCATATATATTCATGGACATTAATCTGTATTCGTTACATTGAAGATGGTTTTTGCAGCAGCTGACTCCAACAATCAGTCAAGGAATATTCAGCATAAACTTTTGTTATTAATCACATCCTCACGCACATGGCACACGGATTGAAACTATATCTTCTACTCGCATGTTGTTTCCGCCATAATGGTATACTTCGGATCATCAGTGATTACAATTAATGAACAGTCTCTGAACGCTGGTACACGGAAATCTCTTTAAGTATACTATAGCTGCGAAGTTTTGTTGCTATCAATTATTGGACATGTGCTCCTGGCGACTGAAACAACTTTGACAAGAAATATTCAGTTTTGAATATAGTAATACTTTCAACAGGATCAAAATATGTTGTCAAATAGAAAAGTGTCCGAGAATTTCAAAAGGTCGCAGATTTTGACACCAGGTTGGGCAAAAATGTCATTCCAATTTGATGCTTTAAATGTCGCCAGACTCATCCACGTTATTAAATATTGTCCTGTCTCAAAATGTTTTTAATGAAAATGATATGACCTTTTAATGGTTAAATACTTGCCAACAAAGCACTCCAGTATCGGTGTTGATTCATAAGAATTTTTCTGCGTTGTATCTACTTTGTATTGCTAAATTGCAGATGAATTACAAGTTCTTTTTAATAAAAGTGTCCGTCAATAACAAAAATTCTGATAACTTTCCGTCTACATCCTGGATAAGACATATTTCTGTAGGTCATAACAAAGCATGACGTAAATGGCAAGTTCTTTGCCTATTTTGTTATTGACACTTACCTTGATCAACTACATCTCCCACATCTTTGTGGAGTTCTTTGGCCAAGTAGCCTACGATGGAGAAAATGACGAAGCCAGCGAATATACTGGTACTGATATTACTAATTGACACGATTAATGCGTCTCTGAAAAAAAATATGTATGTTCATGATACACGTATATCGATTGACACAACTTAAACATAAACGTTTCGGCCCCTAATCGTGTCGATTGCCTAGCGCGCGATTTTCTATCGTAACAGCTGATGCATGAACATGCTCAGGCTGATTCTAGTTAGAAAGAAACGAAGAATAAATTTTACATTACTTTCAAAACAAAATGCACTTCAAGCTTGAAATGATCCACAAGATAAACGGATAACCAGATCCCACAACATACATGGACTTATAAACGGCCGGATACATTGTCCTAGAGCACCATCGAATGAAAGAGTAAACAAAAAGAATGAATAAATCTGTTTGGTGTCATTCCCATTTCTTACCATTTTGATGAGTGCAAAAAGTGTTCTGTTTGGTATCCTCCCATTTTTAAAGGGGAATGAGCAGTGCTGCTGCCACCAGGCGGATAATTGTATGATAATTATATGCATAGGGCAGGCTAGTATACATAATCCCTTGTCAGCTTAAAAAGCAGGCAACACCTCAACCAATGGTAGTTTGGCCAGCAGGTCTGCCTCACAAAGGTCAAAGAAAAGCTCGCTCACGTGACCATTATAGAAAGACATCACGGGTAAAGAGCCCACCCAGGAAGTAAAAAGTGGCCCCCCTTTCCTGCCCAGTTCCTATCACCTTTAAAGGATGATATTTCCGGGTTAATGTTTTAGTCGTAGCCCTATATGTACTTCATACGTTACTCTAACCTTTTCATGAATAATATTGAATCATATATTTATATTTTAAAAACCAACTCGCTGCTGTTATGTTATAAAAGACATGCGGAAATTTCAGCAAATTCATACTCCTATTCATGCTTGCTGACACCCTTACAACTGAATCTACGTTTTGCTTATCCTTTATAGTTCTCCTGAGTTAGGTTATAGGATGGAGCTACCGCTGATTAAAACTAAGTATGGGTATGAAAAAAATGGTGCTTAAGATCTTCATTTTTTCAAGGACGTAAAAAGCGTATACAGCCCCTGTTCCCCAGCATCCGTGGCTCCAGTGTAGTTTTTGTACAAGCATAAAAATGATTGCAATCACGTCATTTGATCTTTAATTCTTAGTGCATGGGAACAAGCAATGAAATGCAACTCACTTGTAACAGTTGTTGTGAAACTTGTTATAGCTGGCCAGGGTTATTAAACCTCCCCAGGCTGGACTTAATGAAAAGAATATTTGCACAGCTGCATCTCCCCAAACCTTAAAAAGAGATGTAATATATAACAGATCTGACTGTGTTGGTGAGGCAACTTTTATGTGACCAATCAGGATCGTGTTACCGATGGCTGACCAACGTATTCAGACAAAGCTACGCACCCATTGGATAATTTTTTTCTATGACAATCATATGCAAAATTTCATTATTTCATTATTAATATACTGCTTGCAGGTTCAACCGTGGCATTTAATGAAGCCAATGATGTGAAGTTCTTATCGAGCGCCACAGTAAACAGAAATTAGTGCGATCAATAAGTGGACTGCTGGGTATTGTCTGTGGATTTACGATAAAATCTTGGCGATGCAGGGCATTAGGACAGGGTCATACTGACCTTGGCTTTTGTAAGTCTAGAGAAGTCGGGTGTTAGGTAGAAGATAATGCCTTCTCTGGCCCCGGGTAGGGTGACCCCACGGAAGAACAAAATAATGAGCACAACATACGGAAATAAAGCAGTGAAGTACACAACCTGCAAGAAAATAAGATGCGTTACTGACAACCAATTGCAGCCAAAAAGATATACTTTTTGGGGAATCGGCACTCGACTGAAACAATAAACCAATCACATTTGCTGCTGGTTCTTCTAAATAGTCTGTGATTCATTTGGGCTGCAGATTTGCGCGTCTCTTTGTTGATCTTAGCTCTGTACCATGGACCCACATTCAACAATACCGACCCATCAAGGAGATTTCATTTATTAGCTGTAGAGCTACATCTGCACTCCTGCTAAAAAGAGAACGCTGTTATTATCATAGCATTTGGACACAATGTAGGGGGTAAGTGTAAGGATTGTGTTCAGTGTATGATGTCATTTGATGTAACGACTCTTTTGGGATAGTGTGGTGGTCCTGAAAAGTATCCTTCTTTTTTGCTTTAGAGCATGTGGTGGATTAGTAGCGACCGTGCTTGCGTGTTTCTGAAGGCAGATTTCTACCCTACTGGGCATATGGAACGCTGCAGCCTGCCAGCTACTTCATGCTGCGAAAGGCAGGCTTCTAACAATCCAATAATCAACCCCCCCCCCCATGAAACTATCAAGTCAACTTCCAGTGATCTGCACATCGGGGCATGTAATTTATATGTATATGTCGTCTATCACGTAAACATATGGTAACGTCACCCATGCACATGTGACAGTTATCAATGCAAAGTGTTGAATGACCTACCTTCCCAGAGGACTGGACTCCTCGGCTAAGACACAGGAACACAATAGTCCAAGCAAGGAGTAGGCAGAGGGCCAGTTGCCATCGTATTTCACCTAGATTCTCCATGCCTTTGGACAAAGCTAGCATATAATTCCTGTAATATATATTCAGATATACATGCAAATTTCATGGTTAACACACCAGTAAAAGATACAGGTGATTTTTGGCACATTATGGCGGTACCTGAAGGAACTAAACGGCTGCCATCCAACTTCGATGAGGCCTGCGGCACCCAGCGGTATTCAGTGCTGTCCAGCTGAAAATATCTGTAGCATTTTTGCCACTTCTTTACATCAGAAACACTTATTTCTTGAGCAATTTTGAAGAGCTTTGTAGCAACATTTTGCTACAATGCTCCAGTTGGACAACCCTGGGCATTGTTGCTGGCACCCGCTGTCTGCGGACGACGCCAGAAACAGTTCCTTTGTGCACAGCGGTGATCAGCGGAGAGCTACTTTTCACTGTTCGATACGGCAGGCTAATGCCGGCCACCGCCGACCACCGCTCAGCACTGACCACTGGTATCTACAGTATCCACAACAAGATTCCCCATTGCATAACTATCATGGAAACATGGACAAGAAATGCATAACATTTTTTACTTCAAAGTTCTGCACTTATTACATCAGGCTTGCATACCATTTCCAGCCGCTCAGTAATTCACACCTGTAGATCTTTGTGGGAAAAATAATTTATCAAAAGAAACGAGAAAAAGGAAGTAAATATTCATATGGTATAAAACATGTACAAAAATGAATATCCGAGACACAAAGTATCCTGCATTTCCTTAAAGGGAGCTCGTTTGCCAGGGCACTTGGTCGATCTCAGCTGTCGTTGCGTCCGGCAGGCTAGCGTCGAAATGTGTCAAAAACAGCAGAGACATTTTGTAAGTGTCAGCGTGGTTAACTATACTTATTTTACGAAAAAAAAAACTATCAGAGTAAAACAGACCATATAGCGTAAATATCTTTTTTTTTTCTCTCCAATTTTTGGACAGATCAATGTCCCTTCTGCATGGTTTCCTTTCAGCATGGTTTTGTCATGCCATGCAGGTTTAGCCCATGCTTTATTATGTCTCTATTGTTACTACTAGGGATTATGCAGATACTTGAAATAACACCTTGTTAACTTTGTGTTTCTGAGAGCAGTTTCGGGACCTGGAGTATTGGCATTTAACTTAAAAGGGCAGCACCTTATAGAAAGCTTGATCACTAAGGCGCAAGCTCCAGGTCATTTCCATTGATAAATGGCCTAAGTGTGACTTTGTAAAATAAGTCAAGGTACCTCATATACAATTCCAGTGTAGCCCATGTGAATGGCTATCATCAAATGGAATGTGAAAGTCTGAGATGAAATATTCGTGAAGTTATTACCTGGAAACGAATGCATTACGGACGGGGGTATGCGCGCTTAGGCAGAACGATTACTTTATAGTGGTCACTTAGAGACTGTGTCCTAATAAATTCTGTCTCCTAAAAGGAAGACGTCTATATGTAGAGTGATTGTTTCTGCATTCTGACCACTCGGCTATACAAATAAGAAAATTGGTTCCACAAGTGGGTCGTCTTGCTTTTTCTTTTTAATACTGATGTACTTAGGTTGAAAGACATCACACTCGGTCGTCTACTTGTGACAAACTATGCTTTTAAATTTTGTTAAGGTTACATTGCTTTTACAGTTATCTCCCAAACTAAGTACAAGAAAGACCAAACAGAATAAAAAGAAATTGTTTGTGGGATTTTCCTCAGTTATTAAGAGAAGTATCGTTTTACTATTCATTACTGGGATTTTCCATTGCCGTGCCCAGAAAATATCCCATTCAATCATGTAATCTTTCAAGACATTTAAATATCCGTTGCTTTTACTAATAATTATGCTCATACTGTAACAAGTCTCCTATACCCAACATTAACCCAAACCATGACCTCAAAACCGATGCCTAAAAATTAATGTCGTGTTTAAACCATTTAAAAATAAGTTGTGCAAGCGTCAAAGTCCGTTACGTACTCAAAGTATTCTTCCGCGGGCGGTCTTTTCCTCATTGTTTTTACGAGTTGTGAAATGTTATATTTCTCCACTAAAGTGACGTTGAAGCAAGTTTGGTTATAATATAGACTTGAGTTGTCAGCCTGACAAGCATCGGCTTCTTTGTAAGAGTAACACTCTGCAAAAGAGCAAACAAAATATATATATATATATGTATATGCATTACAATGTCGTTGTACTTGCATGGATTTTGCTGTGACGCAAAACCGTAAAAAGCATGAAATTTGTGTTTTAAGAAAGTATTAATAAGACATAGCTCCCAAATAGTTAAATTTAAAGCTAATTTAAACGCATGAACTGCCAAAAAAGTGAAACGTGGCACACATCAAAATAAGTGCACTCAGAGGAAATAATAAAACTTTATAAGGCAAACATAAAACTTAAGAATAAATTTCATCAATACACGTACAGCACGTGCACTATTCAGAAAAGTTTTGTCACCAGTCTGCATCATTGACGGATAAATCATAACTGGGTTCCAGTAACGATTCACTGCGTAGTGTTGCAAAATAAATCAATGCTTAGTTTCGGCATTTCAGGAAATACTTTGATACAACAGGAAAAAAGGAGTTAAAGCATTCACTATGTATTACACTGATTTTTTTTTTTCAAATAAAAGAAAACACAAGCATTGACAGTAAATGGCATTTATTCCGACACTCACGATTTAGGTCTGATATTTTCCTCCTCATATTGTAAAGAGGATCGTGATTCAATTATACAGTTGTTGGAAATGGAAACTGAGCGATAGAAACCTATTTGTTTTTCACAGGTATTGGATGAAACCTTATGCATATAATGTCAAACTAAGATGACCTTTCACTAAAACAGTCAGAAGGAGGGTTCCCCTCACGATATGGCCGATATGACTTGAACAACTTCAAACTGAAAGTGCCCATCGCGTGTCATTATTTCTTGTTGAGATCTTCATTCACTGACGCAACGAGAACTGTTGGAAAAAGCATGAGGTTACAATAGAGAGTAACAATTGAGAAAATACTCCCAATTCTAAAAACTAAAATCAGCTTTTTGATGTTTATCCTGCTTCATAATTTTTAATTCAACCTTCCACCTTTCAAAGCATTTTAATGAATCGTTTAATAAATCTGACGTGGTAACATTCACATTGTAAACAACTTGGCTGAACACGCTCTTGGCCAAAACTGCCCGAAGCGCTTCGTTTTGGCCCAAAGCGCTTCCAAAAAGGTGTTGATGCAGTCGTTTTCATGACAAATAACATGCGAAATGTTGTGTTCACTGGGAAAGGGTCAACTTGGTGTTTATTTCCCCGTCTATTGTGTGGAAAATAGATTAAATTATACGATTAAAAGGTACAATATGTCTGGGATGCGGTCCGAAACGATTTTTGTCGCCAAAGTGTTTCCTGTGGCTGGTTGTGTATGAATGGATCAGAGCAATGGTCTTTGCTTTGAAATCTAAGGAACGAGGTATCATTAATTAGCAATTGAACTCAGAACACCTGGCCACGTCTGCAGGTCAAGCCCACACGTAAAGCTTCTTAAACACGGCTATAGTGCAGTTATCAACAGCCTTCCGCCCACTGTGCTGACAAAATATTTACTGGCTTGCTTCAGCAAATGCCACCGACAATTTCCCATTCTCATACAAAGAATTTATGACTCAAGGCATTGATTACCAGCATTGTCATTGACAAGATTAAGCTGGCATCTTGCCAAAATGCCGTTCGTAGATTCATTTTGGTCTTAGCATCAAGAATTTATCTCTTCAGCCGGTTGGAATCATCAAGTCATAATCAACAGTTTTCCTCGACACCATTTAAGACTATCAACTGCTGTTGTTCGGTTTCAGCTGCGATGAGTCTGATTAGAATATAATCTAAATCCTTTCACGGCCAAGAGATACTTGGCCTTCTGCTTTCAAGTCACACCAATTCTATGTTCATTTAGCCGTATTTCAATGGGCAAGAACGGAATTTGTCATGGTCAGTGGGTCAACGAAAAGAGTGCGAGAAAACCTCTCATTGATCATCTTTGGAGAATACATAGCAAAGCGTCTTTCAGTTATCAATCGACCTGGTAGAATTTCTCATAAGGTATTGCCGTAAAATTTTTTATCAGGTAATTGGAACTTAAAAATGGCTAAAACACATCATATCTATAATAGACATAAGATATTAGCGGTTGCCTATGCATATATGCTATCGTGCACATTGTTATTTCATTTTGTTTGTTTTTGTAAATGTACTTCCTACAAAAATATTTTTTCGGTATTTTGCAAATTTAATAGTTGTACAGCATCTCTTGTGTAATGCGTTTTGCATCTTTTGTAAACCAGCAAATGCAATATCCAAACTTTTGGTTTACTTGTCTGCTTACCTACCTCTCAGACTTTGTTCTTATGGACACAGTGAGACTACAGATAACGAATAAAGAACCCGCAGCTCTACAACCTTATTTCTTCCTTTCAGTCTTTGTTGAAAGCTGCTTTTCTTCATTTCTCCGACGCGCCTCAACTGAATAGAATTTTGAGAATGTATGTTTCTGTCATTCGCTGTAACTCAGTGCTTAATTAAATTGTTAAATAATTAGCTAAATCAAGAAAATTAATAGGTATCTTGAAATGTCCACAGTACAAACTTAATTTTGTTAGACCCTGCTTAGAATATGCCAATGTAGTTTGGAATGGATGCACAAAGTCAGACAGGGACCTTCTTGAAAGTGTTCAGCTGGATGCAGCCAGATTTGTTACGGTGGCTTTGAGTCATACTATCCATGGTAAATATATGCTGAAACGGGATGGGAGCCACTTTCTGAACGACGACGCAAACACAAACTCATACTTATGTACAAAATAGTTAATAGACTGGCTCCCTCATATTTATGAAGTTCAATTTTACATACTGTTGAAGAACGAACCAGGTATAATATCAGGTCATGGAAGGCTATTAGCTCAATTTATGGTCGTACAAATACCTTCTATTATTTTTTTCCTGCCACAGTGCGCGAATGGAACCTTCTTCCACTATCAGTTAAAAGTCAGGCGATTTAGATGAATTTAGGAAGAAATTAAATAATCCAAGCTGAAATGTAGTGAAGTGTTTTATTTTGGAGATTGAAGGATAGGCATTATTTATTCTAGACTGAGAACAGGCTGCATCCTGCTGAACAGATTTATACAGGATGAATCTTATTGAATCACCACTTAGTTCCTGTGTTACCTCAGCTGAGGACAATTTTCATAATTTTTTCTAATGCAACAAATACTTTACGACGAGAGACGAGCTGCAAGCTGAAATAATTCCCCTTGCAGACTTCAATTTAAAAACCTAACTTTTTGGATTGTGAACAAAAAGTAGTTCTGGAAATCGGAATATATTCCAAGCAGTTCATACATATATTAGAACCGCCGGAAGATTCAATGTTTAGCTGTCCTACATACTTAGACACAAGGTAAATATTTTACATAAATACGTCATCTATGTTTGTTCTTATTGTTGCCTCCAACTACATATCCATGTGTTTGCGGGAATAACGCCCACCAGTTTCCTTATCCTGTCCCCCATTCCCATCATATTTGTTGTTTCCTCTGCGTTCTCTGTTTGTTATCTATCCATTTGCTTTTTTTGTTTTCCACTTCTTGTTGTATTGTCAATTCATGTAAAAGAGGCCTTCATATAGGTATTGTGCCTTTTGGCCAATTGTTTTTACAAAACAACATGTTTAAGCCAATTAATGCAGCTTGTTAAGCAAAATTGTGAATTGTAATTTCAAAATAACTTGCCCATTTTTATGTTACGGAAAGCGTACAGCAATTAATCGGTTCCAAAGTCATGCCTGTTTTATTCTGCATTGTTTCTACTGTGTAATTTTTCAGATTATATACCTATATGTTGCCGCTGTTGTGTTCTCAAAGTGTCATTTATTTCTGTCGTTTTTGCGGGGGTTAAATATTGGTATAGTAAATAGGTATTTTGCGTCTTTTGGGAGGTTAACAAAACAGAATAAACAAGTTTTTGAGTGTAACGACTGGCATCATAGTATGAAATAGGTCTTAGGATGAAGAAAGGTTAGTCCATACCAGATCATTTATCTAAAAAAGTCGATTGACCTGCATCACATTTATACCTTCAACACCCAAAATTCTTTATCCAAGTTCTATACTCGCCATGTGCTTTCCTGTTAGCGTCTATCTCCAAACTTTCAATGCAAAAACAGTGAGAAATTTCCTTTCATTGTCAGTTTAACCAATATAAGTTGTACAGAAAAGGCCATATCAGCCTGAATGGAAATAGAGAGCAACGGGAAACCATGCGACTACGTTTCGAAGCCTGGAATAGCCAATATGTATCTGCTATAGCGGCTAATTGTTTAAGCTTGGAGCGAGGAAATTTGGTCAAAACAATGTTTAAAATACCAACTGGAAAGAACGGAGAGGCCTCTTGTAGAAAAAAAAAAGTATACAGGACTTAGGGAACGAGTCATGGTCAAGTGCAAGTCTCTTTGTAGGTGTTCAGTCAGCCATAAAAGGTTAACTGCTCTTTTAATGGTAAGTCAGCAGAACTTAAAAAAATGCTTGGGAAGGAGAGTGCATTAAAGCAAAAATATGAAGCAGACGACATTTGAAACTACCGTTTTTTGGCGACAGGTTAGCCGGTACATGCATATAATGTCAAGAGGTCTGCAAGTACGCACCATGTGAGCTCCAGTCTGCGTGGCACCGTTCCCATGGCAACTCACTAGTCCAGGAGGCAAACATGTAGAAAAGTGTCCAGGCAATGATCATGTTGTAATATAGCGCCACTATGGAGGATACAATTATCATGCCATACCCTATACCTGAAAATAAGAGTTAATACAGTGAACCATGGCAAACGTTTGGGAGGGGCCAATAGTCAATGGAATAAGGGGTTGTCATACCCTCAGGGAACCACACAGTTTATCCTTTATCCCACTAAGGATAGAACCATTCCATTTTTGTGCCCTTACGAGCAAACGCATTTGAAGCAAGCCACTTGCTTCATGAAGATACAACACCAGGCATGCGAGCACTGGATTTCTGTTTTCGTGGCTAACTTGATCACGTTTACTGTCCCCCTCCCGCCCCCCAAAGGTAATTCACATGCTTTTTGCGGAGAAATTCAAATTTTACTGCAAACCCAAACTACCATTTTGGGCCTGGTGTTTACAACTACTTTTATGAAACTGTCCCTTTTGTCCCCGCCTACCCGATAAAAGACATCTCGACACTATTAATTTCATTGTTTCCTCAAAGCAGAGCCGGTGTCTGTATCACCGCAGCTTGACCCTTGCATCCTCCAGATGTTAGAATTAAAACTTATTGCCATCTGATTCCAAACGCAGCCGGGCGATTCTACGTTCCTTCATTCATTATACTCTGATGATCCAGCAACAAAACCTTTTACTGTTGAACCGCATTAATGTATTCAAGCCATAACAAGTGGACTGAGACAGTCCTGTGCTGAGCTGGCTTTGACTGCATAGACTTAAGTGGTGTTGTGCTGTTCGGAATTCGATCAAGATCGTCTTTTTTGAAATCCATCATCACGTGAAAATATGTAGGAACTGGCTCAGTGGCTCTCAGTTGATCACTCAAAACAATGGCTCAATAGTTTTCAAGTTACATCTCAAAACACTTAATTCAATAAAGTAGTATTACCGCAGGAGTGGGAAAAGAAACAGTCACGTGCATCTTGTTTTAGTCCGTAGGGCTATCACCAACTGCAATATCAAAGTCGCACAGCTTAAGTTTTTCCTGATGTCAAGCGAAGTGTGCAAGTAACTACAGTGCCCTGTGACCTTGAATATATGAGACCAATATCACCCATGTGCTCTTTCACGCTGGCCCTTTTGGAGGACCCTCAGCGTTTGCAATAATATAGTCTTCACTCGTCCAGTTCTGGAGTCATCATGTTTTAGCTATAAAGTGACGGGATTCACCATTACCAAGCGATAACCCAATTTTTCAGTTTGATCTTTCAAAGTCAAAATGCGCAGCGTATTTGTGCCAGGATATGTTATTCAAAGACGTTGGAAATCATGAAGCAAGCAAGTTTTAGTATATTTGTCGAATAAACTCTTCATAATTCAGAGGTTGAAAATACCAGGTCATACATTGTGACCAGACCAAGTGAACAAAACTTGAAGTGAATATGTTGCATCAGATTTTTCTTCATGTGGATACATAGTTATCTGTTGTTTTTGTTTCAATGATATTGTTCATAGGGTGCCATAAGGCTTTCTAATGTAAATTACATAACGGAAAATATATATTTTTTTATACACACGTCAAGCCTAATTAAGTTGAACTATTTTATTCATTATGTATCTTTTTGCTCATACCAATGCGCCCTGGGCCCTCATGGCAAGTTGTACCGGTTGCGGCAATTGTCACATACATCACATCTTTAGGCCGTGTCGCTATAACGTGCATAAGTGACACATTAGTGCTGCATGTTCGGGCCACAAAATTGGTAGAAGAAAAATGTTTGCTTCTCACTAAAAGGTCCCGGGCTTCCCTGATATATGGGGCATGACTCTTTATTTATTTATTTATTTATTTATTTATTTATTTATTTATTTATTTATTTATTTATTTATTTATTTATTTATTTATTTATTTATTTATTTATTTATTTATTTATTTATTTATTTATTTATTTATTTATTTATTTATTTATTTATTTATTTATTTATTTATTTATTTATTTATTTATTTATTTATTTATTTATTTATTTATTTATTTATTTATTTATTTATTTATTTATTTATTTATTTATTTATTTATTTATTTATTTATTTATTTATTTATTTATTTATTTATTTATTTATTTATTTATTGCTCTTGCGTGCGTAATTGCTAAACGTGATTTCGTCGTTTGCAAGCTCTGCTTCATTTTGGACCATTGGGAATACAATGTTTATTTAGGCCACAATATTTCAATTCTAAGCATCAAAATGATTAGCAAATTTGAAACTAGAATGACCGACTCCTATTGCTAGGTTCAGCGGCCAGACAAACCATTGGTCTAGACAAAGTATATCATACCAATATTCTTTGTCATTTTACAACATGTGATATTTGAAAAGATTACCCATTATATAAAATATGTGGCTCATCGTCAAAACGTATTTGGAAAGAGCCATTTTTTAAACTCAGATATTCTCTCAAAGGCGTTTTGGCTGTTCTGCGATAATAGCGACTATTTCAGCGCTTCGATACGATTGTATTTTATTTGCCTGGCAAAAATAGACCTCCTGTCACGAAACATCTCAATCAGCTTCAGGTGGTGACTTGAGTGGGAGGCGACCCTCTCACCGCTAGCGAGACAAAGGAAAAAATGAAACTGCGCCTGCTTCCAAGGCAGACCGATGTGTTAAATTCACAAACAGTATTTTGTCATATCACTTTCTCGTCTTTGACATTTCGAACAAAATGAATAGAATGCGTTTAAATAATAATGCTCAACAGGCATATCATTCACGCAAACTTCAATCATGGCATTACTTATTTCTAACAAAAAAACCTGTATTAATGCTCTTTATACCCTACATATTGATAGATAATTTACAGACATACACATGAAAAAAGTGCTGCACATAATGAGAGAATTCAATTGTCAAATACATACGTATTTCGGAAATGGAATCAGTGCTCATGCTTAAGATAATGTGTAGCCTCAGAAGAAAGTCACTCCTTACTTCTGACATAAATGAAGTAGGGAGTTTTTTGTGTAATGCATCTTTTTATCCTCGGCATGTGAGCACAATAACATTGCAATCTACTTCAGGTAAAACTATAAAACTACACCCTGTTTGTTACTCAGTCAAATAAGCCAAATTAGCATATCAACTGAACATGCCCTTTATTCATGCCATAGATCACAGGATACAACTGTCTCTCAGAGAGACTCGTGGTCGAAGTTAAAACGATGTATGCAGCAGTTCTGCGAGAGAGCTAAGGCTTTAAACGTCTTGGTGGTGTTTATCGTCGTCAGCAGAATCCTCATTTTTATGAAACTGAATCCAGAAGGTGATTAAAACAGTTTTATTTTGGTTACCGTAATGACGTGACAAAGGGAATTGAGAAAGATACTTCCTGGGACGAACACCCAGACTTAGATCTATCCTTTGCCCGATGTGCCGTGCGACTTTGATTTACTGCATGGCTTACTTCAGTGTCCTCTGCATTTTGCAATTACTTGACTACCGGACTCCTGAATTCATGTACTACCGTGCATGATTTTGTACTTTGCCGCTAGCCCGGGGGGTCCAGACACGAAAGTACAAGGGGAGGTCATGGATAGACCCACATGGTTATATATGTATATATATACATATACTACGTGAGAAGCATGCTCCGGTTTTGAGTGCATCAAAATTTGCTTCGCCTTCAATATGTTTAACCAACCGTCTGGACCTATGTATAGGAGACTGAATCTTATTCCATCACTACAGCAACAAAATGTGTGGAGGCGTTCTATATGCATGCTTCTGTGCAATCCATTTTGTTTACTGGCGACAACTGGCCCTTTCTATTGCTGCCCAGTCATCCCAAGGCTGTGTCTACAGAAACTATGCGAGTCCTCTGTTTATTCAAGACCAATTCTCTGAGCGTAAATATCTGCAATTTCATGCCGAAAATATTACTAAAAATTCTTAAAGCAGGGGGATTCGAACCAATATTCTGCTTCCGTTATGGTTTGTGCCTGGGCATTTCTTCCATTATATTTCGTGATCAAGAAGCTACCCTTCATTGCATACATTTTTTTAAGGATGGTTCAATTCCTTGTCTTCCACAAATGTGAGCTACAAAGGAGTTCAGGGACAGCAATAGGTAGAATATGTATTTGTAGCTACATGTAGTTTCTTAATTATCTTATGCATTTTAAAATGAAATGCATAAGATAATTAAAATTATAATCATAATATATATTATAGTTTAATTAAAATTATAGAATACCGATGTATTACATTAATCTCTACAAAGGAGTCCAGGGACAGCAATAGGTAGAATATGTACCAGGATCACCATTTTTGTAACTAAATACTGTTTCTTAATTATCGTATGCATTTTAAACGGTTGTACAGTACCGATGTATTACATTAATATCTCACGAAAGATGGAAGACCAAAAGTGTTTCGTAGGTAGATAGATCGCTGCAGAGGTCGACTGACGCAACATGAAACAGGATTCAAGTTACAACGCACTCTTTCCTCTTGATCAGTCGGTAGTATGATAGCTTACTTCGATAAGGCAGAAACATGCGATTTTGAAACGCAGAATAAAAGCGACAGCCACTCCGGATATACTTTATAAAATAGCAGATGATATTTGCTCTCTGCGAAAAAAAAGCTGTTTTAATCCTGGTGTAATGTGAATTGGCCTTATATAACATGACCTTGCAGCCCGGAATTCATGACCCAACACGACCTTGATTCCTAATATCAAAACTAAATGGCTCATATTCTGAATCTTTTGCAGAAGAGAATGGTTACTGTATTCTTAAGTATGTCTTTTTTCAAGCAGTCGTGAAATATCTTTTGGCGAACCGTTGGGAAGGCTATTATGAAATATAAGATAAAGAAAACTCCGTGTACTATAACCAATACTGGTGTTCAATGTTGTTATCTCTCTACAAGGATGTACTCCACCTACCGTGAAAAAGTGGACAGAATCTCTCAAATATTGCTATGGGCCCCAGGGATGCATACTGGCCAAATGCCAGCTCCATGAACATCAGAGGAAAGCCAACCAGTAGCAGCATGACTAAGAATGGCACCAAGAAAGCACCTGTAACGCAAAAAGATAATCACTCATAATATGATTGAATTTTAAATGAAACCCACGTGTACATGTTTCAGATAGGTATTCCCGATAAATGTTTCACCTGGTGCCAAATTGGATGAAGTGCGTACTTTGTACCGTTACGGAAAATCCGAGTTGCATAGTTGATGAACATTTTTCATCTGTAACACCAGCAAGTATCAACAATCAGTACCACGGGACTTGAGTACAAAACAACATCGTAATGAAATATACTTAGAAGAAAACTGCAATGAAATGTAATGTAATTATCAGTTAACCCATTAAGTGACATAATGATAAAAGAGAATAACAGTTCTCAATACATAGAATGCCGATATCCCTGTTAAAATAGGTAATCTACATCCTGATTATATATATATATATATATATATATATATATATATATATATATATATATATATATATATATATATATATATATGTATATGTATGTATATATGTATATATATATATACATATATATATTTTGCAGGATTGATAGATGGCATAAAGTGGCTTTTTTCCACAACGGGTCAATAGTTAAGTCCGTTAAACAGTTTCCCCTAAAACCAACCAAAAGTGCTCGGATATTAAATGTCTGCTTTGGATTTTCTACTTTGATGTTCTGAGTATATCAGAAAACAGTTTGAATGATCGTTATAGGTGAGATCTATATCAGACTTACTTAATTCAGGTAAATAGTTCTTGGTTGAGTTGGGCGAATAGGCAACCCACGCCACATACCTGTTTACTGAATCTTATTCTGACCAAGAAAGGGTTGAAGGAGAACGCTTAGTGTTGACATATTTTCATCTTAGCATATTTTGTTCACAGTAAACAAAAATCAACGGGATTGAAAAACAAGCTATAGATTCCGCTCAATACACACATAACACTGTCCGTCACAATGAACATAATCAAGAGGAACAATACATCATACAAATAGAGATACAACCGTAAATCACGTGACATGGACTCCTTACTGGTGGAAAGAAGAAAATTCAACTGAAGAAGAGCTAAGTTTTTTTAATTGAATAAGTATTTAGAAGGAAAGAGGTGATAAGTCATCATGATTTGCGGTATTAATAAATTTAACCACAAGATATAAAATATATGTTTTCTCTCTTTTTTTCGAATACTCAAAAACGTTTTGTTTACATAATATAAGTCTTTACTTTGTTAAATCAAGTTTGGTTTTACTTGAAACCAAGACCATCATTTCCGAAAAAAAAAAGAAGATGGACGTTTATTTTATGTATAAATGTGTTCAAAGAGTCGACAAGATTTTTATAAGACTGGCTTTGACACATAATGGACGGCATTTATAGATAAAGGATTGCTGCTTTCTGCACAACATTATCAATCATATAAAATAACATGTCGCAAAATGCAGTGATGATTGTTATTTTTAAACGCATAACAACCGAACCGGGCAGTGTGGTGGAAAAAACACGGAAAAAGGATATGTGTGCTTTTAACGTAATGTTACAACGGGGTTGAAAGAGATGTGTTTCACTGTTGAAAATAAAATACTGGTCGAAGGATATGTCATGGTAAGTCCTCATATTTAAGTATCTAACACATCCTAGGATGGGTAAAGTTTTGATTTTAATAATCTATGTCTGTATTGTGCAAGTAATATAAATGCTAAGATGTAAATAATACACTGAGACATATGAGGTGCGTGTAAAGTAGAAATGTTAGTAATACACCAGACAAGAAGGATACATGTACAGCAGATCATGGCAATGCAGCTATTGTATAAAAATTTGTCAAGGTCGTCATCAACTGTCTTATCTTTGCGGCCAATACATCCCTGCATAAATGCTGTCAAATAATGGTGACACTGCTGAATTGGAGGTGGGGGGGGGGATTAGCCGTATGCAGGTTTAAAGTGTGTAGCTTTGCCAGCCCTTCCCCCGCAGATCCAACTCCCTGGGATCCTTTACTAGCACCAATTGATATACTTTTCCAGAAACTGTTTTAACAACATCGTTATGCGACGAGAATCAGCAATCAGCATACTCTTTTAAATTGTTTTTTATTTTCTCATTTCCCTAACATGTGCTGCATGTTAATGTTCCTTTTCTTCACGTTGGGTTCTACTTATAATTCACGTGATCATTATTTACAGCCCCCAAACCGGTAATTTCTCATACTAAAATTTAAAAACTACTCAAATGTACCGACAGGTTGCCTTGCATTAGCCAATATTCAATTTCTGAAGACATTATACCATTATTATGCATTATGTAACTGTCACACTCCGTCGTGGCCGATCCCCGCCCTTTTATTTTAGATGCATAAAAGTAAATGTAATCCTTATAAACATTAAACAAGCTAATAATGGGGCGCCTGACAAAGTATTGGTTTTCTTTTTCGTTTTTTAATGTGCGTGACGACATGAGTGAGACTGTTTCTTAACATGAATAGTGCATTGTGAACTTGAATAGTAACGATCTATTTCGATGATGTGTATTTAAAGCAGGTAGTTATGCCGCTGTTGGCAATTGGCGATGAGAGTTTTGGAAATTTTATTGTTATCTCTGGAGCTGTAATACGTCAGTCGCCAGTTCCGTGCTTCTTCTGTCCGTTATTAAATGTGCCTTGCCATTAAATTAAATTAAATTAAATTAAATTAAATTAAATTATTGCAAGTAAATTATCCCTTTGTTGATCAGTTTGCCTTTATTTTTTATCCAAACAAATGTTGGGAACAAGTGCCTCCCCCCCCCTTCCCGACTTCCTGACTTCAAATACGCGTCAATCAACCCCAGCACTCGCAAAAAGCCTGGGCTGTTTCCCGCTGTCCTTCCACGTTGTCGGGAGATCGTATTGAAAGCAATATGAAGCTCATCCATGTATGACAGAGCGCTTTACGTTAAAAAATAATGTCGGTGGGAAAAATATTTGCATTTGCGGTATTTTAGGGAAATGATGTAGTGACAGTCGTCTGCCATTCTGGTTGTTTGCCCAGCTCTTACTGTAACATGAGCCGTCTGTCTGTCACTTGAAGTACATCATGGCATTGAATATTTTGTTATTGATATGGACATAAAGCACACTGGCGAGTCTATACAGTGGTGTCATTCATAGACAAAGTCAACTTTTGCCTCTGTCCTCATAGCTGCTTTAGTTCTTTTTCTGCCGGTAACAATCGTCAGTCCGAAAAAAGAACCTTGGGCAGAAGGAAACGTTTCGCGTGCATGATCAGACATTTTTATATTCATATGGAACTATTCTCTTCTATGGTTTCTTTGTAATTTGTTTTGCAGTCTGCAGCGAAAAGTGAAACAATTGATTTTTCGCATAAATGAGTTATTGCAACGAACCAATCACCAATTCGGTCTTCCCTTTAAGTTATTATATTTAGCTATATGTTTTAGACGCGATCCTTATGATAGAAGTCCCAAGAAAAGACAATTAACGTTATTTCAAGGAACTTTTCCAAAGGTTCACTTACTGTTTTTCCCTTGTCGTGTCTGTATCCATATCTCTTGTAACGCTAGCAACCACTCTTGAGTGGCTTTAGTTGTTCCTGATATAGCGTGTCTGTATGTGCATCTCTTACAACGCTTGGAAAGACTATCAAGTGGCCGTACTTGTTCAGACGTCGTGCATATGTCCGTATCTCTTACAACAGTTGCAAGAACCTTGGAGTGGTTGAATTTGTTCATGTGCCTATATGCCTATATCTTATAATGCTTGCAAAGACCCTTGTTTGGCTGTACTTGTTAATGATATATCGTGCCTGTATATGTACGTGTATCTCTGGGAGCGCCTGCAACAACTCTAACATGTCTACTACTGTTTGTTCACGTTATGATGGCTGTATGCCCCTTCCATTGAGCCAACTTTGTTCCAAAGAGATGAAATACATAATTTCCAGAAACTGACTGCCTAATCCAATATGTATTTAGTTCTATATATGAACGACTTTTATGCTTAAGCTATTTTGTTTATCTTACTTGATTAATTTATTTCAATATATTGATACAACGATGAGGCCAAGGTACATAATGTCGACGATTATCTTGACTTATTTAATTCGCAAATCCAATGTAGAACTTGTGATTTGGAGACGAGTTACTGCAATTTGTATCTCTTACTGTCATCTACTGTTGAATGAATATAAGTTTACAGTTACAAGATACCAAATTGAATAACATAATTATGGTTAATATTGATGGCTGCTACTAATAGCCTTTAATTTTTTCCCCAGGAAGCAAAAATAGTTTCCACAGGGAATTACCTGCTGTATGGTAGCACAATATCTCCATCTTCTTCAAGCTATCATCTGAAAAAATGTTTTCTGCATGTAGCGCATTCAAAGTTATACTTTATGTACTTAATTCACGAGATTACGCTTTCTTCCTTCCTTTGCCTTATTTTCTACAATAAATATTTCACGTTCCGCAATTTAATAAATAAATCAACATTGGAAGGTAGATGACGAACAGGTGTGACGTTGTTTATTGGAATTCCTAAACACACTGTGTGTGGCCAAGCTCAATTTTTTGTGAAACACGTGACCAAATGGCTACTGAGTTTGGCGCAGATTGGATTTTCCAGCGGAATCAAAGCTTTTGTGCACTCCACTGTGGCGACAAAATTATACCACAGGCCTAGCCGTTTGTGTTTTCGTGAAATATGTGTAAGGAAAACCGTTGGTAAAGAACAATATAAACATATCATCAATGACATCACTTAAAGATCATGCACAAATACTCTAAAGACATTTCTATTTACCTTTTCATTTTTCTTGGATTTTTTGGGGGTGGGTGGGGTGGGGGTGTTTTCAGCTTGTCCATCCATGGTTCTGTCCGCCCATATTTTTTTAACACGTATCTAAAGGGTTACTGGTCGCCTTTTAACTTAAATTTACATCACTTGTAACTTGACACCATGTCTTCATTTGATTACATTTTGGTGACCTTGACTTCTTTTTGAAGCCACATGCCCCATATATGTGCAAAGCTGGACCCAAAGCATTGAAGTGCCTCTAGTTTTCCAAAATAAATTTAGCAACCTTCCATAAAATTTATTCTACTCAACTTTCATTTTTAAAAATTACCACGATGGTATTTCTGTGCGGACACGTGTACCTGTCTTAGCCCATACTTAAAACTAAACTGAGTTCAATTCATTTCTGAAAAAAAATGAGACTTTGGAGAAAACTGGAATTCACAGTAATATAAACCGACACTGTTCTGTTACCTTTACCTCAAATGCTGGTAAAATCAGGAAGTCCTTGGCCAAATATTAAGCATCAAATTGTTGACCTTTCCTACCTCAGTTACACTTACATGAGCAAAGCCTAAAATATAATCACTCTTAAATTGTATCATATATTTATTTCTCATTTTTCCAAATACACTCTGATGCAGTCCAATATTGTTTTTATGGTAGTCTTACCAATTAATTTACCTTTTATCTGTTTGTTAATGCAAATATATTTCAGGGTAACAACTGCTGTGTACAATAGCACCTGTGCACTGCTTTATCATGTTCCATGTCTCTGGCTCACGAAACGTGTCGGTACTCATTCCAATGTATTCTGGCGACTTAAGAAAATATGTAAACGAGGCCATGTTTATATTGAGCTATATGAAAGCAGAAACAAAACAAAAATATAGCATCTGACAAACAACTACGTGCTTCAGGCACGTAACAATGACAAGGAAGAACGAAGTACGGGGGGTCAGAAAATTGTTGAATATGGAAAAAGTGCTCTTTGCTTGTTGTTGGTTGTGGAAAATATAAAGAAGAGAGGTAAAATATGGATGAAGTAATTCAAAGTTCGGCCGGCAAACCATTTTAGTCACCAATGAAGAAAGGCTACAACACACTGCTCTCCAGTTGACGGCCTGTTTCGTGCAAATGACCGATCAATTTTGTGCGTGGTAAGATTAAACTGAAGAGAATTTTAAGTTTCTGTGTCTGTGCGATAATAAACATTACGAAACCGACACCAGCGACCTTTACAGGTTTTATATTTGACTTCCGCTTGACTGCTAACAGAGTCTGTGTGGTTATATATACTTTCTGCTGTCAGGGATACACGAGACTTGCAGACAGGCTCTATACTTTTGTTCCCAGCAACTTTCAGTCACATTTTTTCAGTCTATTTCAGACGTTGTGGGTGTGACGAACTGAAATGTTTACAATGGGAAATGTGCAGTTTAAGGAAAGGCAGGCGAGCCTTTCAGCTTGTATTGATTGACAT